>CM038144.1:476378446-476770061 GCA_021437245.1 Aegilops speltoides | reverse complement strand
CATGCATTACTGATGCGAGTAAAGTGACTTGCCGAGGAACGAGACCGAACAAGGTATTGGGATACCGTCGATCGGGTCTCGCAAGTAACGCATACTGATTGACAAAGGAATTGTATCACGGGTTTGATCGAATCCTCGACATCGTGGTTCAACCGATGAAATCATCGAGGAGCATGTAGGAGCCAACATGGATATCAGACCCGCTGTTGGTTATTGCCGAGAGTCGTCTCGGTCATGTCTGCGTGTCTCGAACCCGTAGGGTCTACACACTTAAGGTTCGGTGGCGCTAGGGTTTGTAGGAAGTCAAGTATGTGACCACGAATGTTGTTCGAGTCCGGATGAGATCCGGACGTCACGAGGAGTTCGGAAGGTCCGGAGGCAAGAATAATATATAGGAAGTGGTGTTTGACCATCGGGAAAGTTTGGGGTTTCGGTAAAATCTGGACCACGGAAGGGTCCTGAGGTCCACCGGTGGGGCCACCTATCCGGAGGGCCCCATGGGCGAGGGAGAAGGAACCAGCCCACAGGGGCTGGTGCGCCCCTAGGCCCACCCCTGCGCCTAGGGTTGAAACCCTAGGGGTGAAGCGCCCACCGCTTGGGGGCACTCCACCCCTTGGCCGCCCCCTTGTGGATTGGATCTCAGGGGCAGCCACCACAGGGGCCTATATAAAGGGGGGAGGGAGGGGGGCTGCTGGACACACATCCCAAGGCGCAGCCCTCCCCTCCCAACACATCTCCTCCTCCGTGAGAGCTTGGCGAAGCCACAGCCGAGATCTTGCTTCTCCACCATCATCACGCCGTCGTCTTTGCCGGTGGAGCTGTCTTCCTCAACCTCTCCTTCCCCTTGCTGGATCAAGAAGGAGGAGGCGTCGATCGTCCGTCACGTGTGTTGAGCAGCGGAGGTGCTGTCCGTTCAGCACTTGGCATCGGTGATCTGAATCACGTTCGAGTGCGACTCCATCATCACCTTGCAAGCTTCCGCCGCGATCTACAAGTGGTATGTAGATGTTATCTCTCTCCGTTACTCGTTGCTTAGATGAACTCATAGATGGATCTTGGTGAAGCCGTAGGAAAAATTTTAATTTTCTCGCAACGTTCCCCAAGCGATGGCATCATGAGCTAGGTCTATCGTAGTTCTCTAATGCACGAGTAGAACACAATTTGTTGTGGGCGTTGATCTTGTCATCTTACTTGCCTCTACTAGTCTTTTCTTGCTCAACGGTATTGTGGGATGAAGCGGCCCGGACCAACCTTACACGTGCGCTTACGTGAGACCGGTTCCACCGATTCGACATGCACTAGTTGCATAAGGTGGCTGGCGGGTGTCTGTCTCTCCACTTTAGTTGGGCGGAATCGATGAACAGGGCCCTTATGAAGGGTAAATAGAAGTTGACAAAATCACGTTGTGGTGATTAGTAGGTAAGAAAACGTTCTTGCTAGAACCCAATCGCAGCCACGTAAAAGATGCAAACAACAATTAGAGGGCGTCTAACTTGTTTTTGCAGCGATTGATCATGTGATGTGATATGGCGAAGTTGTGATGAATGATGAATTGTGATGTATGAGATCATGTTCTTGTAATAGGATTCACGACTTGCATGTCGATGAGTATGACAACGGCGGGAATATAGGAGTTGTCTTTATTTTTTGTATGACCTGCGTGTCATTGAAGAACGCCATGTAAACTACTTTACTTCATTACTAAACGCGTTAGTCATAGAAGTAGAAGTAGTCGTTAGCGTGACAACTTCATGAAGACACGATGATGGAGATCATGATGATGGAGATCATGGTGTCAAGCGGTGACAAGATGATCATGGAGCCCGAAGATGGAGATCAATGGAGCTTGATGATATTGGCCATATCATGTCACAACTATATAATTGCATGTGATGTTTATTATGTTTTACATCTTGTTTACTTAGGACGACGGTAGTAAATAAGATGATCCTTAAAAAATTTCAAGAAGTGTTCTCCCCTAAGCGTGCACCGTTGCTACAGTTAAATCGTTTCTAAGCACCACGTGATGATCGGTGTGATGGATCCTTACGTTCACATACAGCGGGTGTAAGACAGGTTTTACACAGCGAAAACACTTAGGGTTAACTTGCGAGCCTAGCATGTGCGGACATGGCCTCGGAACACGGAGACCGAAAGGTCGAACACGAGTCGTATGGAAGATACGATCAACATGAAGATGTTCACCGGCGATGACTAGTCCGTCTCACGTGATGATCGGACACGGGCTAGTCGACTCGGATCGTGTAACACTTAGATGACTAGAGGATGTCTAATCTAAGTGGGAGTTCATAATTTTGATTAAGAACTTTATTATCATGAACTTAGTCTAAAACCTTTGCAAATATGTCTTGTAGATCAATGGCCAACGCTAATGTCAACATGAACTTCAGCGCGCTCCTAGAAAACCAAGCTGAAAGATGATGGCAGCAACTATCTCGGATGGGTCCGAACACGAGATCATCCTCATAGCTGCCGAGAAGCAATATGTCCTAGAAGGACCGCTAGGTGCCGCTCCGTCGAAGAACCAAGGCGTTATGAGCGGCAGCAAACTCGTCTTGATGATTACTCCCTCGTTCGATGCGGCATGCTCTACAGACTTAGAACCGGGGCTCCAAAAGCGTTTTGAGCATCACGGAGCATATGAGATGTTGAAGAGCTGAAACTAGTTTTCCAAGCTCATGCCGGGTCGAGATATGATGTCTCCGACAAGTTCTCTGATTGTAAGATGGAGGAGAACAGTTACATCGGTGAGCACATCCGAAGATATGCGGGTTGCACGCATACGTATGACCAGTTGAACATTAACCTCCCGGATAGGGCGGTCATTGACAGAATCCTCCGATCGCTCCACCAAGCTACAAGAGCTTTGTGATGAACTACAACATGCGGGATGGTAAAGACCATTCTGAAGTGTTCTCGATCTTTGAAGTCGTGAGAGGCTGAAATCAGAGAAAGAACATCAAGTGTTGATGGTCAATAAGACCACTAAGTTCAAGAAGGGCAAGGGTAAGAAGAACTTCAAGAAGGACGGCAAAGATGTTGCCGCGCCCGTAAGCTTGTTGCGGGAAGAAGTCAAAGAATGGACCCAAGCACGAGGTCGAGTGCTTTTATTGCAAGGAAGGGCCTTTGAGCGGAACTGCCCCAAATACTTAGCGGATAAGAAGGCCGCAACACCAAAGGTATATTTGATATACATGTAATTGATGTGTACCTTACCGATTACTCGTAGTAACTCACAGGTATTTGATACGGTGCCGTTGCTCATATATGTAACTCACAGCAGAGCTGCGGAATAAGCGGAGATGGCGAAGGGCGAGGTGACGATCTTGGCGTCGGGAATGGTTCCAAGGTCGATGTGATCGCCGTCGACACGCTGCCTCTACATTTACCTCGGGATTAGTTTTAAACCTCAATAATTGTTATTTAGTGCCAAGTTTGAGCATGAACATTGTATCTGGATCTCGTTTGATCTGAGATGGCTACTCATTTAAGTCTCGAGAATAATGGTTGTTCGATTTATATGAGAGATATGTTTTATGGTCATGCTCCGATGGTCAATGGTTTATTCTTAATGAATCTCGGCGTAATATTACACATGTTCATAGTGTGGATGCCAAAAGATGTAAAGTTGATAACGATAGTCCCACATATTTGTGTACTTTGCCGCCTTGGTCACATTGGTGTCAAGCGCATGAAGAAGCTCCATCTTGATGGACTTTTAGAGTCTCTTGATTATGAATCGTTTGACACATGCGAACCTTGCCTCTTAGGCAAAATGACCAAGACTCCGTTCTCGGAACAATGGGCGAGCAACCAACTTGTTGGAAATCATACATACCGATGTGTGCGGTCCAATGGCGTTGAGGCTCATGGAGGATATCGTTATGTTCTCACTCTCACGATGACTTGAGTAGATATGGGTATGTCTACTTAATGAAACACAAGTCTGAGACCTTTGAAAAGTTCAAGGAATTTCAGAGTGAGGTAGAGAATCAACGTGACCGTAAGATAAAGTTCCTCTGATCGGATCGTGGGGAGAATACTTAAGTCACGAATTTGGTACACACTTAAGGAAATGTGGAATCGTTTCACAACTCACGCCGCTGGAACACCTCGGTGAAACGGTGTGTCGAGCGTCGTGTCGCACTCTATTGGATATGGTGCGGTCTATGATGTCTCTTACCGATTTACGCTATCATTTTGGGGATCGCTCTAGAGACAGCTACATTCACTTTAAATAGGGCACCGTCTAAATCCGTTGAGGCGACACCGTATGAATTATGGTTTGGGAAGAAACCTAAGGTATCGTTTCTAAAAGTTTGGGGATCACGATGCTTATGTCAAGAAACTTCAACTGGCTCGAACCCAAGTCGGAAAAATGCGTATTCATAGGATACCCTAAGGAAGCTATCGGGTATACCTTCTACTTAAGATCGAAGGCAAGATCTTTGTTGCCAAGAGCGGATGCTTTCTAGAAAGAGTTTCTCTCGAAAGAAGTAAGTGGGAGGAAAGTAGAACTTCGATGAAGTACTACCTCTCGAGCGGGAAAGTGGTGCAGCGCGAGAAACCGTTCTGTGATGCCCACACCAAGAAGAGGAAAACGTTGATGATGATCAAGGTACTTGGATCAAGTTACTCTTGAACTTCAAGGTCCACGAGGACACGTTCCGCACAGTGGTGCAGCAACCTGTCATGGAAATCATGTTGCTAGACAACAATGAACCTTGAACTATGAAGAAGCAATGGCGGGCCGGATTCCAACAAATGGCTTGAGGCCATGAAATCCGAGATAGAATCCATGTATGAAAACAAAGTATGGACTTTGACAGACTTGCCGATGATCGGCGGCGATAGAAAATAAATGGATTTTTAAGAAGAAGGCGGACGCGGATGGTAATGTTACCATCTATAAAGCTCGACTTGTCGCTAAGGGTTATCGACAAGTTCAAGGGATTGACTTCTGACGAGACTTTCTCTCCGTGGCGAAGCTTAAGTCCGTCGAATCATGTTAGCAATTGCCGCATACTATGATTATGAGATATGGCGGATGGGCGTCAAAACGGCATTCCTTAATGGACATCTTAAGGAAGAGCTGTATATGATGCAGCGGAAGGTTTTGTCGATCCTCGAGCGCTAACAAAGTATGCAAGCTCCAGCGATCCATTTATGGACTGGTGCAAGCATCTCGGAGTTGGAACATTACGCTTTGATGAGATGATCAAAGCGTTTGGGTTTATCTGAGACTTATGGAGAAGCCTGCGTTTACAAGAAAGTGAGTGGGAGCTCAGTAGCATTTCTCCTATTATATGTAGATGACATACTCTTGATGGGAAATGATCTGAAACTCTGGACAACATTAAGGCCTACTTGAACAAGTGTTTTTCAATGAAGGACCTTGGAGAAGCTGCTTATATATTAGGGATCAAGATCTATAGAGATAGATCGAGGCGCCTCATAGGTCTTTCACAAATCACATACCTTGATAAGATTTTGAAGAGGTTCAAAATGGATCAGTCCAAGAAGGGTTCTTGCCTATGTTACAAGGTGTGAGATTGAGCTCGGCTCGATCACGACCACGACAAAAGATAAAGAAGAGATGAGTGTCATCCCTATGCTTCACCATAGGATCTATTATGTATGCCATCTTTGTGTACGGACCGATGTAAACCTTGCCGTAAGTTTGGTTGCAAGATACCAAAGTAACCCGACAAGGAACAACTGGACAGCGGTCAAGAATATCTGAAGTACGAAAAGGACAAAGGACATGTTTCTCGTTTATGGAGGAGACGAAGAGCTCAAATCAGTAAAGGGTTACGTCGGCGCTAGTTTCGACTCGGATCTGGATGACTCTAAGTCACAAACCGGATCGTGTATATGTTGAATGGTGGAAGCGATGGTGAGTGCAGCTGCAAGCGAAAGCGTCGTGGCGGGATCTCGTGTGAAGCGGAGTACATGGCAGCCTCGGAGGCAGCGCATGAAGCGATTTGGGTGAAGGAGTTCATCACCGACCTAGAGTCATACCCAATGCGTCGGGGCGATCAAACTCTTCTGTGACAACACTGGAGCTATTGCCCTTGCCAAGGAGCCGGGTTTCACAAGAAGACAAGGCACATCAAGCGTCGTTTCAACTCCATCCGTGAAAATGTTCAAGATGGAGACATAGAGATTTGCAAAGTGCACACGGATCTGAATGTCGCGAGATCCGTTGACTAAACCTCTCTCGCGTGCAAAACATGATCAACACGAACTCTATGGGTGTTCGATTCATCACAATGTAACTAGATTGGTGACTCTAGTGCAAGTGGGAGACTGTTGGAAATATGCCCTAGAGGCAATAATAAAAGGATTATTATATTTCAATGTTCATGATAATTGTCTTTTGTTCATGCTATAAATGTATTATCCGGAAATCGTAATACGTGTGAACACTTAGACCCAATGAGTCCCTAGTGAGCCTCTAGTTGACTAGCTCGTTGTGATCAATAGATAGTCATGGTTTCGACTATGGACATTGGATGTCATTGATAACGGGATCACATCATTAGGAGAATGATGTGATGGACAAGACAATCATAAGCATAGCATAAAAGATCGGATAGTTCGTTTGCTAGAAGCTTTGCCAATGTCAAGTATCTATTCCTTCGACCATGAGATCGTGTAACTCCGGTTACCGTAGGAGTGCCTTGGGTGTATCAAGCGTCTGGCGTAATGGCGGGTGACTATAAAGGTGCATTACAGGTATCTCGAAAGTATCTGTTGGGTTGACACGGATCGAGGCGGGGATTTGTCCTCCGTATGACGGAGAGGTATCTCTGGGCCCTTTCGGTAATGCATCATCATAATGAGCTCAATGTGACCAAGGTGTTGGCCACGGGATCATGCATTACTGATGCGAGTAAAGTGACTTGCCGAGGCGAGGCTGAACAAGGTATTGGGATACCGTCGATCGGGTCTCGGGCAAATGCGTACCGATTGACAAAGGAATTGTATCTGAGGGTTTGATCGAATCCTCGACATCGTGGTTCAACCGATGAAATCATCGAGGAGCATGTAGGAGCCAACATGGATATCCGGACCCGCTGTTGGTTATTGCCGAAAGTCGTCTCGGTCATGTCTGCGTGTCTCCCGAACCCGTAGGGTCTACACATAAGGTTCGGTGGCGCTAGGGTTTGTAGGAAGTCAAGTATGTGACCACGAATGTTGTTAGTCCGGATGAGATCCGGACGTCACGAGGAGTTCGGAAGGGTCGGAGGTAAGAATAATATATAGGAAGTGGTGTTTGACCATCGGGAAAGTTTGGGGTTTTCGGTAAAATCTGGGACCACCGGAAGGTCCCGAGGTCCACCGGTGGGGCCACCTATCCCGGAGGACCCCATGGGCGAAGGGGAAGGAACCAGCCCACAGGGGCTGGTGCGCCCCAGGCCCACCTGCGCCTAGGGTTGAAACCCTAGGGGTGGGCGCCCCCCCGGCAGGGGGCCTCCACCCCCTTGGCCGCCGCCCCTTGTAGGGTGGATCTCTGAGGGGCAGCCACTGGGGGCCTATATAAAGGGGGGAGGAGGAGGGCTGCTGGACACACATCCCAAGGCGCAGCCCTCCCTCCCAACACATCTCCTCCTCCGTAGAGCTTGGCGAAGCCACAGCCGAGATCTTGCTTCTCCACCATCATCACGCCCGTCGTCTTTGCCGGTGGAGCTGTCTTCCTCAACCTCTCCTTCCCCTTGCTGGATCAAGAAGGAGGAGGCGTCGATCGTCCCGTCGTGTGTTGAGCAGCGAGGTGCTGTCCGTTCAGCACTTGGCATCGGTGATCTGAATCACGTTAGTCGACTCCATCATCACCTTGCAAGCTTCATACGCGATCTACAAGTGGTATGTAGATGTTATCTCTCTCCGTTACTCGTTGCTTAGATGAACTCATAGATGGATCTTGGTGAAGCCGTAGGAAAAAATTTTAATTTTCTAGCGTTCCCCAACAGTTCTTTAGCGGCTCCAAGATCTTTGAATGGTTACAGTCTTGGGGTTGTTCTGGTTTCCCCGGAGGAGATAAGCTTAAGTATGTGCTCCAGATTCACTTTGATTCCTCCAACAATGAGGCGAGTATGAGGCCCTTCTATATGGATTCGCATGGCCATCTCACTCGGCGTCCGTCGCTTTGATGGTTTATGGCGACTCAGATCTAGTGGTCAATCAAGTGATGAAGAGTGGGGCGTGAGAAGCCGGCTATGACCGGATCTTTGCAATGCGATGAGGAAGCTGGAAAAAAAGTTTGAGGGTTGGAGCTCCATCACATCCCCGGATGAAAAATCAAGCGGCGGATGATCTGGCGAAGATAGGGTCCAAGAGGAAGCCATTCAGTGGCGTGTTTCGGAACATTTACACACTCCGTCGGTCGAAGAAGATCCTTACACGGAGGAAGCTCCACAACCCAAGAGTGCCACAGACTCGACTAAAGTTGAGGTCCCTGCGTTGGTCGACTTAGTTATGGAGGTTTTAGTAGTCACTCCCGATTGGACAATTCCATACATTGCGTACATTACGAGAAGGAACTCCCGAGAGGATGAAGAAGAGGCTCGACGGATCGTCCGTCGATCCAAAGCCTTCTTTGTTATCAATGGGCGATTATATAGAAAGCCCAACGGAGTCGGACAAAAATGCATAACGCCCGAAAGAAGGTCGAGTCATTCTCAATGATATCCACTCGGGACCTGTGGTCACCATCGTCCTCTCGGACCATTGTAGCCAAAAGCATACCGAGCAGGATTTCTTGGCCAAGAGCAAATGAGATGGCGAAAAAATAGTGGACAAATCACGAAGGATGTCGGTTCTACTCCAATATGTCCCACAAGCTGCGTCGACCTTGAAGACCATTCCACTCGTCCGGCCTTTTTGCGGTATGGGGTTGGACATGATCGGTCCCTTACGAGCGGGTCGGGCGGATTCACGCATGTCTTGGTAGCGATCGACAAGTTCACCAAGTGGATTGAAGCTAAGCCAATCAAAAACTTGATCTTTGATATTGCTGTTTCCTTCATCGAGAAGTTGGCGTTGGATATGGAGTCCCCGCAGTATTATCACGGACAATGGGTGAATTTCGACTCGGAAGAATTCAAGTTTCTGCAACTCTCAAGGCATCTGAGTCGACTACGCTTGATCGCTCATCCACATCGAATGGATGCGAGCGAGCCAATGGATTGATCCTCAAGGGTCTGAAACCCGTTTGATCGAGATCCCAAGCATGCGGCTGGTGCTTGGGTCGACGAACTTCCTTGGTGCTTTGGGGTCTGCGGACCACGCCTAATCGGTCGATGGGAGAACTCCTTTTTCTGGTCTATGGGGCGAAGCAGTTTACCGAGTGATCTCCTTCACAATGCTCATGAATTGAACTTTATAATGAAGCGAAGCTGAGCAAAGCGTCGAGGATCTTGATCGACCTCTTGGAAGAGGAAGGAAATGGCTCGATCCGCTCGACCATTTACCAGCAAGACTTGCGCCGCTGTCGCCAGAAATGTGAGAGGTCGAGCCTTCCGGAAGGGGATCTGGTCCTTGAATTAGATCAGCGAAGCAACATAAGCTTGCTCCCTCACAGGAAGGTCCTTCATCGTCACAAAGGTTCTCCACAATGGGGCATATCGTCTCTACAATGTCGAACACGATATCGATGAGCCCCGAGCTTGGAATCTGGATCTGCTCCGCCGTTTACACCTAAAGTTTTTCACTCGGAAGAATTGTAATAAAGTACTCTTGTAGCTCACGAGCTTTGAAGTAATAGTGTCATAATTCCTTCATAATTTTTGCCACTTTTTATTTTGCGTCGAGTAAAATTTTCACTTCCCCGATGGGTGGCTTAGTCGCGAATCCGTTCCGCCTAAGTTATTAAAAATCCTACAAGTGGTAAGCGGACTTCCACTCGGGGCTTAGCTGCAGCCAGGCTTCGCCTAAGTTTTTACAAATCTGTCGAGTGGTAAGCCGGACTTCCACTCGGGGCTTAGCTGCAGCCGGTGCTGCGCCTAAGTTATTAAAAATCCTACCGAGTGGTAAGCCAGACTTCCACTCGGGGCTTAGCTGCAACCCAGTGCTCGCCTAAGTTATTAAAAAATCCTACCGAGTGGAAAGCCAGACTTCCACTCGGGGGCTTAGCTGCAGCCCAGCGCTCGCCTAAGTTTTTTACAAATCCTACCGAGTGGTAAGCCAGACTTCCACTCGGGGGCTTAGCTGCAGTCCAAGGACTCGCCTAAGTTTAAAGTATTCTAGCAAGGAAAAAGAGGCGCAGGTCATTGCGACCCTCTCCTCGAGCTACACCATAAGTATGATGTGCGATTGCAAGAAAGATGAAGTGCAGGTCATTGTGACCCTCTTCTCCGAGCTTGACACAAATACAGAGAAATCCTACCGAGTGAGGAGCAAACCTCCCACTCGGAGGCTAAGCTGCAGCCAGTGCTGCGCACGAAGGTATAAGAAATCCCACCGAGTGAGGCAAACCTCCCACTCGGGGCTTAGCTGCAGCCAGGTGCTCGCCTAAGGCATAAGAAATCCTACCGAGTGAGGAGCAAACCTCCCACTCGGGGCTTAACTGCAGCCAGTGCTCGCCTAAGGCATAAGAAATCCTACAGAGTGAGGAGCAAACCTCTCACTCGGGGCTTAGCTGCAGCCAGTGCTGCGCCTAAGGTATAAGAAATCCTCACCGAGTGAGAGCAAACCTCCCACTCGGGGCTTAGCTGCAACCCAGTGCTCGCCTAAGGAATAAGTCAGCGGCAATCAGCATCTCATTGTTAACCTGCAAAGAGCAATTCAAGCCAAGAGCAATCATATCCAAACATCAATCCAAATTTAGGTCGATACCTAAAATTACCGAGAGTGCTCGGGCACTAAGCACATTAAGGTTTTATCGGTTACAACTTCACTTTCGACATACCGAGGCAAATTTAAAGTGAGGAAAGTTTTTACCCCTCCGTGGAGGGCTGGATGGAACAACGAACTCATCAAGATCAATCCCGTCCGCAATCCGCGTGGCAGCAGCGATGAAAGTCTCCATGAAGGTCTGAAGTCGTGCTTTTTGGTATTGGCTACTCGGAGAGCCGCCACTTATCTTCTCGAGCTTCCTTGCAATGAACTCGCGCCGGACCACAGGCAGCGTCCGCACCACACCGAGCGAAGATTTCTTCCACTCTTGCACTCGGTCGGGGCGGCGTTCGATCGCGCCATTAATGACTCGAGGTCGTTTGGAGCGTCTCATTGGGCGAGCGTCGAGTCGATGCGGGGCGTAGCCACCTTGATCTTGCGAGATAATCCTAGCAGCAGCAACGGACTCGATCGGAAGATGTTCATGGCGCTTTCATCGTTCACGGGGAGTTAGCGGGGTCAAGGTTCATCTCGGTGGCTGGTTTCTTCTTCGAGTTGCGCGAACTCTGCAAAGACAAAACTCCGAGTCGGAAAACAGTCGAATGGAAATATAACAGATTGGGAGGTTTGGTCGAGTGGAAAAGGTTACCTTGAGCTTAGAACCAATTTCTTAGCAAGATCGCCCAAGAAGCTTTCCATCTCATTCTTTTTCCCAGCCGGTTGGAGGATCTTCTCGGTAAGGTTCTTCTTATCAGCCTTCATTAAGCTCGGCATCCTTGCGGCGGCGGCAGAGCGATCTTCAGTCGGCATTTTCTGTTCGAGCTTAGCAACAGAGGCGATTTTTAAATCGAGAAGTTTGATCTTCTCGGATAGCTCAAGCTCCTTCTTCCTTTGAGCCTCCTTCACCTTGCACAGAATCGCAGCAAAGTCAAACTTGAAGCAAGTGGGAGGAGGGGCAGAGTCGTCGAAATCTCACCAAACATACCTTTGGTCTCCTCCTTCGCCTTCGTCGGTTCTCTTGCACCAGTTTCAAGTCCAACTCGAGCTGAATATGCTTCGCTCCGATTCGATATAGCGTGCGCAAGGTCACAAGATTTCTCTGAAAAGTCGATTACAAAATATCGGAGATAATTCACTTCGAATGAATCAAGAAAAATTATGCGTTTCTAAGACTACGATCGAATGCAAGCATTCAACCGTAGTCTCGGGGACTACACCCGGTGGGTGCACTCGGCGTGCCCCACGGGTCTTATTCAAGACATAGTCGACCCGATCGACCAAAAAAAAAAGCGAGTCGACCCGGTCGACCAGTTCCATTCTTAGTAAGCCTAAAGGCGAGTCGACGGTCGACCAACAACAACAAAAAAAAAGTCGACGATCGACGAACTTCTTGATCAGTAATCAGCGCGGCGATCGATCACGACCTCGGGGACTACACCGGTGGGTGCACTCAGCGTGCCCCACGGTCTCGCTACATTCGTTTCATTCGAGTAATGATCAAAATTTACTTATGAAGCCTAAGCCCACCGCGTGATCGACCTTATATAGGGGACTACACCGGGTGCACTCAGCGATGCCCCGCTAACACGGAGTTTTATCGACACACCCGGTGGGTGACTGCTATTGCTATAAATTTCGAGAAAGAAAAGTTTCGATAGCATATCCCTAACGAGCAGGTGGTGGTCGATCGACTGAACATTGCTCAAGGGCGAGCTGGCATCGAAGCTGCTTGGCTCGCATCGGCGATCTTCACCTGCTCCATCATGATCCTGCTGACGGATCGCCTCCTTAGCAACATCGCCTTGGTCCTCCGGGGCGTGGTGCGTGGTGAAGATCGAAGGTTGCCCAAACTTTCGGCGAAGTGGGCGAGCACTGGTCGGCGGCACCGCGAAGGTCACGGTATGTCGAGTGCCGCCCTCCCTTCCGTCATGATGGTCTCGGCGCCGTTGCTCCTTGGGTTTCTCTGCCACGGATGCCTTCCTGCTCCTCCTAGCCCTCGGTGGCTCCTCATCCTCATCATCGTCATCGGGAGAGTGATGATGTTTTTAGTCTGAGCTTGAGGAAAAAGTTAAGATCAGGAATTTTGAGTCGGTCGGTGAGAACAGGAATTAAGGATATAGTACCAGATTTGAGGTGGCGGCGTCTTCCATCTCATGGTCATCAACTTTAGCTGAGGTTTGAAGTCGCAGTTGAAGTCCCAAAGAGTCGGTCGACCGATTCATATATCAAACCGAGACAAAATTTGTGTAAAGCAAGAAGACTTAAGCAATATGTTTACCACGAAATGGTGGGGATGGACACCTTCATCTTTGGCGAGGCTTGGTTGTCCTCGGTGGAACTACCTTCGTTGCTTGATTGCCTTCTCGATCGGCACGGAGAAGCGGTCGAGGCGTTTGGTCGATCATGAGGCGATCAGAACCCCTTACAGCGTTCAGCCAAGGTCGTGCACAAGCTTTGACCGCCCTTCAAAGCGCGGTGGTGCGACTTCCTCCTCTTCATCTTCGTCGTCCTCGTCGTCCTCATCATCATCATCATCATCGTCGCCGCGTCTCTGCATCGTAAATGAATTCCACTCCTCCGGCTCTCACCTCCACCGCTTCCCCTCTTGGTCGGAATCTGGCGCCGTTGGGCATCGAGTATAACTCTGTGAAGGCACGGAAATATTAAAGCGAGTTCGATCGACCAAGTTACAAAAGCACACTCGACATACACGCAATGAAAATGGAACAAGTGTACCTTATGCGGAACATTGTCACGATCAAGCGGAGAAATCCTCCGGGATCGCGAGGATTGTCCTTGTTTCCGTGATCGAGGCCATCCATCTTTCCACTACGGCATCGTCGGCGCCTCCGGGTGGACACGAGTTTACGTCTTCGGTGCCGCAATACAACCACATACAATGGCTCCGGGCCGAAGGGGCTGGATTAGCCTCGAAGAAAGACCTCCGGGAGGTCCATGCCGATCCTCCGTCTCTAACCAGCTGCACCACTCGGTCCATCAGCATCTTCACTTCAGCCCTTTCTTGAGGACAACCTTGGGGAGGAGGGCTTGTTCACTCGACTCATGGTGAATTCAGGGGAGACCGTCGATCGCTTGCCCGGCGTCGCCTCATTCCGGCAATAGAACCAGGTCATTGCCAACCCTAACCGACTCGAGGAAAATGCATAGCTGGAAAAGTGCTTTTGTTCCTCAAGCTGGACTCCTAAACCACTTTGACATCTGGACTACAGGTCTTCGTCACGGGACTTGCTTTCTTCCGCAGTCCGAGAGCGACATGTGAAGATATACTTGAACAAGCCCGGTCGGTCGACAGCCGTGAAGTTTTCACACATGGATACAAATGCGGCGAGGTATGCGATGGAGTTTGGAGTGAAATGGTGAAGCTGGGCTCCAAAGAAATTCAGAAAACCTCGAAAAGAATACACTCGGTGGCAGCGAAAAACCTCGGTCGACATGGGTGGCCAAAAGCACGCACTCACCCTCTTACGGTTGAGGCTGCCACTCTCGGCGAAGTCTTGCGGCGTTGTGAGAATCAATCCGTCGTTGGCCATATCAAGGAGATCCTTCTCCCGATCGTCGGCGGATCCGATCCCCTGGACCCAGCCTTTCGGCAGCTTGGATCTCGACGAAGAACCGCGCGACGGTGGATCTCCCTTCGCCTTCTCGGTCACCGACGCCTTCTCCGCCGCCGGCGCCTTCCGCTTGCGCTCGGCGCCGTCGTCTTCTCTTTGCCCATGGCGCCCGGCGGAATGCGCAAGGAGAGATGGCGAGGAGCGGCGGAGGTGGAGAGCGAGACGGAGAGGATGGAGGAGAAAAAACAAGGTATCGTGCACGAGCCTCCGGGAGTTACATTTATAGCATCCCTTCGAGTGGATGACATGTGGACCAGCGATCAATCATATCGGCGGCCGCCTTTCGCGCGATCGTGGCGAAGCGGGAAAGCGCGCGAAAATCGAGGCGCCTATTACGTCCCATCCAAGCGCCGTGATCTGTTCCGTTCTGCGCGCTTCCCCAAATTTCGTATCCCGCGAGATCCATGGCGACGGATCAATCATCAGTGCGAGATCTCCTGCGATCCGTTACTCAAGTATAGCAAAAGTCACTTTCGATGAAGAACAAGAATGGATCAAGTCATTGAAGGAAAGTTTCTTGTTATCAATAAAGAAGATCTTGATCCAAGACAACCGCGTGGCGAATGCAAAAGCGATGGAAACAACGTCAACTCCTCCTTCACTCAAGCCTCAATCCATTAGGGGCTAATGATGGATTCATGTACCTAGGGTAGGGTCATAGGCCCGACCTAAGCGTCCTACCCAAGGGTACTCACGAAGAGATCATCTTCGATCGACCAAAGAGAATCCACTCGACTAGGCTGGAAGCACTCGACCATGGAAGAACTCACTCGACCATGAAGACTCACTCGACCATGAAGACTCACTCGACCGTCGAAAGGTCGAAGATACTATACAACGCATACGGTTTGCTATTGAATAGACTTAATGATAGTTAAAAGCGCCTTATGAGGGCGTTACAATAACTCCCCGACTTAATGTACTTTAATCCCTCCATTATGTGAGCAGGCTGGGGTCTGGCGCCTCTATATAAGCCACCCGCTCCACAGATAGAAGGGTTCAGATTCTTGTAATACTCATACTCATAATTCACTCGACCGCCTCGGGGCTCCGAGGCGTGGGGCTGTTACTTCCTCCGAAGGGCTGAACTCGTACATCCTCCGTCTCCACAACTGCTCCATAGCTAGGACATTGCCTCCCCTTAACCTACCCCTACTTCTACTGTCAGATTTAGAACCACGACACTGGATACATTTGCATGGGATAATATCATAGGATTCCAGTCCAATTGTGTTGGCCTTCGGGATCTGAGTAATGATTAATAAGGACAGTGGGGGCATTTTTATTTCATAGTCAGAGGTGAAACCCTTGGATTTATGAAAGACAAACAGCTGCGAAAGCATTTGTTAACGATGTTTTCAGTAATCAAGAATGAAAGTTTGGGTCTCGAAGATGATCAGATACCGTCCTAGTCTCAACCATAAACGTTGTCGACCAGGGATCGGCGGTTGCTTTAGGACTCCGCCGGCACCTTATGAGAAATAAAAGTCTTTGGGTTCCGGGGGGAGTATGGTCACAAGGCTGAAACTTAAAGGAATTGACAGAAGGGCTCCACGAGGCATGGAGCATGCGACTTAATTAGACTCAACAAGGGGAAACTTACCAGGTCCAGACATAGAAAGGATTAGCAAACTAAGAGTTCTTTCTTGATTCTATGGGTGGTGGTGCGTGAGCGTTCTTAGTCGGTGGAAGGATTTGTCTGATTAATTATGTTAAAGAACAAGACTTCAGCCTGCTAACTATCTATGCGGAGCCATCCCTCGACAGCTAGCTTCTTAGAGGTACTATTGCCGTTTAGGCGACGAAAGTTTGAAGCAATAAAAGGTCTGTGATGCCCTTAGATGTAAAGCACTCATGCTACACTGATCTATTCAATGAGTATATAGCCTTGGCCGAAAGGCCCGGGTAATCTTGGGAAATTTCATCGTGATGGGGATAGGTCATTACAATTGTTGGTATTCAATGAGGAATACCTAGTAAGCGTGAATCCTTAGCTCGCGTTGACTACATCCCTTCCCTTTGTACACACCTCCCATCGCTCCTACCGATTGAATGGTCCGGTGAAGTATTCGGATCGCGTAGACGGCGGTGGTTTGCCGTTCCTGACGTCGCAAGAAGTCTATTGAACCTTATCATTTAGAGGAAGGAGAAGTCATAACAAGGTTTCCGTAGGTGAACCTGCGGAAGGATCATTGTTGTGACCCTGACCAAAATAGACCACGCACGCGACATCCAATCTGTAGGCGACGGCACTGTCTGTCGCTAGGCCAAGTCCTCGACCACCTCCCCTCCTCGGAGTGGGTGGGTGCTCGGGGTAAAAGAACCCACGACGCCGAAGGTGTCAAGGAACATTGTGCCTAATCCGGGAGCATGGCTAGCATGCTAGTCATCCCCCATGTTGCAAATCTATTTAATCCACACAACTCTTGAGAGCAGATATCTCGGCTCTTGAATCACTGAAGATTGTAGCGAAATGCGACACCTGGTGTGAATTGCAGAATCCCACGAACAATCGAATCTTTGAACGCAAGTTGTGCCCGAGGCAACTCAACCGGTAACGAGGATGACTAGGTATAGTGATCAAGGTTTTGATCGCGGCGATGCCGTAAAAGTCCCACCTTGGTTTTTGTAACGTGATTTATAATTATATATTTAAAACATAATTTTTACCAAATACCCCTCCAAAGAATGGACGACGCAGGAGCTATGGCGACGCTGCAGATCCGGGGCTGCCCCCAGTCTCCACCTTGGACTTCTTCAAGGCTATGGAGAGAGCCGACTCCTCGTCGGATTCGGGGTTGGGTCAGAGCCAGAGTGGCTGCCGGAGCTCGACATTGCACCGATTGGATCGAAATGCAGGATGGGAGAGGACATGAAGGAGCGATTGGAGTGAGTTAGGGTTCAGAGCTGGAAGCTGGATTGGGGATTTTGTGGGACAACTGTGGAGTCGATGATGGGTCGGGCTTGTCAGGCGGGCATGCCCGGGTGTGCCCGAGCGACCCCTTATCCGCCCTAGATTTCGGCTGGATATGAGGGGCGCTAGGCATTTGAGGCCGGTTTGAAGCGTCCGGGTGGGTTGATTTTTTGTGACCGGTCCACTCACCCTGGCGTTTGAGATGCATTTGGGGCGCCCAGCTATAGAAGCTCTCACAAGGAAACTAGTTATTTCATGCCCACGGGTGTTTTTCTTTGAAGAGGTGAGATGAGGAGGATCTAGAACAAGGGCCAACGACTACGCAGGAGGGTGCGTGACACATTCTGTGCGACCAGATGAATGGCCCGGGCTTGGAGGCAACCCTAGGACATGGGATCAATCTGACAGCTAGCGGAAGTTCTATGCCTGTATCGGACAGTGGAGGAGGGGGTCAATCCTACGCCTATGTCGAGAAAATAAATTCCAAAAGGGGGAATGCAGAGGAAATTAGTAATGCCTTAACTATAACAAATCCAAATGCCCGTGCGTTGCAACGGGAGAAACAAATTTCACACGCCTCTAGCAACCACCAATTCGTGTTGCCATTACTCCTCTTTGCTACCACCGCCGCTAATCCCTTACTTCGAGGAGTCCCACACTAGCATCCACGGCCTAGTCAAGTCCATCAACACCATCCTTCACAAATTATTTGTTGGCGTCTGAAGTCTGAACCTCGAACTCCCTCCATGCGCCCCTTGATGTGTCTGTGGCACGTCGTCTTCGAGGAGTCCCACACTAGAGTTCACGGCCTTAGCAAATCCATCCTCTCCACCGTCCACAAACTATTCGTTGGCGTTTGAAGTCTGAACCTCGATCTCACTCCCTTTGACCGTTGATGCTTACGCGGCGCCAGTCCGTGCGGCAGAAGACGACACACCAATGTAGCTCTTGCGGATCCTGTGATACCTCTTGGGCAATGTGTAGGAGCACCTCCACGGGGATGCAAAATTAATGCGTCTCGACGGCAAAGCCGCAGTGCCTGCGACACTCAGTTGCTCCAGACGCAGAGCCAGTCCCGACGGCAAAATATGAAGCGTCCTCGCGGCTCATGCTGCTCTAATCAGATGTCGCCACTAGCGGGGAGGTCGTCGTGCACAACTTCTATTAGGCCGGCGCGGCTGCGGGCTAAGACCATGAGTGCTACGGGTGTGGATCCGATCAGACCTCGCCACCGGTTGAGACGTCGCACTCTAGTTGCCGAGTTTGCAGCGACTATTGAGGTGGGGGAGCTCAATGACATCGGCTGATACGTCTCCAATGTACCTATAATTTTTTATTGTTCCATGCTATTATATTAATTGTTTTGGATGTTTAATGGGCTTTAATGTGCTATTTTATATTATTTTTGGGACTAACCTATTAACCAAGGGCCCAGTGCCAGTTTCTATTGTTATGCCTATTTTAGAGTTTTGCAGAAAAGGAATACCAAACATGGTCCAAACGGAATGAAACATTCGTGATGATCTTTCTTGGACCGAAAGCAAACAAGAAGACTTGGAGATGAAGTTGGATACGCAACGAGGAAGCCATGAGGTAGGAGGGCGGGCCCAGGGGGTAGGTGAGGGAGTCCTGGATTAGGGGATCCTCGAACGGCCGGACTATATGCTTATGCCGGAATATTGGACTATGAAGATACAAGATTGAAGACTTCGCCCCGTGTCCGGGTGGGACTCTCCTTTGCGTGGAAGGCAAGCTTAGCAATTCGGATATGTAGATTCTCTTCTCTGTAACCAACTCTATGTAACCCTAGCCCCCTCCGGTGTCTATATAAACTGGAGGGTTTAGTCCGTAGGACAGGAACAATCATAATCATAGTCTAGCTTCTAGGGTTTAGCCTCTACGATCTCGTGGTAGATCAACTCTTGTAATACTCATATCATCAAGATCAATCAAGCGGAAATGCAGTATTACCTCCATAGAGAGGGCCCAACACAGGTAAATATCGTGTCCCCGCCTCCTGTTACCATTAGCCTTAGGCCTTGCAGTTGGGACCCCCTACCGAGATCCACCGGCTTTGACACCAACATTGTTGCTTTCATTGAGAGTTCCACTGTGTCGTCACCATAAGGCTTGATGTCTCCTTCAATCATCTACAACGATGTGGTCTAGTGTGAGGTTTTCCTCCCCGGACAGATCTTCATATTTAGCGGCCGCCTTCTCTGGCCAACTTCGCTTGCCCATCCGAGCAGATCGATAGCTCGCCCACAGCCATCGGTCGGGTTTGGAAGCCTGAACTACACTGCCGACATCCGTGGAGACTTGATCTTCGATGGATTCGAGCCCATGACAGGTGCACCCTACAGCCACGATGAGCGTGACCTAGATCTGTCATCGGACGGTGTTCAGGAGATTCCACCTGCAGCTGCCCTGGCTTTAGATCTAGTGCAGATCGTGCCATCCGAGGACGGGAGGATGGACCCCGGCACGGAAGCTGCACACTTAACGGCGATAGAGCCGAACATAGATTTCACTTCCAATGAGGTCTGTGTCATCAGACCCCGGGACTCGTCTCCGGCCATAGGCTCCGAACCGCGTGTATCCGCACCCATCGGATCTAACTGGGCGCCGATCATGGAGTTCAGCTCCGCAGATATCTTGCAACACTCGCCCTTGGGCGACGTGCTAAACTCATTAAAATCTCTCTCCTTGTCACGAAACTCTTGGCCAAACTATGTCCGGCTTGAGTGGGAAGCGGACGACGAAGGAATTCGTTACCCACCCACCACCCACTTAATAGCCACTGTCGACGACTTAACCGACATGCTTGATTTCGACTCCGAAGACATCGACTGTATGGACGACGATGCGGAGAAAACAGAACCATCGCCCACAGTATACTGGACAACCACCTCATCATATGACATATATGTGGTGGACACACCCAAAGAAAACAATGGCGAGGATCAAAAGGATGCAATGGAGGGTGATCCTCTTGAGAAGCAACCTAAGCGTCGATGTCAGCGGCGCCGCTCTAAACCCCGCCATAGCAAAAACAACGATACCGGCACAAGAGACAATAGCACTCCGGATGATGTCGAAAACGAAAACAATCCCGCCCAGCCAAGCTTCGAGCAGGCCGGACGGGAGGACGGGCAAGCTAGCCCTGATGAACAGGCAATGGACGAAGACTTAGAGGATGACAATTACATGCCCCTCTCCAAAGACGAGGTGAGCCTCGGTGACGAAGAATTTACCATGCATGAGGATCCCGTCGAGCAGGAGCGCTTCAAGCTCCGGCTTATAGCCACTGCAAAGAGCCTGAAGAAAAAACAGCAACAGCTTCAAGCTGATCAAGATCTGCTCAGCAGCCGGATGGTGAGGTCTGGCGGCGAAAATCTGGACTCGGCGCCCAACCAAAAGTTACCCGAGGTGCAGGTTGTTACCTCAATTCGAGGATGAGGCACTAGAGCCTATACTACTAGCACAGGATGCGGCTAACCAACCACCTTGTGGCCGAGACAAAGCGGCGTATCAGCCCGAACACCAGCCCGCACCCCGTCACCGAACAAATAAAAACACGAAGGCCCGGGGCTACATGCATGACCTGCGAGACGAATTAGAAAACAAACAGGACAGTCAATATCGATCTACGGATCGCGGGGGCGCGCCCCAACACGTGATGATGACCGCCACGCCGGATATACTAAATACAAATTCGTTCGGGCCGAATACAGCAGACTAGACTCATTCGAACTGCATCGCGATGTAGCCCAGCATAGAGGCGCCGGACACCCCCTATGCTTCACTGACAAAGTAATGGAACATGAGTTCCCAGAAGGGTTTAAGCCTGTGAACATCGAACCATATGATGGGACAACAGACCCGCTGTATGGATCGAATATTTCCTTCTCCACATTCACATTGCCCACGGTGATGATCTACATGCAATCAAGTACCTCCCACTAAAACTCAAGGGACCAGCTCGGCATTGGCTGAATAGTCTGCCAGAAAACTCCATTGCGGTTGGGAGAACCTGGAAGATGCATTCCTCGACAACTTTCAGGGCACTTATGTGCAACCACCGGACGCTGATGACTTAAGTCACATAATCCAACAGCTCGGAGAGTCGCCAGGAAATTCTGGACTCGGTTCTTAACTAAAATGAACCAAATCGTCGACTGTCCGGATGCCGAAGCCCTAGCGGCCTTTAAGCATAACATCCGTGACGAGTGGCTTGCCTGACACCTCGGCCAAGAGAAGCCGAAGTCCATGGCAGCCCTTACGACACTCATGACTCGCTTTTGTGCGGGCGAGGACAGCTGGTTGGCTCAGTAACAAAGACATCAAGAAATCCGCGCTTCAGGGCGCGAGAGATAGCAACGGCAAGCTCCGGCGCAATAGACACAAGCGTCGCAATAATGGCGATAACGCCGAAGACACGGCCATCAATTCCGGATTCAGTGGCTCCAAGCCCGGTCAATGGAAAAAGACATTTAAAAGAAACAATCTAGGCACGTCCAGTCTGGACCGCATACTCGATCGCTCATGTCAAATCCACGGCACCCCCAATAAACCAGCCAACCACACAAACAGAGAGTGTTGGGTATTTAAACAGGCCGGCAAGCTGAATGACGAAAACAAGAAAAAGGGGCCGCATAGTGATGACAACGAGGAGCCCCAGCCGCCGAACACAGGGGGACAGAAGAAATTTCCTCCCCAAGTAAAAATGGTAAATATGATATACGCCACCCATATTCCCAAGCGCGCACTAAGGGACATCTACGCGATGGAGCCAGTCGCCCCAAAGTTCAACCCATGGTCTTCCTGTCCGATCACCTTTGATCGCAGGGGCCATCCAACCAATATTCATCATGGCGGCCCAGCCGCACTGGTTCTTGACCGTATCATTGACGGATTCCACCTCACATGAGTCCTCATGGACGGTGGCAGCAGCCTGAATCTGCTTTATCAGGATACAGTGCGCAAAATGGGTATCGATCCCTCAAGGATCAAACCCACCAAAACCACCTTCAAAGGTGTCATACTAGGTGTAGAGGCCTGTTATACAGGCTCAATCACACTGGAAGTGGTCTTCGGATCCCCGGACAACTTCCGAAGCGAGGAGTTACTCTTTGATATCGTCCCTTCCGCAGTGGTTATCATGCGCTGCTAGGACGAACTGCATTCGCTCGATTTGATGTGGTGCCACACTATGCCTACCTCAAGCTCAAGATGCCCGGACTCCGCGGTGTTATAACAGTCAATGGAAATACAGAGCCTTCCCTCCGTACGGTGGAGCACACTGCGGACCTTGCAGCAGAAGTACAGAGCAGCCTCCTTAGGCAGACCCTCAATTCGGCAATAAAGCCCCCGGACACCGTCAAGCGAATCCGAAGTACTCTACAACAGGATCGTCCGGCCCATCTAGAGCTCGCCTAGCAATTTGGCCTCCGTCCTAGTCCCAGTCAAGCGGTGAAATTGGTGCCGTGCGTACATAATTACACACTTAAAATACCATGGGCATGGACGGAGGCACAGCTAGACCGCGGTCCACAATGCGGCTCAACCGCCCCGGACCCGCATACCTTCACCTTTTTCTTTCTTGCAGGTTCCTCTCTTCTTGAGGCTCTTCTGATAACCCGATCATCGACCCATCACGGGATAGATACACCAAGGAAGCAAGGAGATTTGACGTTCAAAGGGAATCCCAGGTGGTCTCTGCTAACGATCACTATGCCAGTTTTACATACCCACACGCAGCTCGCTCTTGGTTAGGGCATGTTAAATAGCCCTATTTGCTCATTAAATTACTTGTATACATACGCCTTGACGTATTATTCAAATAACAGTGGAAAATAATTTGCAGCGTCAGCTTATTACTTTATTTTTTTTCCTTGACTGATTATTTATTACAAATCGCAGTCGTACATTCTGGTACGTTCAATTCACCAGGGGCTTCAGTGTACCCCATAACACGGTAAGAAAGTCCGAACACTTTCAACAGTGCGGCACCCCGAACTTATATCATTATATGCATCAGCTCCGAATCATGTCTTGGGTCAATAGTTGGGTTGCCCGGCTCCTGTGCTTGCTACCCTATGTTCCGCTATATCGGCTAGGGTAGTAAAGGGAGAACTACTGCGATTGTGTCGGTTCTTTGACGATCACTTTCGATGAAAGCCGGCTGACTTTCATGAAGCGGCGAGAGCTGGTCGCTGTTCGAGAGGTTTCAAATCCTTAAGGATTTTTTCCTCTTCATGCGAGGAAACGGTCTTTGTCCGGTTTAGGCGTGTATAGCACCCCAAGTTCGGCCTTCCAAATACCAGGGGCTATGCCAAAATTTAAAATTATAGAACTTCTATGGCTGAGTGAGGGTGATAAAGCTGTATAGTCCGATTGCCTTGTTCATTGCGCTAGACACCTCCCTAAAGAACCAAAAACTTGGATAAAGAGTGTTTAGATTTATCCCGAACAACCCTGTACTAGTTACATGGGGGTGGAAGGTGACGGCCAACTCTCGAGATTTTATGTGATGCATACGGGAGGTAAAATTTTAAATCAACAAGCATTATATTGCGCAAATGAACTTGTTTCATTTTACAGGATAAAATGAGTGCATTCATTCAAAGATTAAATCATTAGTACATTGCTCTGCCACAAGGCGGGAGCCATTCAGGACACTGTCATAATAATTTTTGGGTCGGCGGTGCTCTTTGCCCTTCGGCGGCCCCTCGGTCATCAGCGCTGTGGCGTTCATCTTCGCCCAAAGCATCTTTGCACGGGCAAAGGCCATCCACGCACCTTCAATACAAACCGACCGCTTTATGACTTCAAGTCGGGGGCAGGCACTTACAAGCCGCTTCACGGGACCAAAGTAGTTGTTGGGCATAGGCTAGGCAGGCCATAGCCGGACTATGAGGTCCTTCATGGCCAGTTTGGCTGCCTTGTGCAGCCCGACTAGTTGCTTCAGCTGGTCGCCCAAGGCCATCGGATGTTCTGTCCCAAGATATTGAGACCAGAACAACTTCTCTGCTGATCTCCCTTCTTCGGCTCGATAGAACTCTGCAGCATCAGATATGCTGCGCGGCAGATCTATGAATGCTCCTAGAAAACTCCAAATTCGGGTAAGTAAAAAGAATGTCTCCTTCACATGCTTGCTTTGCATAACGAATACCTAACCCGCCGCAATCTTCTTGGCCGCCCGGATCTCCTGGAGGGCCTTCCGGGCTTCAGCTTTGGCGTCCTGCGCACTTTGGAAGGCCTTAGCAAGCTCGGACTCTTGCGCCTTAGAGTCATGCTCCAAGGACTCGTATTTCTGGACGAAATACTGGAGCTCTTGCTGGACCTTGCTGACCCGGCCTCTTGCTTCTCACGCACGGCGCGTTCCACAGCAGCTTTGTCGCCGGCCTCGGCGGCGCCCTTCTTAAGGGCCGCCACTTGATCGTGGCCCTATAAAAGTTCTGGCGCTTTTATCGTGAAACCTTTATCCTTAATAAGTATATGGGCGGGGTATTTCGTACCTTGACCTTCCTCCATCTGCCTCTTCGCGAGGACGAGCTCTCCCTTGATCCGCTCCATGTCACCTTTAGTCCGAGAGACCTCCATGATCTGGCGGCAATAACAAATGACGCCTCCTTATTCACATAGACATCTTATATTAGACTCCTGCGAATATTATTTCATCCTTTGTTCGGCATTTATTTTTGAACACCAAACAGAGCATCAGGGGCTACTCTCTACACGGTGATATTCTCTCACAATTTTATTACTTAACTCAAAGCCTGTTAGAAGGCTAGTGCAGGCTTCGGTCAATCCGCTTTTGGCGGATCGGACCTTCTCAATCATCGTACTCATAAGAGTACGATGTTCTTCATCAATGGAAGCGTTGCGAAGCATTTCCAGCAAGTTGACCGGTGCCTATGGATGGACAGAGGTCATCGGTACAGGCGGCTCACCCTCCTTGGGGAGAGGCTGTATGCCTGAATCCGGAACCACTTGGGTTTCCGGAGCCGTATTCGGCTGGGGCCAAACTGGCTACGGCCCCCATTATCGGAGTCCATGGGGGTCTCCCCCCTATCTGACCATCGACTGGGATTTCGCCTGGGGGCATCTCCGGAGCTGTCTCTCCTTGGCCTGGTATCCTTCAAGACAACACCTCGGTGTCGTCTGCGGCCCTGGGGGAGGAGGCTATCGGAAGTGAATCGCTGTTCATCGCCGACGGGTCTAGAGACCCCTCCGAAGAGGAGGATATCGATGTTGGATTTGGCCGGACTGCAGATGCACGTCTGGCATGTTAAGAAGCGATAAAGCAAAAATACCGGAAATACTATTTTGTCTGGATACTTACGACTTAGCCAGGGGCTTGACCCTGGGTTCCCACTCCTCGCTGCTGTTGGTGGCCACGGTGGAGTGGTCCGGAAGGAAGGTTTTTCCATTCTTGGACACCTCGGCCTCCCCATAAGTGGCGGCCTTCCTCTTCTTTCTCCCCCAGTGGGGGGATGGAGCTCCTCCTCCTCGTCGTCTTCAGTGCTGCGTCTTGGTGTCTTCGGACGTCATGTCCGATGCAACCTTGCACCGGAGACCTTCTCTAGTCCCCGCGGCCATCTTCTTGGCCTTCTTCTCCGGCACCTCATAGGGCGCCAGAAACAGCATCTTCGTTAGAAGAGGCGATTCTGGATCCTCAGGTAGCGGAGCCGGACAGTCGATCTGCTCCGCTATCGCTACCCAGGCTTGCAAAATTAGCATGGAGGCTTAGATTCCTCCCGCGGATGTGCTGGTAAAAGGCATATCTTGTGAAATATGAAAACTTACTAGATTAGCTCGGCGTTTTGCGCTGAGTCCGCAATCTTCGGTTATGGGCGGTGGTACCTCGTTGGCCTTGAAAAGCACCTTCCAGACGTCTTCGTGCATCGTGCCGAAGAGCTCTCGCGGCTTCTGGTGTTATGCTGGGTCGAACTCCCATAGATTGCAAGCCTGTCTCTGACACGGAAGGATCCAGCGGAGAAGCATAACCTGGACCACATTGACGAGCTTGATTTTCTTGCTCATCATATTTTGGACGTAGGCCTGAAGTCTGGTCAGTTCTTTCGCTGAGCCCCAGGCTAAGCCCTTCTCTTTCCAGGAGGTGAGATGGATGGGGACGCCGGATCAAAATTCGGGGGTCGCCACCCAGTTGGAGTCACGCGGCTCGGTGATGTAGAACCACCCCAATTGCCACCCCTTCACAGTCTTCACAAAGGAGCCTTCGGGCCAGGTGACATTGGGCATCTTGCACACCATGGCGCCCCCCGCACTACGCTTGTTGGCCGCCCACCATCTTTGGCTTCACATTGAAGGTCTTCAGCCATAGGCCAACGTGGGGCGTGATGCAGAGGAAGGCCTCGCACACGACTATAAATGCCGAGATGTTTGAGGATGAAGTTGGGGGCCAAATCATGGAAGTCCAGCCCGTAGTAGAACATTATTCCGCGGACGAACGTGTGGAGGGGGAATCCCAGCCCGCGGACGAAGTGAGAGAGGAATACTACCCTTTCCTAGGGTTTCGGGGTAGGGATGATCTGCCCTTCAGCCGGAAGTCGATGCGTGATGTTTGTGGACAGGTATCCGGCCTCCCGAAACTTCTTGATGTCCTACTTCGTGACGGAGGAGGCCATCCATTTGCCTCCCGCTCCGGACATGTTCGGAATGATTTTGTGGAGAAGGTGAAAGCTTGGGCGTTGGAACTCGAGAATGGATGAGTAGAGGAAGAAGAAGGCGTGGGTGAAAAAGGGGAATCCTTATCTCCTTATAAAGGTAGCAGAGTTCATGCGCCTCCCCACTTGCCCTGGAAACTCGCTTATTCACCAAGCGCCGTGTTAATGGCACGGTTGGGTTACCAACACCCGTATTGATGAGAATCCCGTGATAAGGGGACGTGATCTCTGCTTCGACAAGACGTGCCAATAGAACCGCCTCGCAAGATGTGCAGTAGCAGGTTGAGAAAACGGTTCGAATAATGACCGGGCCACGGCACGATGTCATGCTATGGAAAATTTGTCAGCAGATTAGACCCGTGGAATATTGTGCTCTCTACGGTGGTGTATGTGGAATTTGTTTTGCAGAGACACGATTCTTGTGTTCAAAATCTACTTTGGAGTATTTGGAGAAGGAACCTGCCTTGCAATGCCGAAGACAATCTGCGTGCCAGACTCATTATCATTGAAGCCTTGTTCAGGGGCTACTGAGGGAGTCCTGGATTTGGGGGTCCTCGAACGGCCGGACTATATGCTTATGCCGGACTGTTGGACTATGAAGATACAAGATTGAAGACTTCGCCTCGCGTCCGGTGGGACTCTCCTTTGCGTGGAAGGCAAGCTTGGCAATTCAGATATGTAGATTCCCTTCTCTGTAACCGACTCTTTGTAACCCTAGCCCCCTCCTATGTCTATATAAACTGGAGGGTTTAGTCCATAGCACAGGAGCAATCATAATCATAGGCTAGCTTCTAGGGTTTAGCCTCTACGATCTCGTGGTAGATAAACTCTTGTAATACTCATATCATCAAGATCAATCAAGCAGGAAGTAGGGTATTACCTCCATAGAGAGGGTCCGAACCTGGGTAAACATCGTGCCCCCCGCCTCTTGTTACCATTAGCCTTAGACGCACAGTTTGGGACCCCCTACCCGAGATCCGCCAGTTTTGACACCGATAGTAGGCGCGCCCCCACCCTCATGGGCCCCTCGTGGCTCCCCTTGTTGGGGAACGTAGTAATTTCAAAAAAATTCCTACGCACACGCAAGATCATGGTGATGATATAGCAACGAGGGGAGAGTGTTGTCTACGTACCCTCGTAGACCGAAGTGGAAGCGTTGGCGCAGCGTAGAGGAAGTAGTCGTCGTCCTCCGGTCCGACCGATCCAAGCACCGTTACTCCGGCACCTCCGAGTTCTTGACACGCGTCAGCTCGATGGCGCACCCTCGATCTCCAATCCAGAGGCTCGAGGGGAGTTCCGTCGACCTGACGGCGTGGTGGCGATCTTGATGTTCTTCTATCGCGAGGCTTCGCCTAAGCACCGCTACAATATGATCGAGGTGTAATATCGTGGAGGGGGGCACCGCATACGGCTAAGGAACGATCAATGATCAACTTGTGTATTCTAGGGTGCCCCCTTACCCCGTATATAAAGGAGGGAGGGAGGAGGTGGCGGCCTCAAGGGGGCGCGCCATAGGGAGGAAACCTACTCCAAGTAGGTTTCCCTCTCTTCCTTATCTTATTTGGAGGGAAGGAAGGAGTACTAGTATTAGGAAGTAGTACTAGTAGTAGGAAGGAAGAGGGAAGGAGAAAGGAAAGGGGGTCGGCCCCCTCCCCAGTCGGATTGGGCTTGGGGCGCGCCCCTCCCTTGCTCCTTCTCTCTTCCTCCTACATGGGCCCAATAAGGCCCATATACCTCCCGGGGTTCGGTAACCTCCGGAGCTCCAAACTTCTCCGGAACCTTTCCGGTGTCCAAATATATCCGTCCAATATATCAATCTTTATGTCTCGACCATTTGAGACTCCTCGTCATGTCGTGATCATATCAGGACTCGAACAAACTTTGGTACATCAAAATACATAAACTCATAATATAATTGTCATGAAACCTTAAGCGTGCGGACCCTACGGTTCGAGAACAATGCAGACATGACCGAGACCGTCTACGGTTAATAACCAATAAGCGGGACCTGGATGCCCATATTGGTTCCTACATATTCTCTGAAGATATTTTATCGGTCAAACCGCATAACAACATACTTTGTTCCTTTGTCATCGGTATGTTACTTGCCCGAGATTTGATCGTCGGTATCCAATACCTAGTCCAATCTCGTTCTGGCAAGTCTCTTTACTAGATTCGTAATACATCATCCCATAACTAACTCATTAGTTATATGCTTGCAAGGCTTAAGTGATGAGTATTACTTGAGAGGGCCCAGAGATACCTCTCCGACAATCGGAGTGACAAATCCTAATCTCGAATTATGCCAACTCAACATGAACCTTCGGAAACACACAGAGAGCACCTTTATAATCACCCGATTCGTTGTGACGTTTGGTAGCACACAAAGTGTTCTTCGATGCAGGGGAGTTGTATAATCTCATAGTTCGAGGAACTTTGTATAAGTCATGAAGAAAGCAATAGCAATATACTAAGCGATCAAGTGCTAGGCTAACAAAATGGGTCATGTCAATCACATCATTCTTCTAATGATGTGATCCCACTAATCAAATGACAACACATGTCTATGGTCGGAAACATAACCATCTTTGATTAATGAGCTAGTCAAGTAGAGGCATACTAGTGAGTATAGTTTTGTCTATGTATTCACACATGTATTATGTTTCCGGTTAATACAATTCTAGCATGAATAATAAACATTTATCATGATATTAGGAAATAAATAATAACTTTATTATTGCCTCTAGGGCATATTTCCTTCAGTCTCCCACTTGCACTAGAGTCAATAATCTAGTTCACATCGCCATGTGATTTAACACCAATATTCATATCTGTATATGATTAACACCCATAGTTCACATCATCATGTGACCAACATCCAAAGGGTTTACTAGAGTCAATAATCTAGTTCACATCGTTATGTGATTAACACCCAAAGAGTACTAAGGTGTGATCATGGTTTGCTCGTGAGAGAAGCTTAGTCAGCAGATCTGTCACATTCGATCCGTATGTATTTTGCCAATATTTTATGTCCACAATGCTCTTGCAGGAGCTACTCTAGCTAATTGCTCCCACTTTCAATATGTATCCAGGTTGAGACTTAGAGTCATCTGGATCGGTGTAGAAGTTTGCATCGATGTAACTTTACAACAAACTCTTTTATCACCTCCATAATCGAGAAACATCTCCTTAGTCCTTACTAAGGATATTCTTGACCAATTTCGATGATCTACTCCTAGATCACTATTGTACCTCCTTGCCAAATTCAGAGCAAGGTATACAATAGATGCAGTACATAGCATAGCATACTTTATAGAACCTATGACTGAGGCATAGGGAATGACTTTTCATTCTCTTTCTATTTTCTGCTGTGGTCGGGTTTTGAGTCTTACTCAATTTCACACCTTGTAACACAAGCAAGAACTCTTTCTTTGACTGTTCCATTTTGAACTACTTCAAAATCTTGTCAAGGTATGTACTCATTGAAAAAACTTATCAAGCGTCTTGATCTATCTCTATAGATCTTGATGCTCAATATGTAAGCAGCTTCACCGAGGTCTTTCTTTGAAAAACTCCTTTCAAACACTCCTTTATGCTTTGCAGAATAATTCTACATTACTTCCGATCAACAATATGTCATTCACATATACTTATCGAAATGTTGTAGTGCTCCCACTCACTTTCTTGTAAATCGAGGCTTCACCGCAAGTCATATAAAACTATATGCTTTGATCAACTTATCAAAGCGTATATTCCAACTCGAGATGCTTGCACTAGTCCATAGATGCACATTTTGTTAACACCTTTAGGATCGACAAAACCTGTTGGTTGCATCACATACAACTCTTCTTTAATAACTCCAATAAGGAATGCAGTTTTGTTTATCCATTTGCCAGATTTCATAAAATGCGGCAATTGCTAACATGATTCGGACAGACTTAAGCATCGCTCTGGTGAGAAAATTTCATCGTAGTCAACACCTTGAACTTTGTCAAAAACCTTTTTCGACAAGTCTAGCTTTGTAGATAGTAACACTACTATCAACGTCCGTCTTCCTCTTGAAGATCCATTTATTTTTATGGTTTGCCGATCATCGGGCAAATCCATCAAAGTCCACACTTTGTTCTTGTACATGGATCTCATCTCAGATTTCATGGCCTCAAGCCATTTTGCAGAATCTGGGCTCATCATCGCTTCCTCATAGTTCGTAGGTTTGTCATGGTTAAGTAACACGACCTCCAGAACAGGATTACCGTACCACTCTGGTGCGGAACGTACTCTGGTAGACCTACGTGGTTCTGTAGTAACTTGATCTGAAGTTTCATGATCATCATCATTAGCTTCCTCACTAATTGGTGTAGGAATCACTGGAACTGATTTCAGTGATGAACTATTTTCCAATTCAGGATAAGGTATAGTTACCTCATCAAGGTCTACTTTCCTCCCACTCACTTCTTTCGAGAGAAACTCCTTCTCTAGAAAGGATCCATTTTTAGCAACGAATATCTTGCCTTCGGATCTGTGATAGAAGGTGTACCCAATAGTTTCCTTTGGGTATTCTATGAAGATGCACTTCTCCAATTTGGGTTCGAGCTTATCAGGATGAAACTTTTTCACATAAGCATCGCAGCCCCAAACTTTAATAAACGACAACTTGGGTTTCTTGCTAAACCACAGTTCATATCTTTGTCGTCTCAGCGGTTTAGATGGTGCCCTTTTAATGTGAATGCAGCTGTCTCTAATGCATAACCCCAAAACAATATTGGTAAATCAGTAAGAGACATCATAGATCGCACCATATCCAATAAAGTCTTGATTCGATGTTCGGACACACCTTAACGTTGTGGTGTTCGGTGGCGTGAGCTGTGAAACTATTCCACATTGTTTTAATTGAAGACCAAGCTCGTAACTCAAATATTCCTCTCATGATCAGATTGCGAAACTTTATTTCTTGTTACGATGATTTTCCACTTCACTCTAAAATTCTTTGAACCTTTCAACTATTTCGGACTTATGTTTCATCAAGTAGATATACCCATATCTGCTCAAATCATCTTGTGAAGGTCGAAAAATAACGATACTTGCCACGAGCCTTCATACTCATTGGTCTCGCATACATCGGTATGTATTATTTCCAATAAGTCGGTAGCTCGTTCCATTGTTCGAAGAACGGAGTTTTAGTCATCTTGCCCAAAAGGCACGGTTACAAGCATCAAATGATTCATAACCAAGTGATTCCAAAATCCATCTTTATGGAGTTTCTTCATCGCTTTACACCGATATGACCCAAGCGGCGATGCCACAAATAACTTGCACTATCATTATTAACTTTGCATCTTTTGGTCTCAATATTATGAATATGTGTATCACTACGATCGAGATCCAACAAACTATTTTCATTGGGTGTATGACCATTGAAGGTTTTATTCATGTAAGCGAACAACAATTATTCTTTGATTTTAAATGAATAACCGTATTGCAATAAACATGATCAAATCATATTCATGCTCAACGCAAATGCTAAATAACATTTGTTTAGGTTTAACACTTATCCCGAAAGTATAGGGAGTGTGCGATGATGATCATATCAATCTTGGAACTACTTCCAACACTCATCATCACTTTCCCTTCAACTAGTCTCTGTTTATTCTGTAACTCTGTTTGAGTTACTAATCTTAGCAACCGAACAAGTATCAAATACTCGGGGCTACTATAAACACTAGTAAGGCACACATCAATAACATGTATATCAAATATACCCTTGTTCATTTGCCATCCTTCTTACCCACCAAATATTGAGGCATTTCCATTTCGGTGACCATTCCCTTTGCGATTAAGCACTTTCGGTTTCAGGCTTTGGTTCAGCTTTGGGCTTCTTCATGGGAATGACAACTTGCTTGTCTTTCCACTTGAAGTTCCCTTTTCTTTCCCTTTGCCCTTTTCTTGAAACTAGTGCTCTCGTCAACCATCAACACTTGATGCTCTTTCTTGATTTCTACCTTCGTCGATTTCAACATCACGAAGAGCTCGGGAATCATTTTCATCATCCCTTGCATACTATAGTTCATCACGAAGTTCTACTAACTTGGTGATGGTGACTAGAAATTACATCAATCACTATCTTATCGGAAGATTAACTCCCACTTGATTCAGCGATTGTAGTATCCGGACAATCTGAGCACATGCTCACTAGTTGAGCGATTCTCCTCCATATTTTAGCTATAGAACTTGTTGGAGACTTCATATCTCTCAACTCGGGTATTTGCTTGAAATATTAACTTCAATTCCTGGAACATCTCATATGGTCCATGATGTTCAAAACATCTTTGAAGTCCCGATTCTAAGCCATAAAGCATGGTGCACAAAACTATCAAGTGGTCATCATATTGAGCTAGCCAAACGTTCATAACGTGCGCATCTGCTCCTGCAATAGGTCATCACCTAGCGGTGCATTAAGGACATAATTCTTACGTGCGACAATGAGGATAAACCTCGGATCACGGATCCAATCCGCATCATTGCTACTAACATTTTTCAACACAATTTTCTCTAGGAACATATCAAAATAAACATATGAAAGCAACAATGCAAGCTATTGATCTTACAACATAATTTGCAAAATACTACCAGGACTAAGTTCATGATAAATTAAAGTTCAATTAATCATATTACTTAAGAACTCTCACTTAGACAGACATCTCTCTAGTCATCTAAGTGATCACGTGATCCAAACCAACTAAACCATAACCGATCATCACGTGAGATGGAGTAGTTTTCAATGGTGAACATCACTATGTTGATCATATCTACTATATGATTCACGCTCGACCTTTCGGTCTCCGTGTTCCGAGGCCATATCTGCATATGCTAGGCTCGTCAAGTATAACCTGAGTATTCTGCGTGTGCAAAATTGGCTTGCACCCGTTGTAGATGGACGTGGAGCTTATCACACCCGATCATCACGTGGTGTCTCGGCACGACAAACTTTGGCAGCGGTGCATACTCGGGAGAACACTACTTGATAATTTTAGTGAGAGATCATCTTAAAATGCTACCGTCAATCAAAGCAAGATAAGATGCATAAAGGATAAACATCACATGCAATCAATATAAGTGATATGATATGGCCATCATCATCTTGTGCTTGTGATCTCCATCTCGAAGCACCGTCGTGATCACCATCGCCACCGGTAGCGACACCTTGATCTCCATCGTAGCATCGTTGTCGTTTCGCCATCTATTGCTTCTCGACTATCGCTACCGCTTAGTGATAAAGTAAAGCAATTACTGAGCGTTGCATTTCATACAATAAGCGACACCATATGGCTCCTGCCGATTGCCGATAACCGGTTACAAAACATGATCATCTCATACAATAAAATATAGCATCACGTCTTGACCATATCACATCACAACATGCCCTACAAAAACAAGTTAGGCGTCCTCTACTTTGTTGTTGCAAATTTTACGTGGCTGCTACGGGCTTAAGCAAGAACCAATCTCACCTCGCATCAAAACCACAGCGATAGTTTGTCAAGTTGATGCTGTTTTAACCTTCATAAGGACGGGCATAGCCACACTCGGTTCAACTAAAGTTGGAGAAACAGACACCCGCTAGTCACACTGTGTGCAAAACACGGCGGTAAAACCAGTCTCGCGTAAGCGTCTGGCGTAATGTCGGTCCGGCGCTTCATCCAACAATACCGCTGAACCAAAGTATGACATCTTTGGTAAGCGATATGACTTATATCGCCCACAACTCACTTGTGTTCTACTCGTGCAAATAACATCAAACCATAAAAACCTGGCTCGGATGCCGCGATGGGGAGCGTAGTAATTTCAAAAATTTCCTCGCACGCAAAGATCATGGTGATGATATAGCAACGAGGGAGAGTGTTGTCTCGTGCCCTCGTGACCCGAAGCGGAAGCGTTGGCGCAGCGTAGAGGAAGTAGTCATCGTCCTCCGGTCCGACCGATCCAAGCACCGTTACTCCGGCACCTCCTGTTGAGGAGCGTAGTAATTTCAAAAATTTCCTCGCTACGCAAGATCATGGTGATGCATGGCAACGAGAGGGAGAGTGTTGTCTCGTACCCTCGTGAACCCGGCGGAAGCGATCTGGCGTAGAGGAAGTAGTCGTCGATCTCCTCGCGATCCGACCGATCCGGCGCCGTTACTCCGGCGCCCCGAGTTCTTGACACACGTCAGATCGATGATGCTCCTCGGGCTCCAATCCAGTGAGAGCCGGGAGGGAGAGTTTCGTCGACCTGACGGCGTGGTGGCGATCTTGATGTTCTACGGCGCGAGCTTCGCCTAAGCTTGACGATATGACCGAGGTGGAATATGGTGGAGGGGCACCGCTGCACGGCTAAGGAGCGATCCGTAGATCAAACTTGTGTGTTCTAGGGTGCCCCCTGCCCCGTATATAAAGGAGCAAGGGGAGGTGCGGCCGGCCCAAGGGAGGCGCTGGAGGAGTCCTACTCCCACCGAGTAGGACTCCCCCTACTAGTTGGAGTAGGATTGGGGGAGGGAAGAGGGAGAGGCGCGCCCCCTCTCCTTGTCCTATTCGGACTAGGGGAGGCGCGCGCCCTGCCCTGGCCGGCCTTCCTATTCTCCTCGTGGCCCACTAAGGCCCAATAGCCTCCGGGAGGTTCCAGTAACCTCCGGTGTTAAATAAAATCCGATTTCACGGAACCATTCGAACTCAAATATAGGCTTCCAATATATCAATCTTTATGTCTCGACCATTTTGAGACTCCTCGTCATGTCCGTGATCACATCCGGGACTCGAACTTCTTGGTACATCAAAATACACAAACTCATAATATAACCGTCATCGAAACCTTAAGCGTGCGGACCCTACGGTTCGAGAACAATGTAGACATAACCGAGACCGTCTCGGTCAATAACCAATAGCGGGACCTGGATGCCCATATTGGTTCCTACATATTCTCTGAAGATCTTTATCGGTCGAGACCGCATAACAACATCGTTGTTCCCTTTGTCATCGGTATGTTACTTGCCCGAGATTGATCGTCGGTATCAATACCTAGTTCAAACTCGTTACGGCAAGTCTCTTTACTCGTTCCGTAATACATCATCTCACAGCTAACTCATTAGTTGTAATGCTTGCAAGGCTTGATGATGTGTATTACCGAGAGGGCCCAGAGATACCTCTCCGACAATCGGAGTGACAAAACCTAATCTCGAAATCGCCAACCCAACATACGCCTTTGGAGACACTGTAGTACTCCTTTATAATCACCCGATTCGTTGTGACGTTTGGTAGCACCAAAGTGTTCCTCCGATAGCAGGAGTTGCATAATCTCATAGTTACGGGAACATGTATATGCCATGGATAAAAGCAGTAGCAACATACTAAACGATCGTGTGCTAAGCTAATGGAATGGGTCAGATCATTCTACTAATGATGTGACCTTGTTAATCAAATAACAACTCTTTGTTCATGGTTAGGAAACATAACCATCTTTGATTAACAAGCTAGTCTAGTAGAGGCATACTAGTGACATATTGTTTGTCTATGCATTCACACATGTATCATGTTTCCGGTTAATACAATTCTAGCATGAATGATAAACATTTATCATGAAATAAGGAAATAAATAATAACTTTATTATTGCCTCTAGGGCATATTTCCTTGATCTCCCACTTGCACTAGAGTCAATAATCTAGATTACATAGTAATGATTCTAACACCCATGGAGTCTTGGTGTTGATCATGTTTTGCTCGTGGAAGAGGCTTAGTCAGCGGTGCGCTACATTCAGATCCGTATGTATCTTGCAAATCTCTATGTCTCCCACGGACTAAATCCGGATGGAATTGAAGCGTCTTTTGATGTGCTTGGTCCTCTTGTGAAATCTGGATTCCTTCGCTAAGGCAATTGCTCGATATTGTCACGAGAAGATTTTCATTGGACCCGATGCACTAGGTATGACACCTAGATCGGATATGAACTCCTTCATCCGGACTCCTTCATTAGCTGCTTCGAAGCTGCTATGTATTCCGCTTCACATGTAGATCCCGCTCTGACGCTTTGTTTAGAACTGCACCAACCGACAGCTCCTCCGTTTAGTGTAAATCGTATCCGGTCTGCGATTTAGAATCGTCCGGATCGGTGTCAAAGCTTGCATCAGCGTAACCGTTCCACGATGAGCTCTTTGTCACCTCCATATCTGAAAACATATCCTTAGTCCTTTTCGGTATTTGGGATGTTCTTGACCGCTGTCGATGATCCACTCTGGATTACTTTGGTACCTCCTGCTAAACTTATAGCAAGGCACACATCAGTGCGGTACACACATTGCATACATGATAGAGCCTATGGCTGAAGCATAGGAACATCTTTCATTTTCTCTCTATCTTCTGCGGTGGTCGGGCATTGAGTCTTACTCAACTTCACACCTTGTAACACAGGCAAGAACCCTTTCTTTGCTTGATCCATTTTGAACTTCTTCAAAATTTTGTCAAGGTATGTGCTTTGTGAAAGTCAATTAAGCGTCTTGATCTATCTCTATAGATCTTAATGCCCAATATGTAAGCAGCTTCACGAGGTCTTTCATTGAAAAACTCTTATTCAAGTATCCCTTTATGCTATCCAAATTCTATATCATTTCCGATCAGCAATATGTCATCTACATATAATATCGAAAATGCTCTGAGCTCCCACTCACTTTCTTGTAAATCTGAGGCTTCTCCAAAAGTGCATATGAACCCAAATGCTTTGATCACACTATCAAAGCATTTATTCCAACTCGAGATGCTTGCACCAGTCCATAAATGGATCGCTGGAGCTTGCACACTTTGTTAGCTCCTTTGGATCGATAAAACCTTACGGTTGCATCATATACAACTCTTCTTCCGAAATCCATTCAGAATGCAGTCTTTACATCCATTTGCCAAATTTCATAATCATAAAATCGGCAATCGCTAACATGATTGAGACGGACTTAAGCATCGCTACTGGTGAGAAGGTCTCATCGTAGTCAATCCCTTGAACTTGTCGAAAACCCTTTGCGACAAGTCGAGCTTTAAAAACGATAACATTACCGTCGTCGGTCTTCTTCTTGAAGATCCACTTGTTTTCTATTGCTTGCCTACCCTCGGGCAAGTCAACCAAAGTCCATACTTTGTTTTCATACATGGATCCCATCTCAGATTTCATGGCCTCAAGCCATTTTGCGAATCTGGGCTCACCATCGCTTCTTCATAGTTCGTGGGTTCATCATGATCTAGTAGCATGATTTCCGAGCAGGATTACCGTACCACTCAGTGCGGATCTTATTCTAGTTGATCTCACGAGGTTACGTAGTAACTTGATCTGAAGTTTCATGATCAACATCATCAACTTCCTCACTACTTGGTGTAGATGTCTCAGAAACCGGTTTCTGCGACAAATTACTTTCAAGTAAGGGAGAAGGTACAATTACCTCATCAAGTTCTACTTTCCTCCCACTCACTTCTTTCGAGAGAAACTCCTTCTCTAGAAAGGATCCATTCTTAACAACAAATGTCTTGCCTTGGATCTGTGATAGAAGGTGTACCCAACTGTCTCCTTTGGGTATCCTATGAAGACACATTTCTCGATTTGGGTTCGAGCTTATCGGGTTGAAGCTTTTTCACATAAGCATCGCATCCCCAAACTTTAAGAAACGACAACTTTGGTTTCTTGCTAAACCATAGTTCATAAGGTGTCGTCTCAGCGGATTTTGACGGTGTTCTATTCGAGTGTGAATCGGCCGTCTCTAGAGCATAACCCCAAAGCGATAGCGGTAAATCTGTAAGAGACATCATAGATCGCACCATATCTAGTAAAATGCGATTCGACGTTCGGACACACCATTACGTTGTGGTGTTCGGGTGGGGTGAGTTCTTGAAACTATCCGCATTGTTTCAAATGTAGACCAAACTCGTAACTCAAATATTCACCTCCACGATCAGATCGTAGAAATTTAATTTTCTTATTACGATGATTTTCAACTTCACTCTGAAATTCTTTGACCTTTTCAAATGTTTCAGACTTATGTTTCATTAAGTAGATATACCCATATCTGCTTAAATCATCTGTGAAGGTGAGAAAATAACGATATCCGCCACGAGCCTCAACATTCATTGGACCACATACATCTGTATGTATGATTTCCAACAAATCTGTTGCTCTCTCCATAGTACCGGAGAACGGGGTTCTAGTCATCTTGCCCATGAGGCACGGTTACATAAGTGCCAAGTGATTCATAATCAAGTGACTCCAAAAGTCCATCGATATGGAGTTTCTTCATCGCTTTACACGATATGACCTAAGCGGCGATTGCCACAAATAAGTTGCACTATCATTATCAACTCTGCATCTTTTGGTTTCAACATTATGAATATGTGTATCACTACTATCAAGATTCATCAAAATAGACCACTCTTCAAGGGTGCATGACCATAAAAGATATTACTCATATAAATAGAACAACCATTATTCTCTAATTTAAATGAATAACCGTCTCGCATCAAACAAGATCCAGATATAATGTTCATGCTCAACGCGAGCACCAAATAACAATTATTTAGGTCTAAAACTAATCCGAAGGTAGATGTAGAGGTAGCGTGCCGACCGCGATCACATCGACTTTGGAACCATTTCCCAGCGCATCGTCACCTCGTCCTTTGCGGTGTTAAGCAATCCGTAGTCCTGTTTGAGTAGCAAATATTAGCAGAACCAGTATCAAATACCAGTGCTCTGCGAGCTCTAGTAAGGTACACATCAATAACATGTATATCACATATACCTTTGTTCACCTTGCCATCCTTCTTATCCGCCAAATACTTGGGGCAGTTCCGCTTCGATGACCGATCGCTTGCGGTAGAAGCACTCGATTTCAGGTTTGGGTCCAGACTTGGGTTTCTTCTCTGAGCAACAACTTGCTTGCTGTCCTTTTGAAGTTCCTTCTTCTTCCTTTGCCTTTCTTCTTGAAACTAGTGGTCTTATTGACCATCAACACTTGATGCTCCTTCTTGATTTCTACCTCCATGCCTTTAGCATTGCGAAGAGCTCGATAGTCTTTACTAACCCTTGCATATTATAGTTTATCACGAAGCCTTTGTAGCTTGGTGGCGTGATTGAAGAATTACATCAATGACACAATCATCCGGAAGATTAACTCCCAATTGTGTCAAGTGATTGTAGTACCCGGACATTACGAGTATGTGCTCACTAACGAACTATTCTCCTCCATCTTGCAGCTATAGAACTTATTGGAGACTTCATATCTCTCAATCCGGGCATTACTGTTGGAATATTAACTTCAACTCTGGAACATCTCATATGCTCCATGACGTTCAAAATGTCGTTGAAGTCCGGTTCTAAGCCGTAAAGCATGGCACCTTGAACTATAGAGTAGTCATCGACTTTGCTCGCGCAGACGTTCACAACATCTGGTGTTGCTCCTGCGGCGAGGCACTGGCACCTAGCGGTGCATCGGGGCGTAACTCTTACGTGCAGCAATGAGGATAATCCTCAAATTACGGACCCGATCCGTGTAATTGCTACCATCATATTTCAACTTTGCTTTCTCAAGGAACGCATTAAAATTCAACGGAACAACAGCCACGAGCCATCTATCTACAATCAAACATAAACAAGCAAGATACTATCGGTACTAAGTTCATGATAAATTTAAGTTCAATTAATCATATTACTTAAGAACTCCCACTTAGGCAGACATCTCTCTAGTCATCTAAGTGATCACGTGATCCAAATCAACTAAACCATAACCGATCATCACGTGAAATGGAGTAGTTTTCAATGGTGAACATCTTATGTTTGATCATATCTACTATATGATTCACGCTCGACCTTTCGGTCTCCGTGTTCGAGGCCATATCTGCATATGCTAGGCTCGTCAAGTATAACTTTGAGTAATCTGCGTGTGCAAAACTGGCTTGCACCCGTTGTAGATGGACGTGAGAGCTTATCACACCGATCATCACGTGGTGTGCAGGCACGACGAACTTTGGCAGCGGTGCATACTCGGGAGAACACTTCTTGATAATTTAGTGAGAGATCATCTTATAATGCTACCGTCAATCAAAGCAAGATAAGATGCATAAAAGATAAACATCACATGCAAATCAATATAAGTGATATGATATGGTCATCATCATCTTGTGCTTCGTGATCTCCATCTCTGCAGCACCACCATGATCACCATCGTCACCGGCGCGACACCTTGATCTCCATCGTAGCATCATTGTCGTCTCGCCAATCTTATCTTCTCGACTATCGCTACCGCTTAGTGATAAAGTAAAGCATTACGAAGCGATGCATTTCATACAATAAGCGACAACCATATGGCTCCTGCCGATTGCCGATAACCGGTTACAAAACATGATCATCTCATACAATAAAATATAGCATCACGTCTTGACCATATCACATCACAACATGCCTGCAAAAACAAGTTAGGCGTCCTCTACTTTGTTGTTGCAAATTTTACGTGGCTGCTACGGGCTTAAGCAAGAACTAGTCTCACCTCGCATCAAAACCACATCGATACTTCGTCAAATAGACTCCGTTTAACCTTCTCAAGGACCGGGCGTAGCCACACTCAGTTCAACTAAAGTGAGAGAGCAGACACCCGCCGGTCACCTTTAAGCAGCGAGTGCTCGTGGCGGTGAAACCAGTCTCGCGTAAGCGTCTGGCGTAATGTCGGTCCGGCCGCTTCATCTCACAATACCGCTGAACCAAAGTATGACATCTTTGGTAGGTAGTATGACTTGTATCGCCCACAACTCACTTGTGTTCTACTCGTGCAAAACATCAAACCATAAAAACCTAGGCTCGATACCCTTTGTTGAGGAGCGTAGTAATTTCAAAAAATTCCTACGCACACACAAGATCATGGTGATGCATGGCAACGAGAGGGAGAGTGTTGTCTCGTACCCTCGTGAACCCAAGCGGAAGCGATCTGGCGTAGAGGAAGTAGTCGTCGATCTCCTCGCGATCCGACCGATCCGGCGCCGTTACTCCGGCGCCCGAGTTCTTGACACACGTACAGCTCGATGGCGCTCCTCGGGCTCCAATCCAATGAGAGCTTGGGGAGGGAGAGTTTAACAAGACCTGACGGCGTGGTGGCGATCTTGATGTTCTACCGGCGCGAGCCGCCTAAGCTTCAGCGACGATATGACCGAGGTGGAATATGGTGGAAGGGGGCACCGCACACGGCTAAGGAACGATCCGTAGATCAAACTTGTGTGTCCTAGGGTGCCCCCCTGCCCCCGTATATAAAGGAGCAAGGGGGGAAGTGCGGCCGGCCCAAGGGAGGCGCGCCGGAGGAGTCCTACTCCCACCGGGAGTAGGACTCCCCCCCTTTCCTAGTTGGAGTAGGATTGGGGGAGGGGAAGAGGGAAGGGGGGCTTCGCCCCCCTCTCCTTGTCCTATTCGGACTAGGGGAGAGGGGGCGCGCGGCCTGCCCTGGCCGGCCCTTCCTATTCTCCCTCGTGGCCCACTAAGGCCCAATAGCCTCCGAGAGGGTTCCGGTAACCTCCCGGTGTTCCGGTAAAATCCTTCATCCAGACTCCTTCATTGGCTGCTTCCGAAGCAGCTATGTATTCCGCTTCACATGTAGATCCCGCCACGACGCTTTGCTTTGAACTGCACCAACTGACAGCTCCTCCGTTTAGTGTAAATACGTATCCGGTCTGCGATTTAGAATCGTCCGGATCAGTGTCAAAGCTTGCATCAGCGTAACCGTTCCACGATGAGCTCTTTGTCACCTCCATATCTGAGAAACATATCCTTAGTCCTTTTCGGGTATTTGGGATGTTCTTGACCGCTGTCCGATGATCCACTCTGGATTACTTTGGTACCTCCTGCTAAACTTATAGCAAGGCACACATCAGTCCGGTACACAGCATTGCATACATGATAGAGCCTATGGCTGAAGCATAGGGAACATCTTTCATTTTCTCTCTATCTTCTGCGGTGGTGGGGCATTGAGTCTTACTCAACTTCACACCTTGTAACACGAGGCAAGAACCCTTTCTTTGCTTGATCCATTTTGAACTTCTTCAAAATTTTGTCAAGGTATGTGCTTTGTGAAAGTCAATTAAGCGTCTTGATCTATCTCTATAGATCTTAATGCCCAATATGTAAGCAGCTTCACGAGGTCTTTCATTGAAAAACTCTTATTCAAGTATCCTTTATGCTATCCAGAAATTCTATATCATTTCCGATCAGCAATATGTCATCTACATATAATATCGAAATGCTCTGAGCTCCCACTCACTTTCTTGTAAATCTGAGGCTTCTCCAAAAGTGCAGTATGAACCCAAATGCTTTGATCACACTATCAAAGCGTTTATTCCAACTCGAGATGCTTGCACCAGTCCATAAATGGATCGCTGGAGCTTGCACACTTTGTTAGCTCCTTTGGATCGATAAAACCTTCGGTTGCATCATATACAACTCTTCTTCCGTAAATCCATTCGGGAATGCGGTCTTTACATCCATTTGCCAAATTTCATAATCATAAAATGCGGCAATCGCTAACATGATTCGGACGGACTTAAGCATCGCTTCTGGTGAGAAGGTCTCATCGTAGTCAATCCCTTGAACTTGTCGAAAACCCTTTGCGACAAGTCGAGCTTTAAGAAACGATAACATTACCGTCGGCGTCGGTCTTCTTCTTGAAGATCCACTTGTTTTCTATTGCTTGCCTACCCTCGGGCAAGTCAACCAAAGTCCATACTTTGTTTTCATACATGGATCCCATCTCAGATTTCATGGCCTCAAGCCATTTTGCGAATCTGGGCTCACCATCGCTTCTTCATAGTTCGTAGGTTCATCATGATCTAGTAGCATGATTTCGAGAACAGGATTACCGTACCACTCAGTGCGGATCTTATTCTAGTTGATCTACGAGGTTACGTAGTAACTTGATCTGAAGTTTCATGATCAACATCATCAACTTCCTCACTACTTGGTGTAGATGTCTCAGAAACCGGTTTCTGCGACAAATTACTTTCAAGTAAGGGAGAAGGTACAATTACCTCATCAAGTTCTACTTTCCTCCCACTCACTTCTTTCGAGAGAAACTCCTTCTCTAGAAAGGATCCATTCTTAACAACAAATGTCTTGCCTTGGATCTGTGATAGAAGGTGTACCCAACTGTCTCCTTTGGGTATCCTATGAAGACACATTTCTCCGATTTGGGTTCGAGCTTATCGGGTTGAAGCTTTTTCACATAAGCATCGCATCCCCAAACTTTAAGAAAGCGACAACTTTGGTTTCTTGCTAAACCATAGTTCATAAGGTGTCGTCTCAGCGGATTTTGACGGTGTTCTATTCGAGTGTGAATCGGCCGTCTCTAGAGCATAACCCCAAAGCGATAGCGGTAAATCTGTAAGAGACATCATAGATCGCACCATATCTAGTAAAGTACGATTCGACGTTCGGACACACCATTACTGTTGTGGTGTTCGGGTGGGGTGAGTTGAAACTATCCGCATTGTTTCAAATGTAGACCAAACTCGTAACTCAAATATTCACCTCCACGATCGGATCGTAGAAATTTAATTTTCTTATTACGATGATTTTCAACTTCACTCTGAAATTCTTTGACCTTTTCAAATGTTTCAGACTTATGTTTCATTAAGTAGATATACCCATATCTGCTTAAATCATCTGTGAAGGTGAGAAAATAACGATATCCGCCACGAGCCTCAACATTCATTGGACCACATACATCGTATGTATGATTTCCAACAAATCTGTTGCTCTCTCCATAGTCTGAGAAGCGGGGTTCTAGTCATCTTGCCCATGAGGCACGGTTACATAAGTGCCAAGTGATTCATAATCAAGTGACTCCAAAAGTCCATCGATATGGAGTTTCTTCATGCGCTTTACACCGATATGACCTAAGCGGCGATGCCACAAATAAGTTGCACTATCATTATCAACTCTGCATCTTTTGGTTTCAACATTATGAATATGTGTATCACTACTATCAAGATTCATCAAAATAGACCACTCTTCAAGGGTGCATGACCATAAAAGATATTACTCATATAAATAGAACAACCATTATTCTCTAATTTAAATGAATAACCGTCTAGCATCAAACAAGATCCGGATATAATGTTCATGCTCAACGCGGGCACCAAATAACAATTATTTAGGTCTAAAACTAATCCCGAAGGTAGATGTAGAGGTAGCGTGCCGACCGCGATCACATCGACTTTGGAACCATTTCCCACGCGCGCCGTCACCTCGTCCTTTGCGGTGTTAAGCAATCCGTAGTCCTGTTTGAGTAGCAAATATTAGCAATGAAACCGATTATCAAATACCCAGTGCTCTGCGAGCTCTAGTAAGGTACACATCAATAACATGTATATCACATATACCTTTGTTCACCTTGCCATCCTTCTTATCCGCCAAATACTTGGGGCAGTTCCGCTTCGATGACCGATCGCTTGCGGTAGAAGCACTCGATTTCAGGTTTGGGTCCAGACTTGGGTTTCTTCTCTGAGCGACAACTTGCTTGTTTGTCCTTTTGAAGTTCCTTCTTCTTCCCTTTGCCTTTCTTCTTGAAACTAGTGGTCTTATTGACCATCAACACTTGATGCTCCTTCTTGATTTCTACCTCCGCAGCCTTTAGCATTGCGAAGAGCTCGATAGTCTTTACTAACCCTTGCATATTATAGTTTATCACGAAGCCTTTGTAGCTTGGTGGCGGTGATTGAAGAATTACATCAATGACACAATCATCCGGAAGATTAACTCCCAATTGTGTCAAGTGATTGTAGTACCCCGGACATTACGAGTATGTGCTCACTAACGAACTATTCTCCTCCATCTTGCAGCTATAGAACTTATTGGAGACTTCATATCTCTCAATCCGGGCATTACATTTGGAATATTAACTTCAACTCTGGAACATCTCATATGCTCCATGACGTTCAAAATGTCGTTGAAGTCCGGTTCTAAGCCGTAAAGCATGGCACACCGAGCTATAGAGTAGTCATCGACTTTGCTCGCGAGACGTTCACAACATCGGTGTTGCTCTGCGCGCGAGCACTGGCACCTAGCGGTGCATCCAGGCGTAACTCTTACGTGCAGCAATGAGGATAATCCTCAAATTACGGACCCGATCCGTGTAATTGCTACCATCATATTTCAACTTTGCTTTCTCAAGGAACGCATTAAAATTCAACGGAACAACAGCACGAGCCATCTATCTACAATCAAACATAAACAAGCAAGATACTATCAGGTACTAAGTTCATGATAAATTTAAGTTCAATTAATCATATTACTTAAGAACTCCCACTTAGGCAGACATCTCTCTAGTCATCTAAGTGATCACGTGATCCAAATCAACTAAACCATAACCGATCATCACGTGAAATGGAGTAGTTTTCAATGGTGAACATCTTATGTTTGATCATATCTACTATATGATTCACGCTCGACCTTTCGGTCTCCGTGTTCGAGGCCATATCTGCATATGCTAGGCTCGTCAAGTATAACTTTGAGTAATCTGCGTGTGCAAAACTGGCTTGCACCCGTTGTAGATGGACGTGAGAGCTTATCACACCCGATCATCACGTGGTGTGCAGGCACGACGAACTTTGGCAGCGGTGCATACTCGGGAGAACACTTCTTGATAATTTAGTGAGAGATCATCTTATAATGCTACCGTCAATCAAAGCAAGATAAGATGCATAAAGATAAACATCACATGCAAATCAATATAAGTGATATGATATGGTCATCATCATCTTGTGCTTCGTGATCTCCATCTCTGCGGCACCACCATGATCACCATCGTCACCGTAGCGACACCTTGATCTCCATCGTAGCATCATTGTCGTCTCGCCAATCTTATGCTTCTCGACTATCGCTACCGCTTAGTGATAAAGTAAAGCATTACGAAGCGATGCATTTCATACAATAAGCGACAACCATATGGCTCCTGCCGATTGCCGATAACCGGTTACAAAACATGATCATCTCATACAATAAAATATAGCATCACGTCTTGACCATATCACATCACAACATGCCTGCAAAAACAAGTTAGGCGTCCTCTACTTTGTTGTTGCAAATTTTACGTGGCTGCTACGGGCTTAAGCAAGAACTAGTCTCACCTCGCATCAAAACCACAGCGATACTTCGTCAAATAGACTCGTTTAACCTTCTCAAGGACCGGGCGTAGCCACTCTCGTTCAACTAAAGTGAGAGAGACAGACACCCGCCAATCACCTTTAAGCAGCGAGTGCTCGTGGCGGTGAAACCAGTCTCGCGTAAGCGTCTGGCGTAATGTCGGTCCGGGCGCTTCATCTCACAATACCGCTGAACCAAAGTATGACATCTTTGGTAGGTAGTATGACTTGTATCGCCCACAACTCACTTGTGTTCTACTCGTGCAAAACATCAAACCATAAAAACCTAGGCTCGATACCCTTTGTTGAGGAGCGTAGTAATTTCAAAAAATTCCTCGCACACGCAAGATCATGGTGATGCATGGCAACGAGAGGGAGAGTGTTGTCTCGTACCCTCGTGAGACCGAAGCGGAAGCGATCTGGCGTAGAGGAAGTAGTCGTCGATCTCCTCGCGATCCGACCGATCCGGCGCCGTTACTCCGGCGCCCCGAGTTCTTGACACACGTACAGCTCGATGGCGCTCCTCGGGCTCCAATCCAGTGAGAGAGCCGGGGAGGAGAGTTTCGTCGGCCTGACGGCGTGGTGGCGATCTTGATGTTCTACCGGTAGAGCCGCCTAAGCTTCGACGATATGGTGAGGTGGAATATGGTGGAAGGGGGCACCGCACACGGCTAAGGAACGATCCGTAGATCAAACTTGTGTGTTCTAGGGTGCCCCCCTGCCCCCGTATATAAAGGAGCAAGGGGGGAGGTGCGGCCGGCCCAAGGGAGGCGCGCCGGAGGAGTCCTACTCCCACCGGGAGTAGGACTCCCCCCCTTTCCTAGTTGGAGTAGGATTGGGGGAGGGGAAGAGGGAAGGGGGGCGTCGCCCCCCTCTCCTTGTCCTATTCGGACTAGGGGGGGAGGGGGCGCGCGGCCTGCCCTGGCCGGCCCTTCCTATTCTCCCTCGTGGCCCACTAAGGCCCAATAGCCTCCGAGAGGGTTCCGGTAACCTCCCGGTGTTCCGGTAAAATCCCGATTTCACCCGGAACCATTCCGAACTCCAAATATAGGCTTCCAATATATCAATCTTTATGTCTCGACCATTTCGAGACTCCTCGTCATGTCCGTGATCACATCCGGGACTCCGAACTTCTTCGGTACATCAAAATACACAAACTCATAATATAACCGTCATCGAAACCTTAAGCGTGCGGACCCTACGGTTCGAGAACAATGTAGACATGACCGAGACCGTCTCGGTCAATAACCAATAAGCGGGACCTGGATGCCCATATTGGTTCCTACATATTCTCGAAGATCTTTATCGGTCGAGACCGCATAACAACATCGTTGTTCCCTTTGTCATCGGTATGTTACTTGCCCGAGATTCGATCCTCGGTATCCAATACCTAGTTCAATCTCGTTACGGCAAGTCTCTTTACTCGTTCGTAATACCTCATCTCACAGCTAACTCATTAGTTGTAATGCTTGCAAGGCTTGATGATGTGTATTACCGAGAGGCCCAGAGATACCTCTCCGACGATCGGAGTGACAAAACCTAATCTCGAAATCGCCAACCCAACATCGCCTTTGGAGACACACTGTAGTACTCCTTTATAATCACCCGATTCGTTGTGACGTTTGGTAGCACCAAAGTGTTCCTCCGTAAACGGAGTTGCATAATCTCATAGTTACGGGAACATGTATATGCCATGGATAAAAGCGGTAGCAACATACTAAGCGATCGTGTGCTAAGCTAATGGAATGGGTCATGTCAATCAGATCATTCTACTAATGATGTGACCTTGTTAATCAAATAACAACTCTTTGTTCATGGTTAGGAAACATAACCATCTTTGATTAACAAGCTAGTCTAGTAGAGGCATACTAGTGACATATTGTTTGTCTATGCATTCACACATGTATCATGTTTCCGGTTAATACAATTCTAGCATGAATGATAAACATTTATCATGAAATAAGGAAATAAATAATAACTTTATTATTGCCTCTAGGGCATATTTCCTTCACCTCCGAGTTCTTGACACGCGTACAGCTCGATGACGCACCCTCGATCTCCAATCCAAGAGAGGCTCAGGGGAGTTCCGTCGACCTGACAGGCGTGGTGGCGATCTTGATGTTCTTCATCATGCGGGCTTCGCTAAGCACCGCTACAATATGATCGAGGTGTAATATCGTGGAGGGGCACCGCACACGGCTAAGGAACGATCAATGATCAACTTGTGTATTCTAGGGTGCCCCCTTACCCCCGTATATAAAGGAGGGAGGGAGGAGGTGGCCGGCCTCAAGGGGGGCGCGCCATAGGGAGGGGGAAACCTACTCCAAGTAGGTTTCTCTCTCTTTCCTTATCTTATTTGGAGGGAAGGAAGGAGTACTAGTATTAGGAAGTAGTACTAGTAGTAGGAAGGAAGAGAGGGAAGGAGAAAGGAAAGGGGGCCCCCCTCCCCAGTCGGATTGGGCTTGGGGGGCGCGCCCCCCTCCCTTGCTCCTTCTCTCTTCCTCCTACATGGGCCCAATAAGGCCCATATACCTCCCGGGGTTCGGTAACCTCCGGAGCTCCAAACTTCTCCGGAACCTTCCGGTGTCCAAATATATCCGTCCAATATATCAATCTTTATGTCTCGACCATTTCGAGACTCCTCGTCATGTCCGTGATCATATCCGGGACTCCGAACAAACTTCGGTACATCAAAATACATAAACTCATAATATAATTGTCATCGAAACCTTAAGCGTGCGGACCCTACGGTTCGAGAACAATGCAGACATGATCGAGACACGTCTCTGGTCAATAACCAATAGCGGGACCTGGATGCCCATATTGGTTCCTACATATTCTACAAAGATCTTTTTATCGGTCAAACCGCATAACAACATACTTTGTTCCCTTTATCATCGGTATGTTACTTGCCCGGGATTTGATCGTCGGTATCCAATACCTAGTCCAATCTCGTTACCGCAAGTCTCTTTACTAGATCGTAATACATCATCTCATAACTAACTCATTAGTTATATGCTTGCAAGGCTTAAGTGATGAGTATTACCGAGAGGGCCAGAGATACCTCTCCGACAATCGGAGTGACAAATCCTAATCTCGAATTATGCCAACTCAACATGAACCTTCGAAACACCTGTAGATCACCTTTATAATCACCCGATTCGTTGTGGCGTTTGGTAGCACACAAAGTGTTCTTCCGTACACGGAGTTGCATAATCTCATAGTTGCAGGAACTTTGTATAAGTCATGAAGAAAGCAATAGCAGTACTAAACGATCAAGTGCTAGGCTAACAAAATGGGTCATGTCAATCACATCATTCTTCTAATGATGTGATCCCACTAATCAAATGACAACACATGTCTATGGTCAGGAAACATAACCATCTTTGATTAATGAGCTAGTCAAGTAGAGGCATACTAGTGACTATAGTTTTGTCTATGTATTCACACATGTATTATGTTTCCGGTTAATACAATTCTAGCATGAATAATAAACATTTATCATGATATGAGGAAATAAATAATAACTTTATTATTGCCTCTAGGGCATATTTCCTTCACCCCTAACCTAGTTCCTTCAACTATATATACTCTTATACCCTAAAAACATCAGGGGGAGCCATGAAAACCACTTTTCCACCGCCGCAACCTTCTGTACTCGTGAGATCCCATCTTGCGGCCTTTTCCGGCGATCTGCCGGAGGGGATTCGATCACTGAGGGCTTCTACATCAACACCATTACCTCTTCGATGAACCGTGAGTAGTTTACCACAGACCTTCGGTTCCATAGTTATTAGCTAGACTGGCTCTTATCTCTCTTTGATTCTCAATACCAAGTTATCCTCGATGTGCTTGGAGATCTATTCGATGTAATACTCTTTTTCGATGCGTTTGCCGAGATCCAATGAATTGTGGATTTATGAACAAGATTATCTTTCAATATTATTTGGTTCTTCTCTGAATTCTTATATGCATGATTTGATATCTTTGCAAGTCTCTTCGAATTATCGGTTTAGTTTGGCCTACTAGATTGATCTTTCTTGCAATGGGAGAAGTGCTTAGCTTTGGGTTCAATCTTGTGGTGTCCTTTCCCAGTGGCAGTAGGGGCAGCAAGGCCCGTATTGTATTGTTGCCATCGAGGATAACAAGATGGGGTTTTCATCATATTGCTTGAGTTAATTCCTCTACATCATGTCATCTTGCTTAATGTGTTACTCTGTTCTTTATGAACTTAATACTCTAGATGCATGCTGGATAGCGGTCGATGTGTGGAGTAATAGTAGTATATGCAGGCAGGAGTCGGTCTACTTGACACGGACGTGATGCCTATGTTCATGATCATTGCCTTAGATGTCATCATAATTATGCGATTTTCTATCAATTGCTCGACAGTAATTTGTTCACCCGCCGTAATATATGATATCTCAAGAGAAGCCACTAGTGAAACCTATGGCCCCCAAGTCTCTTTTCCATATTACTGAATCTCGTTTACATCTTGCTAGTTTCCGATCTACTATTTCGCAATCTTTACTTTCCAATCTATACACCCAAAAATACCAAAAATATTTACTTTACCGTTTATCTATCTCTATCAGATCTCACTTTTGCGAGTGACCGTGAAGGGATTGACAACCCCTTTATCACGTTGGTTGCAAGTACTTGATTGTTTGTGCAGGTATTTGGTGACTTGTGCGTCGTATCCTACTGGATTGATATCTTGGTTCTCAAAAATGAGGGAAATACTTACTCTACTTTGCTGCATCACCCTTTCCTCTTCAAGGGAAAACCAACGCAAGCTCAAGAGGTAGCAAGAAGGATTTCTGGCGCCGTTGCCGGGGAGATCTACGTCAAGTCAAGCCATACCAAGTACCCATCATAAACTCTTTTCCCTTGCATTACATTATTCGCTATTCGCTATTCGCCTCTCTTTTTCCTCTTCCCCACTTCTAAAATGATTTTTGAAAACCTTTGCTTTTTCTTCGCTCCTCTTCCGTTCGTCTCTTTTCGCTTGCTTCTTGTGTTCTTATGTGTTGGATTGATTGCTTGTCACGATGGCTCAAGATAATACTAAATTGTGTGACTTTTCCAACAGCAACAATAATGATTATATTAGCTATCTGATTGCTCCTATTACCAATGCTGAATCCTGTGAAATTAATGCCGCTTTGTTGAATCTTGTTACGAAAGATCAATTTTCTGGCCTTCCAAGTGAAGATGCCGCATCCCATCTAAACAATTTCGTTGATTTGTGCGATATGCAAAAGAAGAAAGATGTGGATAATGATATTGTTAAATTGAAGCTATTATCGTTTTCGCTTAGAGATCATGCTAAAACTTGGTTCTCATCTTTGCCTAAAAATAGTGTTGATTCATGGAATAAGTGCAGAGATGCTTTTATCTCTAAATATTTTCCTCCCGCTAAGATCATCTCCCTTAGGAACGATATTATGAATTTTAAGCAACTTGATTATGAGCATGTTGCACAAGCTTGGGAGAGGATGAAATTAATGATACGTAATTTCCCTACACATGGTTTGAATTTGTTGATGATTATATAAAAAAAATTATGCAGATTGAATTTTGCTTCTAGGAATCTTTTAGATTCGGACGAGGGAGGCACTTTTATGGAAATCACTTTAGGAGAGGCTACTAAGCTCCTATATAATATTATGGTTAATTATTCTCAATGGCACACTGAAATATCCACTAGTAAAAATGTTCATGCGATTGAGGTGATTAATGTTTTAAGTGGAAAGGTGGATGAACTTATGAAATTATTTGCTAATAAAAGTGTTTCTTCTGATCCTAATGATATGCCTTTGTCCACTTTGATTTAGAATAATAACGAATCTATGGATGTGAATTTTGTTGGTAGGAACAATTTTGGTAACAACGCGTATAGAGGCAATTTTAATCCTAGGTCGTTTCCCAGAAATTCCTCTAATAATTATGGTAATTCCTACAACAACTCTTACGGATATTTTAATAATATGCCCTCTGATTTTGAGAATAGTGTTAAAGAATTTATGAGTTTGCAGAAGAATTTCAATGCTTTGGTTGAAGAAAAATTGCTTAAGATTGATGAATTGGCTAGGAACGTGGATAGAATTTATCTTGATGTTGATTCTTTGAAACTTAGATCTATTCCACCTAAGCATGATATCAGTGAGTCTCTCAAAGCCATGAGAATTTTCATTGATGAGTGCAAAGAAAGAATCGCTAAGATATGTGCTAAAAAAGATTGGTTTGTAAAAGCGTGTTCTTCTAGTTTTCATGATAATAATGATGAAGATCTAAAAGTGAGTGATGTGACTCCTATTAAATCTTTGTTTTCCAATATGAATCTTGATAAATATTGGACTGGAGATGAGTCAACTTTAGTTAAAAGGCGTCCCAATAGTTTTTAGATCTAGATGCAAAAATTGATAAAAGTGGGATTGAAGAGGTCAAAACTTTAAGTAGCAATGAACCCACTACTTTGGATTTCAAGGAATTTAATTATGGTAATTGTTATTTAATAGATTGTATTTCCTTGTTGCAATCCGTGTTAAATTCTCCAAATGCTTATAATCAAAACAAAGCTTTTACTAAACATAACGTTGATGCTATGATGCAATTTTTTGAAGAAAAGCTTGAATTAGAAGTTTCTATCCCTATAAAACTTTATGATGAGTGGGAACCTACTATCAAGATTAAGATTAAAGATTATGAATGTTATGATTTGTGTGATTTGGGTGCTAGTGTTTCCATGATTCCAAAAACTTTGTGTGATGTGCTAGGTTTCCGTGAATTTGATGGTTGTTCTTTAAATTTGCATCTTGCGGATTCCACTATTAAGAAACCTATGGGAAGGATTAATGATGTTATTATTGTTGAAAATAGGAATTATGTGCCCGTAGATTTCATTGTTCTTGATATAGATGCAATACTACATGTCCTATTATTCTTGGTAAACCTTTCCTTAGAACGATTGGTGCAATTATTGATATGAAAGAAGGAAACATTAGATTCCGATTTCCATTGAGGAAGGGCATGGAACACTTTCCTAGGAAGAAAATTAAATTGCCTTATGAATCTATTCTGAGAGCCACTTATGGATTGCATACCAAATATGGCAATACCTAGATCTATTCGTGTTTCTATGCCTAGCTAGGGGTGTTAAACGATAGCGCTTGTTGGGAGGCAACCAAAATTTATTTTTGTTCTTTACTTTTTTGCTCCTGTTTAGTAATAAATAATTCATATCGCCTCTGGTTAGATGATGTTTTAAGTTTTAATTAGTGTTTGTGCCAAGTAGAACCTTTGGGAAGACTTGGGTGAAGTCAATGCGATCTTGCTATAAAAAACAGACACTTTTGTGCTCACGAGAATAGCTGTCATTTTTAGAGAAGAGTTCTTTTAGGTTGATTCTTTTTGCAGAAGATTAATAGAAAAATCCTCACGTCCACCAATTTATTTCTGAAGTTTTGGAGTTACATAATTATTCGAAAGTTACAGATTACTACAAACTGTTATGTTCTTGACAGGTTCTATTTTTTTATGTGTTGTTTGCTTATTTTGATGAATCTATGAGTAGTATCGGGGGGTATGAACCATAGAGAAGTTGGAATACATTAGGTTTACACCAATATAAATAAAGAATGAGTTCACAACAGTACCTTGTGTTGGGGAACGTTGCAGAAAATTAAAATTTTTCCTACGGCTTCACCAAGATCCATCTATGAGTTCATCTAAGCAACGAGTAACGGGAGAGAGTTTGCATCTACATACCACTTGTAGATCGCGTGCGGAAGCTTGCAAGGTGATGATGGAGTCGTACTCGAACGTGATTCAGATCACCGATGTCCAAGTCTTGAGCGGACAGCACCTCGCGTTCAACACACGTGCGGGACGGCGAAGTCTCCTCCTTCTTGATCCAGCAAGGGGAAGGAGAGGTTGAGGAAGACAGCTCCACCGGCAGCACGACAGCGTGGTGATGGTGGAGAGCGATATCAAGCGAGGGCTTCCGGGCTCTTCGGAGGAGGAGAAGTGTTGGGAGGGAGGGCTGCGCCTGGGAATGGTACAGCAGCCCCTCCTCCCCCTTTATATAGGCCCCTCAAGTGGCGGCCCCGAGATCCAATCTCCGGGGCGGCGGCCAAGGGGGTGGAGTGCCCCCCAAGCCAGGTGGGGCGCCCCCCCACCCCTAGGGTTTCAACCCTAGGCGCAGGGGGTGGGCCTAGGGGGGCGCACCAGCCCCCTGTGGGCTGGTTCCCTTCCCCCTCTGGCCCATGGGGCCCTCCGGGATAGGTGGCCCCACCCGGTGGACCCCCGGGACCCTTCCGGTGGTCCGTGCTACTGGAGACCGAAACTTTCCCGATGGCCGAAACACCACTTCCTATATATTATTCTTTACCTCCGGACCCTTCCGGAACTCCTCGTGACGTCCGGGATCTCATCTGGGACTCCGAACAACATTCGGTATTCACATACTAGTCTTCCTACTAACCCTAAGCGTCCACCGAACCTTAAGTGTAGACCCTACGGGTTCGGAGACACGCAGACATGACCGAGACGACTCTCGGGCATTAACCAACAATGGGTGCAGATACCCATGTTGGCTCCCACATGCTCCTCGATGATTTCATCGGTTGAACCACGATGTCGAGGATTCGATCAAACCCAGTATGCAATTTCCTTTGTCAATCGATGCGTTACTTGCGAGACTCGATCGTCGGTATCCCAATACCTTGTTCAGTCTCGTTACCGGCAAGTCACTTTACTCAGTCTTGTAATGCATGATCCGTGGCCAACACCTTGGTCACCTTTGAGATCATTGTGATGATGCATTACCGAGTGGGCCCAGAGATACCTCTCCGTCATACGGAGTGACAAATCCCATCTCGATCCATGTCAACCCAAGATACTTTCGGAGATACCTAATGCACCTTTATAGTCACCCGATTCGTTGTGACGTTTGATACACCCAAGGCACTCCTACGGTAACCGGAATTACACGATCTCATGGTGAAGGAAGAGATACTTGACATTGGCAAAGCTTCTAGCAAACGAACTATCGATCTTTTATGCTATGCTTAGGATTGGGTCTTGTCCATCACATCATTCTCCTAATGATGTGATCCCGTTATCAACGACATCCAATGTCCATAGTCAGGAAACCATGACTATCTATTGATCACAACGAGCTAGTCAACTAGAGGCTCACTAGGGACATATTGTGGTCTTTGTGCTCACACGTGTATTACGATTTCCGGATAATACAGTTATAGCATGAACAAAAGACAATTATCATGAATATTGAAATATAATAATACTTTTATTATTGCCTCTAGGGCATATTTCCAATACCTTGAAATGGTGATTTATTTTCTTATACTAACGGAGCTCATGAGATTTTCTGTTGAAGTTTTGTGTTGTGAAGTTTTCAAGTTTTGGGTAAGGTTTGATGGACTTTGGAATAAGGAGTGGCAAGAGCCTAATCTTGGGGATGCCCAAGGCAACCCAAGGTAAAATTCAAGGACAACCAAAAGCCTAAGCTTGGGGATGCCCCGGAAGGCATCCCCTCTTTCGTCTTCGTCTATCAGTAACTTTACTTGAGGCTATATTTTTATTCACCACATGATATGTGTTTTGCTTGGAGCATCTTGTATGATTTGAGTCTTTTCTTTTTAGTTTACCACAATAATCCTTGATGTACACATCTTTTGGGAGAGACACGCATGAACCGTGATTTATTAGAATACTCTATGTGCTTCACTTATACCTTTTGAGCTAGACAGTATTGCTCTAGTGCTTCACTTATATCTTTTTAGAGCACGGCGGTGGCTTTATTTTATAGAAATTGTTGAACTCTCATGCTTCACTTATATTATTTTGAGAGTCTTTTAGAACAGCATGGTAATTCGCTTTGGTTATAAAATTAGTCCTATGGGCATCCAAGATGGGTATAATAAAAACTTCCATATAAACTGCATTGAATACTATGAGAAGTTTAATTCTTTATGATTGTTTTGAGATATGAAGATGGTGATATTAGAGTCATGCTAGTAGAGTAGTTGTGAATTTGAGAGATACTTGTGTTGAAGTTTGTGATTCCCGTAGCATGCACGTATGGTGAACCGTTATGTGATGAAATTGGAGCATGATTTATTTATTGATTGTCTTCCTTATGAGTGGCGGTCGGGGATGAGCGATGGTCTTTTCCTACCAATCTATCCCCCGAGGAGCATGCACATAGTACTTAGTTTTGATAACTAATAGATTTTTGCAATAAGTATGTGAGTTCTTTATGACTCTCACCCTTCCACCATTGCTAGCCTCTCTTGTGTCGCGCAACTTTCGCCGATACCATACACCCACCATATACCTTCCTCGAAACAACCATCATACCTACCTATTATGGCATTTCCATAGCCATTCCGAGATTCCATGCAACTTTTCACCGTTCCGTTTATTATGACACGCTCCATCATTGTCATATTGCTTTGCATGATCATGTAGTTGACATCATATTTGTGGCAAAGCCACCATTCATAATTTTTCAGACATGTCACTCTTGAATCATTGCACATCCTAGTACACCGCCGGAGGCATTCACATAGAGTCATATTTTGTTCTAAGTATTGAGTTGTAATCCTTGAGTTGTAAGTAAATAAAAGTGTGATGATCTTTATTATTAGAGCATTGTCCCATGTGAGGAAAGGATGATGGAGACTATGATTCCCCCACAAGTCGGGATGAGACTCCGGACAAAAAAAAAGATGCCATAAAAAAGAGAAGGTCCAAATAAAAAAATGAGAGAGAAAGAGAGAAGGGGCAATGTTACTATCCTTTTTCCACACTTGTGCTTCAAAGTAGCACCATGATCTTCATGATAAAGAGTCTCATATGTTGTCCCTTTCATATACTAGTGGAAATTTTTCATTATAGAACTTGGCTTGTATATTCCAATGATGGGCTTCCTCAAAATGCCCTAGGTCTTCATGAGCAAGCAAGTTGGATGCACACCACTTAGTTTCTTTTTGAACTTTCATACACTTATAGCTCTAGTGCATCCGTTGCATGGCAATCCCTACTCACTCACATTGATATCTATTGATGCGCATCTCCATAGCCCGTTGATACGCCTAGTTGATGTGATACTATCTTCTCCTTTTTCTTCTCCACAACCACCATTCTATTCCACCTATAGTACTATATCCATGGCTCATGCTCATGTATTGCCTGAAGATTGAAAAAGTTTGAGAACATTAAAATTATGAAACAATTGATTGGCTTGTCATCAGGGTTGTGCATGATTTAAATATTTTTGTGTGATGAAGATAGAGCATAGCCAGACTATATGATTGTGTAGGGATAGCTTTCTTTGGGCATGTTATTTTGAGAAGACATGATTACTTTGTTGGTATGCTTGAAGTATTATTGTTTTTATGTCAATATTAAACTTTTGTCTTGAATCTTTCGGATCTGAACATTCATGCCACAATAAAGAAAATTACATGAATAAATATGTTAAGTAGCATTCCACATCAAAAATTCTGATTTTATCATTTACCTACTCGAGGATGAGCAGGAATTAAGCTTAGGGATGCTTGATACGTCTCCAACGTATCTATTATTTTTTATTGTTCCATGCTATTATATTATCTGTTTTGGATGTTTAATGAGCTTTAATGTGCTATTTTATATCATTTTTGGGACTAACCTATTAACCGAGGGCCCAATGCCAGTTTCTGTTGTTTTGCCCATTTTAGAGTTTTGCAGAAAAGTAATACCAAACGGAGTCCAAACGGAATTAAACCATCGCGATGATCTTTCTTGGACCGAAAGCAATCTAGAAGACTTGGAGATGAAGTTGGAGACGCAACGAGGAAGCCACGAGGCAAGAAGGCGCGCCCAGGGGGTAGGCACGCCCCCCGCCCTCGTGGGCCCCTCGTGGCTCCCCTGACCTAGTTCCTTCGCCTATATATACTCTTATACCCTAAAAACATCAAGGGGAGCCACGAAACCACCTTTCCACCGCCGCAACCTTCTGTACCCGTGAGATCCCATCTTGCGGCCTTTTGCCGAGTTTGAATAGTTATTTTGGGACGGAGGGAACAAAAGACTCGCAAAAAGGAGTCAGCTTTTCCATGGTGTGGCTGGCTTTCCTTTTCTCGCGCTTGTGTGTGCCTAAGTAATTGTTAAACCATTATTAGTAATCGGTCTTGTACTTGAACTTGACCACACTTTGGGGGGCCCTCCCGCCAGTTTTTTTCTTTCCTTTTTGAAACAAGGGAAAAGATTTGCTATTTTCATTGATTAAGAAGAAGATTTAGATATAAGCGGCAGGGCGGCAAAATGATACCCAAGAAAGGCTATTTGTATATCACATTGGACATTCAACTTCCAATCATATAAGTATGATATGAGTTACACATACGATATAGCCAACGACCAACGACACAGCGGCCGCAAAGCACCAAGCGACATGCCGGAGAGAACGGCGTTATCCAAGCCATCAAAGCCTGAAACTACAATGGCATCGACTTCCTCGGCAATATTAAGGCGAAGCTACAACGGCGCCATGGGCTAGGACTTCCTCAATGACGATGACGACAGTAACGTCTCCTCGCATGGTAAAAAACTTAGAAAAATGTCACAATATCACCATGCCGACCTTACAATAGTGTGACTCGCAGCATCGTTAGTCAAGCATTGCAGATTTTGCCATTCTGGCTTTGCACTCATGGTCGGCCCGCCATGTAGATTCGTGTGTCCTGGCTTATAGCACCACCAGCCTAGTCTTCCAGCACTAGGGCTCTATATCTTTGCAGCACTGAACACCCTCGACTTGCAGTATCGTGCATCCCGTCTTGTAGCACCGTTGTTCCGACTTCGCAATGTTGCAACTCTAGCTTCGCAGCCTCGCATGACAGCAAGCACCACGTCGAATATGATTACGGTGTCAAGGGCACCGAAGCACAAAGCTATCATGGCGTCACGGCCTACCTCTTCCTCAACGTGACGATGGAGTGTCTTCATGAAACGATAGGCCTTGCCACCGGTTGTGACGCCGCGCTCTGGTTGCCGAGTTTGCAGCGACTATTTAGGCGGGGGAGGTCAAAGATGCCGGCTGCCATCGACCCAAAACGAAACGATAGGCTTTAATTTTTAATTTCTGTATACCGATCAAGCAATTGTGTACCTTTTTTTTTTCTCTTTTGAAACGAAGACCCGTGTCCTTCTTTCCCTCGCATGCATGCGAGGCCAATTATGACATAACCAAGAAAGATCGTCAGCACAGATCGTTTTACGTGTAGATCTATTTTTTAATCTCAGTCGTCAATTTTAGGGTTAACACAAAATCAACGGATACAAAGGGATGATGGATGGATGGAAAACTATGAAATCCTCCTTTTAATATTAGGTATAGATAGATATACGATGAGGTAAAGCATGGATTTTTCATTTATTTAAGAAAAACCTTGAAACATTGCGTTAGTAGGTCCCCTATGGCCGACCCGGACCAATTAATCACCCATCAGTGGCCGTAACCGATCCTGGTGAGCAAGCCACGCAGGGAACAGCTAGCCGTGTCTGGGTACGTGTTGCTTCGGCATGCAATCAACCTGCATCGATGGGTAACCCACAAGTAACATACCAGGCAAAAATGCTTCGTTTGCCAAGTCGCGTACGAGCAGGCTACATATGTGGTTTTTGATGCTATACATATAGGGCCGGCTATAATTGGAGGGGAGGGACCTGAGTACAGGTCAGCCAGCAATGTGCTAGTGCGCACCACACATCTTCTGATCGGTCCACTTAATCTTCTCCCTGTACCATGTCCTCTCTGTTTTCGCGGGGCCTGTATCGATCGAGTGGTCTGTGTCAATTATATAGTGTGTGTTGTCCGATAGCAGTCCGTCAATGAATATTTGGCGTTACCTGCTGACGGCAGAACAACATGACAAGCAGTCAAGCAGCAACATCCATCTCCCGGACACACACAAGTAGTACTAGAGTTATATGCGTGTCATTGCGGTCCTCCACATCACCCATTGATCTCTCCTTGTCATCTTGTGTGATCATTGCGATTAAGAAAGGATAATGATATATATTCCTCTGACGAGGATAGAGGGCAAGAAAGTTTTGAAAGCACCGTTCAAAACTGCCCCCGCGTGGACAGATGAAAAGCTTCTTTGGTTCATCGGAGGTCTCACTGTAGAACTGATCCACCGACTTGGCGCGATTCATAGTACTGCTCGTTGTAAGGAAGATCTGGGACGCAAGGAATGCGAAGGGTATTTCGCGCACAGGATATTCACTCCGTCACTTCAATACGATCTATGGTCGACCAGACCTATGGTCCTTACATAATTACAAAAGACTCGCAAAAAGGAGTCCACTTTTTCATGGTGGCTGGCTTTCCTTTCCTCGCGCTTGTGTGCGCCTAAGTAATTGTTAAACCATTATTAGTAATCGGTCTTGTACTTGAACATGACCACACTTTGGGGAGCTCTCCCTGCCAGTTTTTTTTCTTTCTGAAACAAGGGAAAAGATTTGCTAATTTCATTAATTAAGAAGAAGATTTGGATATAAGCGGCAGGGCGGCAAAATGATACCCAAGGAAGGCTATTTGTATATCACATTGGACATTCAACTTCCAATGTATAAGTATGATATGAGTTACACACACGATAGAGCCAACGACCAGCGACACAGCCGCCGCAAAGCACCAAGCGACATGCCGGAGAGAACGACGTTACCCAAGCCATCAAAGCATGAAACTACAATGGCATCGACTTCCTCGGCAATATCAAGGTGAAGCTACAATGGCGCCATGGCTAGGACTTCCTCAATGACGATGACGATAGTGACGTCTCCTCGCACGGCAAAAAACTTAGAAAAATGTCACAATATCACCATCCCGATCTTACAACAGTGTGACTCGCAGCATCGTTAGTCAAGCTTTGCAGATTTTGCCATTCTGGCTTTGCACTCATGGTCGGCCCGCCATGTGGATTCGTGTGTCCTGGCTTATAGCACCACCAACCTAGTCTTCCAGCACTAGGGCTCTCTATATCTTTGCAGCTCTGAACACCCTCGACTTGCAGTATCGTGCATCCCGTATTGTAGCACCGTTGTTCCGACTTTGCAATGTTGCAACTTTAGCTTCGCAGCCTCGCATGACGAAGCACCACGTCCAAAGCTATGATGGCGTCACGGCCTACCTCTTCCTCAACGTGATGATGGAGTGTCCTCACGGAAAATATATCAGAAAATGTCACAACATTGCACATTAATAGGTGCATTTTTTTCCTTTTTCATACATGCAGATATTTAATTGTGTTTTTTTATTTAATTGTATGTAATAAGTTTGGTAATAAGACAAATGTCAAAACATATATTTGTAAAGTTCACACAAATCACAATAAAATGTTTGCGGATTTAAACATAGTTCATACTCCCTCTGATCCAAAAAAAATTGTAGCGGTTTTGAACTAAAGGTCAGTTCAACCTTACTTCAAAAGTGCGACACTTATTATGGGTCGGATGGGTTTTTTTTTGTAGAATTATTTGTAGGTGAAATAAATATTCACGTCACACAAAACAGTGTTAACATATATCGACAAAGTAGTATTATGTATAAAACCATCATGTACTTTTCAAAATATTCTTATATGTAAAGAATTATCTTTACTACTTCAGAACATGTTCATGTTTTCAAAAATAAATATTCATGTGTTCTTGAAATATACAGAATTGTTAGTATGCATTAAAAATATACAAAGGGTAAAAAATTATGCATGTACTTACAAAAATTAAAACAATGTATAGTTAAGATTTATTGATAAGAAACACAATGGTATTAAGCGGATAGCTTAGTAAGCTACCAACAAAAAATTGAAATCAATGATATCAAAAAACCAAGAGGGGAAATAAAATATAAAATAATTAAAGAAAAACAAAGGAAGCTGAAACATTAAAATGTCAAAACTGCATTAGAATGCTTATTGGGTCGGCCCATGTAGGTGATGGGTGAGTGGACTGTTGTTCCTTATATTCTACGCCTGATGCGGCTAATTGTCCCTGTAACACTTACTGTTTTCTCTATATGGGTCAGCCAATGTACTCATTTTTGCTTTTTGTATTTCTATATAATTATATAGTTCATGCTCTCAATAGGTGTTTTTCCTCCTATTCTACGCCTTGTGTAGCAAATTGTCCCTACAAGACTAGGTGCTTCCACTACATGGACCATCAAGTGTAGTCATTTCTGTTTTGTTATTTTCATTTGTTTTATTTTTGAATTTGCACTAGTTAAAGGATACCCTAACGGAGACAACCTCAGAACTCCGACGATAAGTAGTGCCACTTGTTGCTATCATGGATTTTTAGCTGGTTTTACCTACGGTTTGGAGGGGATAGGAGGATTGGTGTTTTTCTTGTGAATCGGTTTCTAAAAAAAATATACAGAGTCTCCGAATTTTGCAAACCATTTTGCACCGTTGTCTTCCTTGTGTTGAGATCTTTGAAACTAGATCACATTTTCATATAGGTTCGGACAAACTTAGTCGGGCGTAACTTGTAATTCAAACAATAAATAACTTGTGCACCTACAGGTAACATACATGTTCTCCCCATCACAATGTACCTGTATTTCACAGTATCAAAATTCTATTGCATCAACATCACACGTGTACCACATTGAGAGCACAAGACAAAGCTAGTCGCCGCGTCGTCCTCCCCCTAGGGCGACTCGGGCGGAGCCAAAAACCTAGCCACCGCCGCTGCCGCAAACCCTCCTCCTCACCCTCCGCCGTCGCCGGAGGACACCGCCGGGCTAAGCCCGGGGACAGACGGCGGTGGCGGGGATTTCCTCTCTCGCGCGTCTCCGGGGTGGGGCGGACCCCAAGGCGTGTGGTGGCGCGACCGATCTGGGATCTGCGGCGGCGGATGGTTGTAGGCGGCGGGAGGCCGGCCCGTCCTCGGACGGCGACGGCTTCACGCGGCGGAGGCCAGGGCTACGGGGGCTGCGGATGGCCCTTCAGCGGCGGCGGCGGCGGTCCGTCCGCGCCGGCGCTTGGCTGCGGTGGCGTGCATGCTACCTTCAGATCGGCGACAACAGCGTGGAGGGCCTGGTGGTCTCGTCGGCGGCACCTTCGATCAGATCTGTTCTGACCGGTGCGGCCGGCGGTGGTTATCATCTCTTCCGTCGGAGGTGGTCGGCTGAGGTGGGTGTTCGGATCTCGGGATCCGTCATCCGCACCACCGCGAGTCGGGAGACGTAGTTGCCGGTGAAAACCGAGCCGACGGCGGGCGATGGCGGCGTTCCACGTCGTTACCTTGATGAAGGCATCGTCATGTGACTACCGTCAACCACTCGTATTGCTCCGGGGGAAACCCTAGGATCTGGTGTTCCAGACCGGACGATGGCGGCACTGCGGTGTAGTTTCTCTCTTGGGAGCATCATTTTGTAGAGCAGTACCGGAAATCGAGGCGGAGGTGGCGGCCGTCTTGCCTGAGCTTCGGTGGAGATGTCAAGTCATGTCGACCGACAAAGCTACGCTTGGTCATGCTCGGTCGGCGGGTGCTACGCACGACAGATCCTCAAGGGCTTCAAGTCGTGTCGGTGGTGGTACTTGGCGACATGGCGCCGAGGTGTATCGATGACGACCGCGACGTGTTCAAATTGTTTGCGTGCGAGGAGGAGGTGCCGTTAGGCGCCGTGGTGGCGTCGACGATAGCTGGACCGAGCAAGGTTGATGCATTAATACGATTCAAGATGGAGCGGTGGCGGTTGGCGGCGGCGGCCTCGAGAGCTTGCGGACCAGATGTGTGCTCCGACATCGACAAGTGGCTAGGTTGGGGTCTCGGTCTTAGATGTTAGGCTTGGTGCGATGTCTACATTTGGTATTAGGCCCAGGCTATCTGCGCCCCTTCATCAACTGGATAGGTGTAGCGGCAGTTTGTTGCTTAGATGGCGGCTTTAGTCTTACTGTTGTATGACTTTGTAAGATCTTATGATAATAATTAATAAAGTGACCGTATGCATCGCACAGATGCAGAGGCCGGGAGTCATCCTCCTTTAAAAAAAACATGTGTACCACATTGCACAATACAGGCTCACACATCACACTTGCTATGTGGAGCAACCATCTGTACGTGCCACCCAACACAACTGCATTGCGCACGACAATACCCCGTACTAATGCAAAAAATAATATACAACTGGAATCCTCCACCAAGAAAGCAGCATGTGTCATTGTAATGTATGTCGTTGGTGCACCCTTTAACCAATTACTCTCATTTTATTTTCATCCAGTTTCAACTAATTTTCTTATTTGTTACTTCCTCCGTTCCAAAATAGATGACCCAACTTTATACTAACTTTAGTAGGAGGGAGTATTTGTTATTTTATTTTATTTTTTAAATCTTTTTTTTTCTTTCTGGACAACGCTAACGCCCACACGTGTGGTGGGAGTCAAGCCCGCCTACACACCCTATAACACACAGACTGCGTCACGTAACCGCATACATGCATGTGGAATTTTTTTGGATTTTCAGTGCTTAAAATGTTTCATCTCTTAAATGAAAAATATGATTGAAGATCCGTTTTCACCATTAAATCCCTGGCGACGAGATCTTCGAAACTAGATCTCATATCAATATATTTTGACGAATTTTTTTTGATTAAAAGTTGTCATGCCTATTGCACATGAATTGTCATGATGTTTACACAGAAGTTGCCATGATATGTTTCAGCTATTTTTTTCTACCTTTAAAAGTAAATTTTGACATATTATAAAACAGGTAATTAAGAAACTAGACTTGACATGAACCATAAACTAAAATTGCCATGATACATGAACTTAAAATTGCCATGGTTCATAAAAAAAAATCATGATCAAAGTACTGGAATTGTCATCATCAAAAAACTAAAATTGCCATGCCCTACAAACTAAAATAGCCACATGACAACTTTAGTTTAACCACTATGGCAACTACAGTGTAAATATCATGACAACTTTTGGGCAAAAAAATTTAGTCGGAACATATCATTATGGGGTCTAGTTTTAAAGATCTCGTCGAGACGGATTTAATTGTGAAAACGGATTTTTAATTTGATTTTTTAATTAGGAGATAAATCATTTTTAAGCCGAAACCAGAAAGATTCATGTTGATGCCATCTGTTCATCCGTGACAAAATGAGTGGTGACGGAGGCGTGTGGGTGATGTACAAGATGCCACACGTTTGGGCATTAGTTTTTCCGTTCTTTTTTGGGTGGTGGTTTGGGGCTATGTTAATTTAGAACAAATTATGCATATAAACTATTGAGGAGTGTACATTTTTACGAAAAACATACAATTTTTTTTAAACATGAACTTTCTTACCTATTAAACATGTCATCGTTTTATAACATCAGAAGAATTTTTTCCAAATATAAGGGAGATATTTCTACAATATCTATTTATGTAAAATGTTTTCTGAAAGAGGAAATGCTTCATTTTATATGAACATCTCTCCGGACAACAAATTGTTATTCGAAATAAATATGAAGAAATGACGGGATGCTGTTAGGCCCACACTAATAGGAAAAAAACATTGTAGCGATATGCCGCTTATATGGACAACTTTTCTGGATCGTCGACACAGGCCCAACATGGGCTGGTAAAATAGGAAAGCGCAGGGGTGGGATGTTTTTTTAATATTTTTGGTAGCATATATTTTTCGTGCAACTTTTAGTCGTTTACCGGTTTACTTATTTTATATGCATTTTCCCTAGTTTTTTCATTTTACAATTTTATCAGTAAATATAATAGAAAATATAAATTTTTCTACAGCTGCATGAATATTTTTGTACAAAAGCTCGAATTAATTTTAAATACATTAACATTTTCAAAAATTTCACGAACACTTTTTCCAATTCCAAGCATTTTTTTATAAAATGTAAGTTTATAAATGTGTGACATTTTATATATTCTAAAATAATTTCTAAAATTTGGCGAATGCTTTTTAAAGCATTGTGACATTTTTAGTAGATATGCCAAAAAATTATAAATCATTAATACTTTTGAAGTGCACAACAAGTATTTTTGGAAATACATATTATTTTAACATATCCCTTAATATTTTGAAAAATTAGCAAAACAATTGAAAAAACTTGGAATAAAAAGTAGTGATAACAATCTTCGGCCGAGCAGTGGACAAGTCACTTTGTACGCTTGACACCAGCGGTAAATGGGCCGGCCTGATTTTATAGGTAGCCGGTGGTGCTGTGTTAGAGCTTGTATTTGCTTCTCCTGATGGTTGGACAAATAATAAAAATGTTGTATTTTCCGGTACATCATTATGGATTGGACTAGGTTTTCACGTAGCTATTGAGAATTCACTCATTTCTTAAATTAATTGTTGTTAATATTTATTAACCCTGAAAAACAGAAAAAACAAAATATCCATATCTTCTGAAAAAATAAATTAGTGAGACGTATTGAAACGTAATTTGCGTTACGGATTGCTAGGCTGCTAACTCTTCTATTTCAGTATTAGCTTGGCTACCCGTTTAGATTGAATTTATATTTTCAAAAGTAGGGTTTACCGAAATTTGTATGACACTCGGGTTCCACCCATTTACTGACAAGAGGTACAAGTTTGTTTTCACGAGAGCGAGAGCTAAGCATCTCGGAAAAGGAAAAAAAACATGTGTTTTTTGCTTCCGCGAGAGGCACTGACTTGCTTCTCGTGGAGGCATAGGTTTGCTTCCGCGAGAGGCACATGTTAGATGTGCCTCTCGGAAAGGAAAAAAACACGCATTTTCCTTCCACTTTTTTTCTTCTGCAAGAAGCACAACTGAAAAAGGACAAAAAAATGTGTTTTCTCTTCTACGAGAGGCACATATTTGCTTCTTACGGAGGCACTGATTTGCTCCCATGAGAGCCACAGCTATGCCTCTCAAAAAGGGAAAAAGTAACAAAAAAAACTATGCTTACGGCTCTATTTTTTCTGTCCCCGTTTTAATTGTGAAAAAAAGTTCTTCAAAACCTATTACCATGAGTGCTAGTTTTAAATATCCTGACGTGAGAAATCCAATGGTGAAAATGGTTCATGATTGGAAAACACGGTCTTACAGATAAAATGTTTTGAATAGACAAATCTATGGAAAAAAACTCCCAGGTTGCGACAAATGTCGCACATGCGGTGCGTCACTTATTGCAACCTGGGAAGGTGTGAGTGACTTTTGCAAGTTTACTCCTCAATTAGTGATTTTGAGGCGAAATCTATATGATACTCCTTGTATTAAAATGCTCGGCAAGATGATCTAAACCTATCATACACTTGCCTATCAAATTTCTGTTTCGCATTTTAAATGGGCTCGTGTCAAGTTTGCCCCCGCTCGCTTGACTCGCTGAGTGGGTTGCGTGCTGATAGTTCAGACCATTTTCTCATTTTTCTTTTTTTCTTTTTAATTACTATATTTTCTTCCAATTTCCTTTTTTCTTCCAGTTTTTTTAGTTTCTACTTTCTTTGTTTTTCTTGGGTTTTCTTCATTTCTTTCTCTATTTTTACTAGGTTTTTTGTATATTCTCTAAGATTTCTTTCTCAATTTTCACTGGGTTCGATTCTTTTTTTTTCTTGTTCCTTGGTTTTCTTTTTCTTTCTTCTTATAGTTGGACTTCTTTTGTTTCTTTCTCGGTTTTCTTCGGATTTTGTATTTCATTCTTTCGTTTGTTTCTTTTTCAGATTCCATCAAATTTTTTTGTTCATTTTTACGGTGTTCCTCAGTTTTTTACTTTCTCTTTTATTATAGAACATGAATACCTTTTTATACATGTTAAACACATTGTTTGAATACGTGAAGCATTTTTATGTACATGTTGAAAAATAATGAATACATGAAAAATTATGTTTTCAAACATATATTTTTATGTCAACTTTTTTCATACTCATGCTACATCTTTTGAAGATCATAAACATTTGTATACACATATTTAACATTTTCATGTAATCATTAACATTTTTAATAAAGTTTATGTCTACTTTTTGTGTACATAAGGAATAATCTTTATACACATATTTAACATATTGCAAATACATGATAATACTTTTCCATAAATATATTTTTGCGTTTACAAAAATAATTATGCATGCTTAATTTGTAAATACTTGATTAACATTTTTCTCATACACATTCTATTTTTACTATGGATTTTTCGTATACATGACAACATTTTTTCTGTGCACATTTAAGATTTTTTTAAAATGCCTGATTTATAAAATTCTTGTTTATTATTTTTTAAATACATAAATAACTTTTTTCAAACACGTTGTATACTTTTTGTATATATGAGAAGCTTTTTCTATCACATTTAACATCTTTCGAATATGTGATTATAATTTCATAATGTCTTATGTTAAGTGTTTTTTGTACTAATATATATGTTAAAAATATTTGGAAGTATAAAGAAAAGTAAAATAATAATAATAAACAAGTACAAACAAAAAAGGTGAATTAAACAGAAGACAAACGAGGATGTGGCCTCCCGCACACTGGGCCGGCCCCATCTCGTGTTCGCCCAGGGGTGGCTGCCCTACGTCTTGCTATAAGCAAGACATAGACATGCCTGGCTATCGCATAATATTTCATCCAATTGTGCCGGCATATATAGCAAACGTACCTTGGCGAGCTGTTTTTCTGTGTTTACTAATTTAAAGTTGTTTCTGTCTTTCAACAAAAATCAATACTTACTTAATTTATATTTTTGCAACTTTTTAAATATGAGAACATTTAAAAAAATATGAACATTTTATGAAATATTTTTAGAAATTCACCATTTCTCAAAATTGATTATCATTTTTTTAAATTTATGAAAAGAATGAGAATAGTTGTTAGAAATTTAAATATTCTTGGATTTTGGGAACCTTTTTGTAAAAAAATAAAAGTAAACCAAATGACAATCGGCCCATAGAACAACCGGAAAAGAAAAAAAAGAAGTAAGTCCACTTAAAAAGCGAAATTTGCTATTGGAGCCTGAGCTCATCTACTCCCCAATAAATACGGAGTAGTAAATTTGAAAAATAAATAACAATTACTACTATTTGAACATCCCATATGCTCAAGTGTTCGTGTGGAATTTCATTCCAAGACGACATCCGTGGTGCTTTGAAAATTAAAAGGATTGTTTGAAAATGCCTATTTTCGAAGCTTTCTTCAGAGTTAAATTGTATCTTTATTTTCAGAGCTTCCCAGTGTCATCTCGCCATAAAATTCCGCGTGCATCTAGGATACTTGTGGATTTTCGGTACTCCTTTGTACTAAACCAGCGAGAAGATATATGAATCGGGGAAGTGTTTTTTTAACTTTATAATTATTTTTTTTTGAGTTTACTAATTGCTACTCACTCCATTCACAATATTATATGTTTTAAATCTTTTTTGAATCAAATTTATATAGACACGTTTTAGTGTGTTTGTTTACTCATTACGGTCCGTATGTAGTTCATATTAATAAAATGTCCAAAACATATTATATATGTGAACGGAGGGAGTACATCAGGAGTAGATGAGCTCGAGCTCCAAAATTTTGTCCTCCTTAAAGAGAAGCTAGTTCAAAACTAGGGACCGGATATGTGTAAGTCGACTGAAAAAATAGTGCAAAACAATTGTTTGCCATCTCCTCTCAACAGCCAAAATCCCGTTACCACTTTTAATCTTCTCCATTTCGCGTCACCTCCCAGCCTAACCCTAATCATCGGCCCTCAACCACCCCCGGTTGGCGGCACTCCCGTTACCTCTAAGCCCCCCGCCCCCCAACCCCCTCCCCCGCCTCTTCGATCTGCACCCGTCAAGTTTCGGACTCGCTATCGCCAACTTGCGCTCGTCGCAGCTGTCCTAGTCGTATTTAACTGAAGGCTCCCTGCTCTGCACGACTGCGTTGTGTTGTATACTGTCATTCGCTGACGAGGTAATTGAACCGTGTCGAAATACTAGTACTAGATCGGATCAGCCGTAATTACTTAGGGAAACGGTTGGGACCGGCGCACCGGCGGAAGATTGGGCCGGTCTCCCTCTTCCTCGCGTCACTCCTCCACATCTCGCAGCTTCTTGGGCGTCGCCGCCTCTTCTTCTCCTCCTCCCCCCCCTTCCCCATCCCTTCCCCTCCCTCCCCCGCCGCCTTGCCGCGCGCACGCCCTCTCTCCTCGCTCGGCTTCGCCTTGCGGCGACCGGGAGGGTGACCACGGAGATGTCTTTGCAACCGGGCGACGGGTGCTACCACGGCGACGCTGATGCAACCCCGCGGGAGGCCGGGGTGTGTGACGGCGATGACCGAGGTGACCGTGGGCTGCAACCACGGCTTTTCCATCGCCGGTAGCCGGTTGAAGCTTTTCCTATATACGGTTGAAGCTTTCTCTGTCAATGTTCGCAACTTTTTCTCTGGTTGCAGGTCTGGTTGAAGCCTTTTTTCTTAACGGATGAAGCTTTTTTATACACAATTAAAGCTTTTCCAAACCACAGTCGAAGCTTTCTGAAAATGATGGAAACTTTTTTTCCTTTTTTTGTGTTTGCTACAACCACGTCATTTTTTTTGCTGCAATCGACAACCACAGAAGCTACATCCATTTAACATTTTTGCTACAACGACGACGGCGGGCTTAACCAAGACTGCTACAAAGGAAAATAGCTGCAACCGTTGATAGAAAAGTTTCAACCGTAGATACAACAAGCTACAACCATTGAAAGAGAAAGCTACAACCATACACTGCAAATCAGAAAAGTTGCATCCGTTGTAGAAAAAGCTTCAATCGTATGTGTGAAAAGCTTCAACCGGCGTGCGTTGCCACCGGAGCTGCAACCATAGTTGATGGCCTGGTAGCCGTCGTCGACGCAATTTTCGCGCAGCGACGAGCATCAATGGTGAGTCGCGGCGACGGAGCTACAACCGGGGAGAGCTACAAGCGCCGCCGTTGCAAGCTGCAACCGCAGATGTAGTTTTATTTTCATGCGTCGCGGCGACGACGAGGACGGCCGGCGACGGTTGGAAGCGGCGACGGAGACGGGCGGCGAGGGTGGGGACCGGCGACGGGGATGGCCGGCGAGGGTGCGGACCGGCGACGAGGACGGCTACTAGAAGGGATAGGAGGCACTGCGCGGCGCAGCCCGAGCGAGGGGATCGAACCCGAGGAAGAAGAAGCTGGGGTGTTCTTTTTTTTTTTTTTTTGCTTCCAGATCCAACCGCTGCGCGCTCACATCCAACGGCCTGGGCTAGACCGGCCGAAACTTTCGGCCGGCGCACCGGCGCCTATCACTGCCCAATTACTTACTAGTAGATGGAACTACTCTTCCTGCACTGTCACTGTAGTGAATCACGAACCACACGTGAGGAACATGTGTTTTTTCTCAGATATATTCAAGGTGATCGAGAAGGATCGGACCGTGTGATACTACTAGCTTGGAGAACGCACGTACGCCACACAACACATCGCTCGCTCGTGCTGGGCTGTGCGTGCACAGCGCCAGCGTGTACCGATCGTGCCGGGATTCTTGTGTCCTGTGTACGTACGTCCAGGCGCCTCCATCGGTCCCCCGCCCGTCCTAGCTAGTGCTTCCAAAAGCTACACCGTACTTGACGCCGTCGCATCACCTACCGCCGGCGCATGCGTCGGACTGCTCAGCGCAACTGGTACGGTAGCGCTACGTACCTTACATGCGGCCCAAGTTAGCATGGGCACGAATCGTGACAGAAAGTTCTGTGTGATCGTATTCAAGAGCAAACCTACTAGCAACTAACGTGGGGTGCATCATACCTATATAGATTGTTGGTTCGGCTACCTGTAAGTTGACTGATTTTTGAATTTGGGTGGAGAGCACGAAGGTTTTAGATGGCGGACGCCAACAAGGCCTCCGCCAGAAACAAACCGTAGTCGACGGCGAGCCGACATAGGCGAGTTGGAAGGTTGACGATTCGAGGTGCGGGGGGTGCAAGCTCGCCGAGATATTCTAATGGTGCGCTGGTTTAGAGGGATGGTCGGGGGTGACTCGGCACGACGGTGGGCAGCAATGAGGGGAGGGTAGGCTGGTGCAGGAGTGCCACCTGACGCGAGCAGGGTGGGCGGATCAGCCGATGATCGTGGATACATGGTTCAGGGAAGAAAATAATAAAGAGAGGGGAGGCGAAATAAAGTAATTTGGTTGTTCTCGTTAATTCGGACGGTTCAAAACAAATTGACCTACCCCTGGCCAGACCCGTAGATTGTTGACAGAAACGGTCATATGCTACTCCATCTGTCTTAAAATAAGTGTCTCAATTTTATACTAATTTTACTGCAAAGTTGTACTAAGTTTGAGACAGTTATTTTGGGACAGAGGAAGTACTTTGCTTAAAGGGAGTACTCCACAAGTTAGGAACAAACCTGTTGAGCCCGGACACGGACTACCAACTTCATGGACACACAGATGGAACTATTTCTATTAGTTAAGAAGAACTTTGACAAGAGTTTAACAGAAAACCAATAACATATCACATAAGGTCACTACTCTGCCGGCATGAATTTTTCCAAGTGTTTCGCCCCTGCAATAATCCTTAGCTTTTCCTCTTTCTTCATGACTTGAAGTAATATACTATACAACATGCGTTTGTCGAAATACTCATATGTTTCTCTCATTTCCAAATGTTCCACTTGAATACTTGCTGAGAATGGCGAGGGAAATCATCGCCCTTCTCTGAGGTAAGATTATGCTTGACATGTTGATCCAACAGTGTTCTATAGATTGTCTATCGCCCAAGCCAAAGTATCAATGCGATGAAGGTGCAGCCATACCTTGACCATTCCCACAACCTTACGATAAACAAACACTTGGCCAAACGATTAGCGGTCCAAATCCAATTTTGAATGGGTAGCCAAGGAAATAAATTGACTTTAGGTTGTGTCCAAGCCTTAGTTTTGTTCATGGTCGTGTGTTTGGCCCCTAAAAACTACTCTTACCATTTGAATTTGTGGAAACCTACTAACTTTGTTTTTCTTTGAGTCTTAAAAAAAAGGCTGAACGCAATACAATCCTCCTCCCAAAAAAGTTTAGGGTTCCTCCGCCTCCCGTCAGCACCGCCCTCAGTCCGCCTCGTCTCCGGTGGCCTAAGGTCCATGGGGTACCGTGGATTTCGGCATTTGTCGGCGGGAGGACTATGTTTTTATATATTTTTTTGAGTTTTGTTAGGGTTTGTGTAGTCGAGACGGCGGCGGCTCCCTGAAGATGGAATAAAATTTTCCCCACCTAGCCCCTGTCCCGATGGTGCGTTTAGCATCGTCGGCGGGCGTGTGGATGTGTATCTCCGACGGATCTGTCTTTGGTGGATTTGTTCGGGTCCGGTTAGTCTTCGTTCGCGTGTCTTCAGGTTGGATCCTTTCGATCTACGCTACTCTTCATCGGCAGCAATTGTTGTACTGTTGCGCTCGTCCTATTGGGTCTTATCACGGCGATTTCTCGATTGTCTACTACAACAAGTTTTGCCCCGCTCCGGCGAGGGAGAGGTGATGACGACGGCGCGCCTTCGGCTCGATTCAGTACTTGTAGACGTCGTTAAGTGGACTGCGGATTTGGATGTGATTTTATTTTTATCTTTTATGTTCGTTGTACTGCCATAATTGAAGACAAATAAATCAGAAATTTCACGTAAAAAAAGGCCCGAACGCAATGCTGAACACACGAGGCCTCTGTTGTTTCCACCAAAGATATGGATATCTTCTGTTAACGTAAAAAAAATATAACTGTTTAGGACACATCTAGATGTGTCATAGTTGTTGCACATATAAGTGACTAAATCAAGCTAAGAAAGACGAAAAGAAAAAGACAACAGAAAATGTCCGCACGAATCTTCATGTAAAATCAGCGTTATAGGATTTAGATGTGCGATACTTAGGGCTCGTCTAGATATGACCAAAGGTACATGCACCAAATACAAAAGGATTATGCTAAGCCGTCCAAACCGTAATGACCCATACTCTTAGGCCTCGAGCGGTCACCGGAGGATTAGTTGGATCCACCGGTCACTTCCTTGCTTGCTTGCTACTAGGTTCGATCGACACACCACGGCACCGAGATGGACGGCGACGGCTGGAAAGACGAGGACACGAGGTTACCACCTCGCTACTGCCCATGCTCATCGCTCGATCGTCGTCCGCCACCCGCGCGCCGGTGCACACGTTCCTGTCGTAGTCTGTCGACCGATGGATCCACTTGCAACATGATCGTCCAACAAACGCAACGGAACAACAGCGACCGAGCACCCGCTTCCAGGTCGATTAACCTCACTATGGAATATGGATGCGTTATATGGGCACGTAGCTCAGGCTCAGCTGCTGGCCGGTGTGTCCATAGTTAGGGTACGTACAGTGCAGAGAGTGCGAGAGTTATCTCTTCTGGTATCACCTTAAATACTTAATCTAAAACCAACCTGTTTTTTCTCGACATGCTTCTCCAGATAATCAATCTCGTGCTAGTGATGCTGGCTAGCGACCCGTGCCGTCGTTATATCTCATCACTCCATTAGATTCGCATTAGCGTGCTGGGCTCGTCAAGCTAGCATCAGAGACCAGGATACAGTAGTGTGTGGCAGTGAATCGTACGACGACATTCTCGACCCATCTCATCTGTAGGGAATTAATTAGGGGCTTGATCTATCCATCATTTGCAAACTATAATGAAGAACCTCTCGTGCATCCGTGCGAGTCGCTCTCGGGCTAGTTAGCAGCTACCGTGACCAATTCCAGTGCAAGGAACTACATTAACTTATGGACGTGATCGACATCTTATCCTCTTTCCGTATTTATATGTAGACCGTTTGTTCGGGATGTTGATTGGGCAACGCTCTCACAGACAATTTTATATTGTACTGGTGGATCCATCGCTCATAATTATAACAACTGTGTCAAAGTCATTGGCTCCTTGCACGCGGGGTGGAAATGTGATAGGAATATATGCGCAAAATAGAGGGTTAGAAAGCACAGTATTCTATAAACTTATGTGTATTCCCAGCTCTCACGCCATGTGTTGTAACCAGGGAAAACACAAAGGAGCATATAGAATTGTACTAGAGTAAATCTTAGGTAGTAACTCTATTGTATTCTAGGACAGTATCTCTCAACACTCGGGGTTTTAATTCCAGTAGTGAAAATCAGCATATATTTTTCCTCCTTACATAAATTAATAATTGGGAAAATCCATATCAAGCTAATAGACCATGACCTATAAATATATAAAAAATTTACGGCACACTAAAATCGAACATAACCTTCATGGAAGCGACCACTACCCGGGCCTAACTTGTGCCAGAGTGTAATGTGCCCCCTATCCCCTCCAAGGAGCTTAACTAGAGGAAAGCCTTATCACGATGTCGTTACCTTCCCACAAAGTTGTGGCTAGAGGGGAGGGGGCTTACGATGGCAGACAACCGAATGGTGGTGGTGGTGGTGGGGCGGGGGGGGGGGGGGTACAGAGAGGTCCAGGTGTCAATCAAGAAGAGAAGGCTGCGGAAGAGATGGCAGACAACCGAATGGTGGTGGTGGTGGGGGGGTACTGAGAGGTCCATGTGTCAATCAAGAAGAGAAGGCTCCGGAAGAGAGAATAAGACCATTGGGTTGGCTTGCTATACTTATATAAGAACAAGTTATACTGATTGTCTTCGAAATTGGTAATCCTCACATAGGCTGCCTGTATTGGATAGTAACATAAATCAGTATCATGCATATTTATTTGTGTATGATATTATCTCGGTAATGCATAGTATCATAGATTATTATCTTATAGATGACCTTATTTATTGTCATGCAAAATATATACTAGTAGTATAATATTTATTATGATGTAGTATCATGATATGATACTTAATTCTTTTTTTCTTCATTTAGCTTTGTGCCACCTCCTGTAAATTGTCTAGTTGGCTTGCATGATACTAGCTATGATAATCATGTTACGAGCAACCTTAAAGTAATTAGTAGTAGCTGGCTATATGTGATTGCTATGTCATCAAAAGTCAGCATTATTAATCTTTCATATGATAGAGTTGGTTGGAAGATTGGCTATTATTGTAGGTTAGTCATCCATTCCACTTAATCTCTTTCTCTTTTCTTTGCATTAGTTATCTTTTCTAGCAGTAAGAGCTCTTGCTTGAAAACTCGTTCTTTCCATTTTTCTTTTATCATGCTCCTCTAAATAGTCAAAGATGTCGTGTAAGCAGACTTATAACATGCTCTTAACTGAGGTGAACCATACTGAAAACATATACTCCCTCCGATCCATATCCGGTCGTAAGGTTTTCAGCTTTAAAAACCTGACATCAGATCGATTTTCCATACAAAAACAGATAAGATTGTCATACTTTGTGTATAAGAACTTGTCATGTTCTACAACAAAAATTGCCATGTAGCCTCAAACATAGACAGAAAAACTGACATGTAGCAGCAATTAAATATCATGCATCCGATCGGGATCCGACATACCCAAGCGAGTCAGATGTTTTTAACCCTAAAATTCTGACGTGGGATGTATGATTGAAGATCGTTCAATATGTATACGAATCAGCATCAGCATCAGCATCAGCATCACGTGGTGCTTAGCTAGCTAGCTCTTAACTAGCTAGCTAAGCTGTGGCTGCCTGAGAGCCACGGCAACGGACACGCGCACGTACCGTTAAGCAAGTATGGAGATGAGATGTAGACGTGTCGACTTCTCCATGGTTTCCACGGATCACGCGCGCGGCCGACGCAGCAGAGCAGGATGGCATGGGGAACGAAGGTCCAACATGAGCTGTTCAAGACAACTACTCCAAGAGACGCTACCAAGAGGGTATAGCACCCACGCGGGGTAGGGCGGCACCAGCCATGTCCCGATTAGCTAACGAACGAGCTGCACTGCAACACCCACACATGCCTTATCTCCACCGCTACCACCTACGTACGTACCGTACCCTCTGCGATGCCATGCCATGCCTGCATGCGTGCCCATCTGTACGTTTGCACCCTACGGTCGCTACAAGGATCACGGATCATCGCTCGATCATCAGAAAACATCACGGCCACTGTTGTGCCCAATCAATGGCGTGTCACATTTATGACAAAAGATCGACCAATCAGGTCCGATCGACCATGCTACAGCGTGTGATTGAGGCCGGCCAGTCGGAGGGTGGCGTGTCGGGCAGGCAACCAGCGGCATCGATCGTCATCGAGACGGTCACTGTGTACCAACAGTCCCTCATGGATCCACGTTGGACGACAGGCCATGTGATTAATCTGAAAAAATATGTGAGATATTGCTTCAACTGGCAATCAAAGGACGGCCATGTGAGGTCCTAGCTAGCTATTAGCAACCGAAAGCAGCATTAGAGAGACATAATAGTATCCGTAAAAGATGCATATTTGTGGACGTGACTGTTCTGATCAACAGTAAGTAAAAGAAATTTTTAAAAATTCTGACTTTTTTTAGGGAAACGCTAACACTGCCGGCTGATCGCGCGGAGAGTTCCGTCACCCAGGCAGCCGTTGGATCACCCTGTATCTTTTTTTTTTTTCCGAAAAACTTCCAATCTATTCATCTTCAATCATGGCAGTACAACGAATACCAGAAATAAAAATTACATCCAGATTCGTAGACCACCTAGCGACGACTACAAGCACCGAAGCGAGCCGAAGGCGCGCCGCCGTCATCGCCCCTCCATCGCCGGAGCCGGGCACAACTTGTTGTAGTAGACAGTCGGGAAGTTGCCGTGCTAAGGCCCCATAGGACCAACATCCCAGAACAGCAACCGCCGCCGATGAAAAATAATGTAGATCGAAATGATCCAAACCGAAGACACACGAACATAGACGAAGAACGACGAGATCCGAGCAAATCCACCAAAGATAGATCTACCGGAGACACACCTCCACACGCCCACCAACGATGCTAGACGCACCGTCGGAACGGGGGCTAGACGGCGAGACCTTTATTCCATCTTCAGGGAGCCGCCGCCGTCTCGCCTTCCTGAGTAGGACACAAACCCTAACAAGATTGAAAAAAACGACTAAAACGGAGCCATCCCGTCGGCCCTTGCCAGGATCCACCGCGCCTCCATGGCCCTAGGGCCACCGGAGACGAGGCGGACCTGCACCGGCGCCGGCGAGAGGCACGAACCCTAACTTTCTTTCTTGAAGAAGGAGGAGGAGTTTACTACCAACCCAATTGCCTGATCACCCTGTATCTAAAACAGCAGCAGTGTTGCAAATCACGACGGCAAGTGAGAGCGACAACTTAGACAAGCTTTTGCAAGGTTATCTCTCTTAGGTAAGAATCCGCAGCAAGATATTTGTTGCAAAAAAAAAATCCGTAATAAGATTTTTTTTTGTTGCCAAAAAATCCCGCAACATAATCTATGTTGCAAAAAAATCCGCAACATAATCTCTGTTGCAAATGTTTTTGCAACAAGGTGTCTGTTGTAAAATAGAGGAAAATGTTCTGTGCTAGATTGGGCCTAATCCAACGACATGCGAGGCAGCGGATCTTTTAAAAATAGATCCGCCTGCCGACGCATATCAGTCCCTTTTTTACGTGAAACATTAGCAAGTGTTTTGATAGCTCACAAAAAGAAACAGAAGGCGTACGAGAGACAATTAGTTTCATTGCTCCCGGTCGTCTCCTCTGTCGTTGCCCACTTGCCCTCCTCCTCGATTTCGGCGGTAGCGCCTCCACCTTTGCCGGATGCAAACAATCCCCTCTAACCTTTCCTCAAGCTCTAAACCCCTGCTATGCTCCAGCCTCCAGGGTTCAACTTTTGCCATGAGTGAATTTGGGAGTCTCACTCCGCTGAACTCCATGAGACTCCTTCCCACCGGTTTTTTTCTCTAAACCCTCGCATCGTCAACAATGTTTCGCCTCCTCATCATATCCGCCAGCTTCAACTTCGCCAGACATAATAAAGATAAAGAAAAATGGACACCCAGCAAACCCATCAATTTTGAGAAAGCGAGCGGAGAAAAATTGAAAAAAGTGCTCATCCACGACCACGAGATGCATGGCCGGCAGAGTCGACGAGGTTGGGTCGACCGGCTGGTGCAGGCGCGGTGACCCATAAATTGTGATAGGCATGCATGACCGACATCATACAGTACAGTATTACTACCCGATTTGCAAGGATGGACGGTGCATAGCAAGCCACGTAGGTGTTCAAGATAGCACATCCAGATAACAGTAATCAAACTAGTATATATATACACTAACTACTACTACTACTCCAGCTGCAAGGGAGCAAAGTAGACATGTACAACGACGGCTGGTCCAGTCCAGGATCCAGGATATGAATCGGAACCATCTCGACGCATTCTCTGCCTCACTCAAGGTTCCCTGCCATTGGCGTTGCCGGGGTCAGGTGTGTTCTTGCATCCACACGCACGTACCCATCAGTGATTCGGTGGCAGCCCGCGAGCATGCGATGCTGGCAGTGGCAGGCCTATCACTTCATGCATGTGCATGTGGCTTTTGCTATCAAGACACGTACGCACGCAGGCAATCATTTATCTCAGGATGCAACTGCCAAAGAAAGTGACAACAGAATCGATCTGCACACGCAATAGGAGTATGCTATACTAGAGATTAGCCGCGCCCCAGGCCGGACTCTCCAGACGATTTAGTTGAGCCGGCGCCTAAAAAAGGCACAGACGCGTCCCCGGGATGACGAATTCCGCCGACTCGGCCCGTTTTTGCGCCCGGCACTCGCGGGCCGAACCCGGTGCATTGGGGGGCGCTCGGGGACTCCGGCGGAAGGGAAAAGCGTTCCTGGGGTCACATTGACATGCGAAAAGTCAAGCCACCCGCCCAGATTCGTCTCCTGCCTTCGCCTCGGCCGCCACCTGCGCCACCGCCGATCCCGGCCGACCACCGCCACCACTATATGTAGACCGTCTCCATCCGGGAAAAAGAAGGGGTTTCGCCGAGGCAGCCTCTTCGCCGCCGCCTCGGGCACCTTTTTTCGCTCGGCGCGCGCGAGAGGTTGTCGACGCGGCGGGCTTGCGCCCACCTCGCCCACAAGGTGTTCGGTGAATTGCCCGGTCCGGCGATGGACTCCGAAGATGAGGAGGCGCTAGCGGCGTTGATGGATGAGGAAGCCGAAGTCGACGTCCAGGAGCAGGAGCATCTCATGGTGCTCGCCGCCCTTGCCGGCCTGCTCGCGAGCAGCGAGAAGCCGCGGCGAGGTGGCTCGGCGCTTGGACGGGTGAAAGTAAAGAACCGGCATCGTCTGGAAGGCTACTGCATGCTCTACTCGGACTACTTCGCCGACGCTCCATTGCACGGTGAGAAAACATTTCGGCGCCGTTATCGGATGAGCCGAAAGCTTTTTCTCCGGATCGTGAATTCCATCCAGGAGTTCGACAACTACTTCAAGTGCAAGAAGGATTGCACCGGCACACTTGAATTCACCTCGATCCAGAAGTGCACGACAGCTATAAGGATGCTTGCATACGGAGCTCCCGGTGATTCACTCGACGACTATGGGCGCATGGCCGAGTCCACCACCATGAGCGTTTCTACAAGTTCTGCAGGGCAGTGGTGGCAGTGTTTGGACCGCGGTACTTGCGAACACCCAATGCGAAAGACACTGCTCGGATCCTAGTATAGAATGAAGCAAGAGGATTTCCTTGGATCCTTGGAAGCATCGACTGCATGCATTGTAAATGGAAGAACTGTCCATTTGCTTGGCAGGGGTTGTACAAAGGCGCCAAAGGCGGTTGCGGTGTGGTGCTTGAGGTAGTGGCCACACAGGACCTCTGAATTTGGCACTCTCTCTTTGGGATGCCATGAACTCACAATGACATCAACGTCCTGCAGTGCTCTCCAGTCTTTGCCAAGCTTGTTGAAGGTCATTCTCCTACAACGAACTTCGAGGTCAATGGACGGCAGTACAACAATGGGTACTATCTAGCTGATGACATCTATCTGAGATGGTCGACATTTGTGAAGACCATCTCAAACCCTATGCCAGGAGGCAAGAACGCCTGGTTTGCGAAGATTCAGGAGGCTTGCAGGAAGGATGTCGAGCGGGCATTTGGTGTGCTCCAATCTCGATTTGCTGTTGTCCGGTACCCCACTCAGACCTGGTCGAAAGATGGGAGATCATGACTTGCTGTGTCATCTTGCACAACATGATCATTGAGAGCGAGCAGGAAGAGTCAGTGTTTGACACTGAACCATACCACAGGCAGGGTCCTCTTGCCCAAGTTGATCATCAGCTACCGGCAAACTGGACTAACTACCTCAATATGCGTCAGGAGATCCGAGACCCACAGGTGCATCAAGAACTGAAACACGATCTGGTGGAGCACCTATGGAGGCTCAAGGGCGAGGCCGGAAATGACATGTGATGAAACTTGAGTTTTTATTTGTTAAACGATATAATTTGTAGTGAACTATTTGATTTATGTGATGAAACAGGCCGAACTATGTGACGAGCTAATTGACTCCTATTTGTATGCGAAAATTCACGCCGAAACCCGCCGAACCGCGCCAAATATGGGCCGATTCACGCAGTTATCGGGCCGTTTTTTGACATATTTGGGCTGAAAGCTGGGTTGAATTCGGCACCTAGGGGCGACGGCTGGGTGCCGAACCGCACCCAGCGCCGAGTTTATCGCCGGCGCACCCCCAGGACGCTCTTTTTCGGCGCCCTGGGGGCCGAACGGCTAGAGATGCTCTAACTCCACCCGAATGACCATGAAGAGCTAACTAATTTTGTTGACTTTCCAAGTGTACCCTTGTGCCCCTCGCCCTAAACTTAAAATGACCATGAACGGACTTCACCTACATGATTTCAATGCCAACTTTGTGAATCTGTGATGATCAGTCATAATCAAAATAATTTATTTTTCCTCTTGCGAAAAGTAATAAAAAATAAGGCATTTATGTACTACAAATGTGGACCCTCCTAACGACGAACGAACGTTCGCCGGGGAGGTGGCACATGTGAATGATTCGATGGCAGTTTTAGTTGCAATGAAGTGGGGAGAGGTGGCATTTTCTTGAGACGACATTGTAGTTTCTTCCCAAGAAGTCACTTTTCGTTTAAAATCGGCTGTCGTTTGATCTTGTTTCACAACTAAAACTACCAGCAAAGATGGTTCACTCGCCACCCCATACAACAAACGATTTGCCAACTACAGTTTCAGAAACAGTTTTGCTAGAACTCATCTAGATGAGATATAATTTGGTTTCATGTATCTTTTATAACCATTGGATGTGATGCTATAAGATGTGTGTGTGCTGACGTGGGTTGTATCTGTTCTTGTTTTCAAAGTGAATGAGACCAAATTATATCTCATCTACTCCCTCCGTCTCAATTTACAAGTCATACGCGTATACTTAGGTTACCAATTTTATCACCCTAATATAAATTATATAACAAAAAATTATACCTTTTAAAAATAGAACATCTGAAGTTTATATTGGTATATTTTTGTAATATATGACTTGTATTAGGTTGGTCAAATTGACGACCTAGGGGTACGCGCACGCCCTGTAAACTGAGAGAGAGGGAGTACATGAGTTCTAGGTATTACAGAAAAATCATTCGGCAAGAATTTGCTTCACTTTTCATATAACGAAAGACCAATCAGGAGTAACATCAGAAATGAAAGCCAACCCCGGCATTGATTATGCTCTGCTCGAGTGCCAGTACATCTATGAGTCACCCTCCGAAGGTTCGCTAGTCTCCATTCTCCAACTCCACGCCACCACTGGCGAGCTCCACATCGACCTTCAGTGCGTGCAACGGTGCAAGAGAGGTGGCGAAAATGGCGTCCGTCTCCTTCCTCGAGCTCTCGCTCTCCTTTATCTGCTTCGTCGTCTTCTACTACTTCCACGCCAGGGCCAAGCGGAAGAACCCGGTGATCCCGCTGGAGTGGCCGCTGGTGGGCATGCTCCCGGCGCTCCTCGCCAACCTCCCGCGCCTCCACGACTGGGTCACCACTCTGGTCACCGCCAGCCCGCTCAACTTCCGCTTCGTCGGCCCGCCGCGTTCGGGCATGGAGCTCTTCCTCACCTCGGATCCGGCCAACGTCCGCCACGTCTTCACCTCCAACTTCGCCAACTACCCCAAGGGCCCCGAGTTCGCCGAGATCATGGACATCCTCGGCGGCGGCATCTTCAACGCCGACGGCGACTCCTGGCGTCGCCAGCGCGCCAAGGCGCAGCTTCTCATGTCCGGCCCAAGGTTCCGGGCCTTCGTGACACGGTGCAGCCGCCGCAAGGTCGAGCGCGACCTGCTCCCGCTGCTGGCCCACGTCGCCGCCGGCGGCACCGGCGTGTGCGACCTGCAGGACGTGTTCCTCAGGCTCACGTTCGACACGACGACCACGCTGGTGTTCGGCGTCGACCCGGGCTGCCTGGCGATCGGGTTCCCGGAGGTGCCGTTCGCGCGCGCCATGGACGATGCCATGGACGTGCTCCTCGTCCGCAACGTGCTCCCTCCGTCGTGGTGGAAGCTGGTGCGGTGGCTCGGGGTCGGGTACGAGCGGAAGATGGCCGTCGCGTGGCGCGACATCGACCGTTTTATCGGCGAGACGATCGCCAAGCGGCGGGAGGCGGTGAAGGCCAGAGGCGGCATCGAGGACTCGGCGGACCTGCTCTCCTCCTACATCGACGACGACGACGACGATGCCAGCACGGTCGTCGACGCCTTCCTCCGCGACACGACCATGAACCTCATGCTGGCCGGCCGCGACACGACCGGCTCGGGGCTCTCCTGGTTCTTCTACCTCCTCACGAGGAACCCAGAGGTGGTGTCCAAGATCCTCGCAGAGCTGGACACCGTGAGTTCCAGCACCACCACCCCGGACGGCATGGTGACCTACGACCCGGACGAGCTGGGGCGGCTGGTGTACCTGCACGCGGCGCTGTGCGAGTCGCTCCGGCTGTACCCGCCGGTGCCGACGGAGCACAAGGGCGTGGTGGCCGGGGAGGCGCTGCCGAGCGGACACGAGGTGCGGCCGGGGGACAAGATCATGGTGTCGCTGTACGCGATGGGGAGGATGGAGGCGGTGTGGGGCAAGGACTGCCGGGAGTTCCGACCGGAGCGGTGGATCGGGGAGGACGGGAAGGCGCGGTACGTGCCGTCGTACAAGTTCGTGTCCTTCAACTCCGGACCGCGGACGTGCCTCGGCAAGGACATGGCGTTCGTGCAGCTCAAGGCGGTGGCGGCCGGCGTGGTGAGGAACTTCGAGGTGGAGGCGGTGCCCGGGCACGTCGTGGAGCCCAAGATCTCTATCATCCTCCACATGAAAAACGGCTTCAAGGCCAGGATCAAGAGGAGGCACGCAGGTGCTTGATCAAAAGGTGAATTCGGAGTAATCATGTGCCTGATGATTGCGAAAGAAAGATGCATGGAGTTAGCGAATTTGTAGCGGCGCTTGATCGATCGCTGAGAAGTGACGCCGCATGTAGCTAGAAAAAAAAAAATCTAGTGTCGAACTGTTGAATGTATCGTGTTGCCCACTTGGCCAGTAGCAAGTCGTGCTCACTCTGTTGTCGATCTCAGATCGATCTAGTGTCAACTAGTACGTACAATGACTCAAGGAGTATGTCCTTGCCCAGTTTGTTGCCGGTCTCAAATCGATCAAGTAGTCTCGGATGCAAGCGTCTCGCTGACTGAAAACAGAAGTGGAGCGGGGGGGGTCTTGCAAGAACCCCCTCTGCCTTTGTTGCTGCTTGGAGTAAGCCGCACCTTAATGTCACGGATCCGCTTTATTGCAGAAGCTCTTGCTCTAGGCGACGGAGTAATTTTCGGCAAACTTCGGGGTTTTCCGCGAGTGGTGTTTGAAGTAGATTGCTTGGAGTTGGTGCAACTCTGGACCTCACGACAATTCTCGCGCTCTGTTATAGCGCCAATTCTTCTCGAAATTGAAGGGCTAGCCTCAACTTTTCTTAGTTTTGATGTTCATCATGTAATGAGACAAGCCAACAACTCAGCGCACCTATGTGCAAAGCATGCGAGCACACTTGGTGTGACTCATTGTTGGATGAACTCCCCTCCCGGTTTCCCCGTGACGAGCCTGATGGCTGATCGCACTGGAGCTGGAAATGATTGAATAAAGCTTTATGATTCCCGCAAAAAAAAAAATCAATCAAGTAGTCTCCCTGTGGTAGAATCAGTCCACCCGGCGTAAATCATGGGAAATGAAGACAACAATGGTGAGCTAAATTCTGCTGAAAATTGTATCTCATCTAAGACATCAGAAATGGTGTAGATAAAAAGGGCCAACAATATATATTCACAGTGAACATGGATCCACGTCCTCCCGATGAACAATATATTTTTCAGATGTAAAGATACAATTAAAAAAAAACTACACATGTAGCCGCTTAGTCTTGTTCAGCCCACCCGGGTAGTACTATACTAAATATGTAAAGATACAATTCAAATAGGGAGCGTCCGAATTACAAACCATTTGCACTGTTGTCTTCCTTGTGTTGAGATCTATGAAACTAGATCACATTATACGTTCGGACAAACTTAGTCGGGTGTAACTTGTAATTCAAACAATAACGAACTTGTGCTCCTACGGGTAACATACATATTCTCCCCATCACAATGTACTTGTATTTTGCAGTGCATAAAAGTTCTATTGCATCAGCATCACACCTGTACCGCATTGCACAATACACGCTCATGCATCACACTTGCTATGTGGAGCAACCATGTGTACGTGAAACCCAGTGAAACTGCATTGCACACTACAATACCCCGTAATAAAGTACAAATGCAAAAAAAAAAAAAAAACCCGAAAGAATCCTTCACCAAGAAAGCAGCATGTGTCATTATACTGTGTATCGTTGGGGCACCCTTTAACTAGTTGCTCTCATTTTATTTTCAACTGGTTTCAAATAATTTTCTTATTTGTTGTATTGCATTATTTTTTAAATTTTTTTGTTGTTTTTCATTTCACTTCTTTTCTTTTTGGGTGGTGGTTGGGGGTATGCTTAATGTTTTAATAATTTCTGCACATAAATTATTAAGGCAATGACATTTTTACGGAAAAACAACAATATTTTGAAACATGAAATTTTTTACCTATTAAATATGTGGTTATTTTATAACATGAGAAGAATTTTTCAAATATACGGGACATATTTTTGAAATGTGTGTGAGCGTGCGTGTGTGTGCGTGTGTGTGTGTGTGTGTGTGTGTGTGTGTGTGTGTGTGTGTGTGTGTGTGTGTGTGTGTGTGTGTGTGTGTGTGTGTGTGTGTGTGTGTGTGTGTGTGTGAAATGTTTTCTGAACGAGGAAATCTTTCATTTTAAATTGAAGATCTTTCCAGACAAAAGAAATTCTTTGAAAGAAATGTGAAGAAATAATGAGACGCTATTACACCCACACATATAGGAAGAAAAAACATCGTAGTGATATGCCGCTTATACGGACAATATTTGCGGATCATCGACATAGGCCCAAAATGAGCTAGTACAGAAGGAAAGCGCAGGGGCGGGGTGTTATTTTAATACTTTTGGTAGCAGATATTTTTGTGCAACTTTGGTCATTCCCCGGTTTACTTATTTCATGCATTTTCGCTAGTTTTCCAATTTTATTAATGAATATTATAGAAAATATAAAATTTCTACAGCTGCATGAATATTTTGTAAAAAAATATGAACAAATTTTAAATTCATGAACATTTTTACAAAAAATCACAAACAATTTTTCCAATCCAAGCATTTGTCTTATTATATGTACATTTATAAATGTGTGATATTTTATAAATTCTTAAATAAATTTCTAAAATTTGGCTAATGGTCCTAAAAGCATTGTGCACATGTTTAATAAATATGCTAAACAATTATAAATTTGTGAATATTTTTTGAAGTACACATCATTTTTAAAAAATACTCCCTGAATAATTATGGGACGGAGGGAGTACATATTATTGTAACATGTCCCTGAATAATTTGAATAATTAGCAACAATTAAATAATGGAACAAAAAGTAGTAGTAAATATTTTCGGCCAAGCAGTGCACAAGTCACTTTATACGCTTGACAACCAGCGGTAAATGGGCTGGCTAATTTTGTAGGTAGCCAGCGGCGCTGTGTTAGAGCTTGTATTTTCCGGTAGATCATTATGGATTGGATTAGTTTTTGTCGTAGCTATTCTGAATTCACTAATTTCTTATATTCATTTTGGTTAATATTTATTAACCCCATAAAAAAGTAAAGGCCATATCATTAAAAAAATTAGAATAGTGAGACGTATTAAAACACAATTTGCGTTATGAATTGCTAGGTTGCCAGCTCTTCTCTTTCAGTATTAGCTTGGGTACCCCTTTCGCAACAAAAAAAAGAAGCTTGGGTACCCCTTTAAATTGAATTTATATTTTCAAAAGTAGGGTGTACAAAATTTGAATGACACTGAGGTTCAACCCGTTCCATCTTTTCTGTATTTCTCCATCTGATACTAAAAAAAATTGAAAAAGATAAAATTTTGTCATATCACGAATAAATCTATCTGTCCCATAGCAATAACTAGGATTAAAAAAACGGAACGACAAAGCATCTAGCAACTAAAGTGAGGGTGCCCCTTGCTAGAGCCCCTCAAGGGTAACTTTTGGTAAGCCGAGAGCGCGTCACTTGGCATGCTCTTGCAGCCACCATGTGTCGCATGCTGGGTGCTCCAGCGGGATCTTTTTTCTATAAGCGTTTCGAGCTTTAGATAGGTTTTTTCCTGGGTTTTTTAGCTTTTCGGTTTTGGCCAGGTTTTCCCGAGATATTAGAGAAACAATTCAAAAAAAAACATGTTTTTTTTTGCTTCCGCGAGAGGTACATATTTGCTTCTCATGAAGCAACTAGTTTGCTTCCACTAGAGGCCTAGTTGTGCTTCTCGGAAAGGGAGCGCATGTTTTTTCTTCCACAAATGGTACAAGTTTGCTTCCACAAGAGCCAGAGCTGTGCATCTCGGAAAAGCAAAATAAAACGTTTTTTTTTTTGCTTTCACGAGAGACACAGATTTGCTTCTCGTGGAGGCACAGTTTTGCTTCCGTGAGAGGCACATGTTAACATATTTTCATACGCACTCTATTTTTTGTGTACATTTTTCGTATACATGACAACATTTTTTCTGTGCACATTTAACATTTTTTAGAATAAATGCCTGATTTAGATTTTTAAATGATTGTTTATTATTTTTGAAATACATGAACAACTCTTTCCATATACGTTGTATATTTTTTGTATGCACAAGAACCTTTTTTCTATCACATTTAACATCTTTCAAATGCTCAATTATAATTTTTTAATGTTTTATGTTAAGTGATTTCATACTAATATATATGTTTAAAACATTTGGAAGGATAATCAAAAGTAAATAAAGAAAAAAATAAAACAAAAAAGGTGAATTAAACCGAAAAGGCTGTGGCCTCCCGCTCGCTGGGCCAGACCCATCTCGTGCTCGCCCGGGGGGAGGCTGCCCTACGTCTTGCTATGAGCAAGACATGGGCGCACCTGTTAAAATGCCTGGCAATCGTTGGAAAAAAAAGCCTGGCAATCGCATAATGTTTTTTTTTTTTGCGAAAAAACTTCAAGTCTATTCATCTTCAATCATGGAAGTACAACGACAAAAAAAATTATATCCAGATTCATAGACCACCTAGCGACGACTACAAGCATCAAAGCGAGCCGAAGGCGCACCACCGTCATCACCTCTCCATTACCGGGGTCGGGCACAACTTGTTGTAGTAGACAGTCGGGAAGTCGTCGTGCTAAGGCCTCATAGGACCAGCACCCCAGAACAGCAACCACCACCGATGAAAAATAACGTAAATCGGAAGGATCCAAACCAAAGACACACGAACGTAGACAAATAACGACGAGATCCGAGCAAATCCACCAAAGATAGATCTGCCGGAGACACACTCCATACGCCCACCAACGATGCTAGACGCACTGCCGGAACGGGGGCAATCGCCCATGCATAATTATTTCTTGTTCCTTTGTTTTCTTTTTCTTTCTTCTTATAGTTGGACTTCTATTGTTTCTTTCTCGGTTTTCTCTGGATTTTGTATTTCATTCTTTCCTTTGTTTTTTTTTTCAGATTTCATCAAATTTCTTTGTTTATTTTTATGGTGTTCCTCAGTTTTCTACTTTATCTTTTAGTATAGAACATAAATACTTTTTTATACATGTTAAACACATTTTTTGAATACATGAAACATTTTTATGTGCATGTTGAAAAATAATGAATACATGTAAATATTATGTTTTTCAAACATATATTTTTTACACCCACACATATAGGAAGAAAAAACATCGTAGTGATATGCCGCTTATACGGACAATATTTGCGGATCATCGACATAGGCCCAAAATGAGCTAGTACAGAAGGAAAGCGCAGGGGCGGGGTGTTATTTTAATACTTTTGGTAGCAGATATTTTTGTGCAACTTTGGTCATTCCCCGGTTTACTTATTTCATGCATTTTCGCTAGTTTTCCAATTTTATTAATGAATATTATAGAAAATATAAAATTTCTACAGCTGCATGAATATTTTGTAAAAAAATATGAACAAATTTTAAATTCATGAACATTTTTACAAAAAATCACAAACAATTTTTCCAATCCAAGCATTTGTCTTATTATATGTACATTTATAAATGTGTGATATTTTTATAAATTCTTAAATAAATTTCTAAAATTTGGCTAATGGTCCTAAAAGCATTGTGCACATGTTTAATAAATATGCTAAACAATTATAAATTTGTGAATATTTTTTGAAGTACACATCATTTTTAAAAAATACTCCCTGAATAATTATGGGACGGAGGGAGTACATATTATTGTAACATGTCCCTGAATAATTTGAATAATTAGCAACAATTAAATAATGGAACAAAAAGTAGTAGTAAATATTTTCGGCCAAGCAGTGCACAAGTCACTTTATACGCTTGACAACCAGCGGTAAATGGGCTGGCTAATTTTGTAGGTAGCCAGCGGCGCTGTGTTAGAGCTTGTATTTTCCGGTAGATCATTATGGATTGGATTAGTTTTTGTCGTAGCTATTCTGAATTCACTAATTTCTTATATTCATTTTGGTTAATATTTATTAACCCCATAAAAAAGTAAAGGCCATATCATTAAAAAAATTAGAATAGTGAGACGTATTAAAACACAATTTGCGTTATGAATTGCTAGGTTGCCAGCTCTTCTCTTTCAGTATTAGCTTGGGTACCCCTTTCGCAACAAAAAAAAGAAGCTTGGGTACCCCTTTAAATTGAATTTATATTTTCAAAAGTAGGGTGTACAAAATTTGAATGACACTGAGGTTCAACCCGTTCCATCTTTTCTGTATTTCTCCATCTGATACTAAAAAAAATTGAAAAAGATAAAATTTTGACGAATAAATCTATCTGTCCCATAGCAATAACTAGGATTAAAAAAACGGAACGACAAAGCATCTAGCAACTAAAGTGAGGGTGCCCCTTGCTAGAGCCCCTCAAGGGTAACTTTTGGTAAGCCGAGAGCGCGTCACTTGGCACGCTCTTGCAGCCACCATGTGTCGCATGCTGGGTGCTCCAGCGGGATCTTTTTTCTATAAGCGTTTCGAGCTTTAGATAGGTTTTTTCCTGGGTTTTTTAGCTTTTCGGTTTTGGCCAGGTTTTCCCGAGATATTAGAGAAACAATTCAAAAAAAAACATGTTTTTTTGCTTCCTGAGGTACATATTTGCTTCTCATGAAGCAACTAGTTTGCTTCCACTAGAGGCCTAGTTGTGCTTCTCGGAAAGGAGCGCATGTTTTTTCTTCCACAAATGGTACAAGTTTGCTTCCACAAGAGCCAGAGCTGTGCATCTCGGAAAAGCAAAATAAAACGTTTTTTTTTTTGCTTTCACGAGAGACACAGATTTGCTTCTCGTGGAGGCACAGTTTTGCTTCCGTGAGAGGCACATGTTAACATATTTTCATACGCACTCTATTTTTTGTGTACATTTTTCGTATACATGACAACATTTTTTCTGTGCACATTTAACATTTTTTAGAATAAATGCCTGATTTAGATTTTTAAATGATTGTTTATTATTTTTGAAATACATGAACAACTCTTTCCATATACGTTGTATATTTTTTGTATGCACAAGAACCTTTTTTCTATCACATTTAACATCTTTCAAATGCTCAATTATAATTTTTTAATGTTTTATGTTAAGTGATTTCATACTAATATATATGTTTAAAACATTTGGAAGGATAATCAAAAGTAAATAAAGAAAAAAATAAAACAAAAAAGGTGAATTAAACCGAAAAGGCTGTGGCCTCCCGCTCGCTGGGCCAGACCCATCTCGTGCTCGCCCGGGGGGAGGCTGCCCTACGTCTTGCTATGAGCAAGACATGGGCGCCTGTTAAAATGCTCGGCAATCGTTGGCAAAAAAAAAAAGCCTGGCAATCGCATAATGTTTTTTTTTTTGAAAAAACTTCAAGTCTATTCATTTTCAATCATGGAAGTACAACGACAAAAAAAATTATATCCAGATTCATAGACCACCTAGCGACGACTACAAGCATCAAAGCGAGCCGAAGGCGCACCACCGTCATCACCTCTCCATTACCGGGGTCGGGCACAACTTGTTGTAGTAGACAGTCGGGAAGTCGTCGTGCTAAGGCCTCATAGGACCAGCACCCCAGAACAGCAACCGCCACCGATGAAAAATAACGTAAATCGGAAGGATCCAAACCAAAGACACACGAACGTAGACAAATAACGACGAGATCCGAGCAAATCCACCAAAGATAGATCTGCCGGAGACACACTCCATACGCCCACCAACGATGCTAGACGCACTGCCGGAACGGGGGCAATCGCATAATGTTGCACCCAACTATGAAGGCATATATAGCGAACGTACTTTGGCGAGCTGTTTTTCCTTGTTTACTGATTTGAAGTTGTTTTTTATTCTCAAGAAAAACTAATATTTATTTACTTTACAATTGTGCACCTTTCATTTATGAGAACATTTATTAAACACATTGTGAACATTTTATGAAATGATTTTAGAAATTCAAACATTTCTCAAAATTGATTTTCATATTTTGAAATTTATGAAAAAATGAGGATAATTGTTAGAAATCTAAATATTTTTGGATTTTGGGAACATTTTTGTAAGAAAGGAAACAGAAGTAAACCAAATAACAATCGGTGCAGAGAACAACAGGAAAAGAAAAAGAAATAAGTCCACTTAAAAAGAAGCTAGTTCAAAAGTAGGGACAAGATATGTGTAAGTCAACGGGAAAAATTAGTGTACAACAAAATTCTTTTGCCATCTCCACTCAACAACCAAGATCCCGCTACCAGCGTTAATCTCCTTCCTTTCACGTCACCTCCCAAGCCTAGCCCTAATCATCGGCCTCAATCACCCCTGGTTGGCGGCACTCCCATGATCGCTAAGCCCTCCCCCTCCCCCGCCTCTTTGATCTGCACCCGTCAAGTTTCAGACTCGCTCTTGCGGGCTATCGCCAACTCCCGCTCGTCCACCGCTCGGCCTAGCCGTGGCCGGCGCTCCTCACGGCATCCCTGCCTCCGGCGGCGCGCTTCGCAAAATCCACTTACACCCCAAAATTTCTAGTCAACTTACGAAATGGCCCACACTTGAGAAGTAATGGCTGGCCTCACCATTGAGCTCGATCCACATCCACATCCTGTTATCTCGTGGTGGTTACCACAGAAAAGGACTTGCCACACGAAACCTCGATCGTCAACTACGTATCTTAATTGATTTGCGTGTAGCATCTGCGAACAATCTACTAGTACTAGGTCGTGAACCAGCGGAAGATAGACGCCGTCGCAGCTGTCCTACTCATATTTAACTGAAGGCTCCCCTGCTCTGCACGGATGCGTTGCGCTGTACTAGGTACTTTTTTCTTTGAAACGAAGGCAAAGATTGCCTCATCTATTAGTTAAGCAGAAAAAAATTGCACAATTAATTACGAAATACTGAGCAAAAACCAAAACAACAAGGGCCAAGCCCACCCCAAAGACTAACACACATAGGGCAAAGCCCACCTTCATCGACAACATGTTGACCTGCAGCCAGACAACGCAACTCAGACATTGACGGAGAACTCAGAAGAACAAACCAGGCGAAAGCTGGCGCCATGAAAAATCGCCGAACGGGCCACTTGCAGCCAGTCATCGTATACCACAGGCCCCGCCGCCGCAGCTTCGACTCGACAGCAACAAACAAACCAAGGCAATAAAGCGGACGCGCCGAAGAAGAGCCGACTATCGCAACCATTGCCACGTCGCCGATATCGCTCACACCATCATCGTTGCCATCGAAGCCTGGTCGCCAGTCGCCACAACCGCCGCAAATCACCAAGTAGCACGCCGCGCCCTGCGCAGCCCACCAGCACCACCGTGTGAAACACTAGTACTGCTAGTACTAGATCAGATCAGCCGTAATTAATTACTAGTAGATGGAACTCCTCTCCCTGCACGGCTGCACCGCACTGTCACTGTAGTGAATCACGAACCACACGTGAGAAACATGCGCTTTTTGGTCATCAGATCAGATAGATTCAAGGCAAATCAACAAGGATCGGACCGTGTGATACTACTACTACTAGCTAGCTTGGAGAACGGTTACTCCTGCTGGGTTGTGCGTGCACAGCACAGTGCCAGTGCGTATAGACCGATCGTGCTGGAATTCTTGTGTCCTGCATATGTACGTCCAGGCGCCTCCATCGGTCCCCCGCCCGTGCTAGCCGCTTCCAAAAGATACACCGTACGTGACGCAGTCGTATCACCAACCGCATGCGTCCGACTGCTCAGCCCAACCGGTAGCGCTATGTACCTTACATGCGGCCCCAAAGTTAGCATGGGCACGAATCATTACAGAAGGTTCTGTGTGACCGTATCCAAGAGCCAACCTAGCCACCAACGTGGGTGCATCATACTCTATATAGATCGTTGGTTTAGCTAGATATAAGGTGCCTGATTTTCAAATTTGAGCCAGACAATTTTGTTTGGGAAAGAAGAATGAGGCGCGGAGAGCACCAAGGCGGCCGATGGCGGACACCAGAATGGCCTCCGCTAGGAACAAGCCGTAGTAGACGGCGAGCCGACGTAAGCGAGTTGGAAGGTTGACCATTTGAGGTGTGGGGGTGCAAGCTTGTCGAGAAAGTTTAGTGGCGCGCCGGTTTAGAGGGATACTCGGGGGTGATGACGGCATGACGATGCGCAGACCATTTACGCACATACATTGTTGGATGAAGTTCAAGGGCATTATGTGTGGGACGACATGATCTGTTCATGAAAAACATCTTAATCTAGTTGAATTTGAACTATTTCTCATTGAATTTAAACTAGACTTATTTGCATGCTATGTAGGGAGGATTTGTACTATTTTCTATTCAAACTTTGTTGAATTCTGTCGGGTTTGATGAATTTTGTCCGGTTTGCTGAAACCCGGCTTGAAATGAATGTGGATAGTGTTGGATGGCCGGACGGCTCCCCGTCCGCGTCAGCAGACTTCCCCCGCCCCCCTATTCACCGATGGATGCAGGACAAAATTTGCGGATCAGCATTGGTGATGCCCTAAGGTCACTACTCTCCCGGCATGAATTCATCCACGAGGACGCATATTGCATGGATTTGAGTGTTCGGATATAAGGTGGACACGGGTAAATGAGAAGTGTCTAGACGATGTCCTTGGGCTCGTCCGCGGACGTATAAGGGCCCGGGTATGTAATATGTGATTGTAGATGCTCTAACAGCACTGATGAAATTTGCATCGGAACGTCAAGCAGTAGGTTACGTACACATAAACCAACACGGACCAGGGCAAGTGTGTCGGTCTCAGCAAGCAAGCTCGCTACATCAGCCTGTTTTGTCCGGGGTCGCCAATCGGTACCACCTTTGGAACCACACGCGCCTTTTTTTTCGGGATAAACTTCTGATCTATTAACATTTAATCATGCGTGATAGTATAACAAACACTAGAAAAAATAAAAATTACATTCAGATCCATAAACTAATCTAGCGACGACTACAAGCAGTGGACATCACATCGGGTGAAGGTGGCGGTAGCGTGCCTCAAACAGCTCCGCACTGTAGAGTCGCTAGCACGAGATAGACGTTCAGGGCCGCCACTCCACCGCGCTTCCTCTGTCAGCTGTGCGTGCGTGTGCAGTTGCTGCATGCGTGCCGCCAAAAGTTCCACCGTCATGATGTTGCTGTTATGCTGTATCACCCGCTGCTACTGCTACCTTCAAGATACCAAGCGCTCAACTGATCGAGACAAGTGATGCACTAGAGTAGTAGGGAAAAGCACGGCTGCCCAAAGTGGTGAAAAACTGAAAAATACCCATTTTAGCCGACGGTCAAATGGGACTGGAGGATGGGATCCAACACAAATTGACTAGTCGTTGCTGCAGGATTTTAGTTTTTATTTCTAAACATTATGCTAAGTGTGAAATCTCTGCAGAAATAAAAAAAAGCAGCAGTATCAGTGTAAAAGGTTGAACATCTCAAAATCTATTTATGTTGAGGTTTTAAGTTGTATTAGTACGCAATAATGTGGTATGTTGCATGGCAGAGAAGAAACTCACACGTTTAGATCAAACCGGTAACAATGGACCAAGCTAGCGAATCCAGCGGCTACAACAATTTTGACGATTATGGAAGACAAAATAGATGCTTCCTCCGCCCGGAATTATGGTATCTAGACGTATATTAATTTTAAATACATACATTTTCATTCATTTTCACGACAGATTACTCGAGACGGAGCGAGTACTTAATTACTTGCCGTGAGATTTGCATGTATAACATATATGGATTGAAAAATAGAACATGGGGAGTGCTACTGGCTAGTGTGCGTTAAGTAGAATAGACGTGGAGCATGCATGTAGGAACGAATATTCGGGAGCATAGAGATTGGTCAGAACTCACGAGTCTATAGTAGCATTGGTACGTCGGCAATAAAGGGAGCAGGTAGCAGGGTAGCGTGTGTACTCCCGCTGATTGGAGTGCAGTTGTACAAATTAAGAGACGAGCAAAATTATTGATTGGTTGGAAGGGGGAAGATCATCCGATGGAAGGACACAAATTGCCAAACAATGTGGGGAAGTAGAATTATTCATACGTACACGGTTCCTTCTTTCTGGCTCCTCTGCCCATAGCTAGTACATGCGTGCTGGTCTATATTACTACCATATCCATATATATATATGGCTCGGTTGATACACCTGTCCTGTGCGTGGCACATTATTCAACAAACGCATGTGGGACATCTTATGGATATCTATCTGAATATCCGACTCCGGCCGTTTGCCGAATTAATGGTGCTTCCAAGCTAGTCTGCCTCTCACCGTTCTACTGTAGCTAGCTACAGCCTACGGCTAGTTGCAAAAGGATGTAGGATACAAAAGTGTGATATGCATAACGAATAAGAAAGTGATGATGCATATGATAACTTCCGGAAATGTATATAGCGTGTGCGAAAATATAGTGTGCAGCGGGGACAAGCATCAGGCCAACCCCGTATAGTTCACGCATCCAAGCTGGTGCCCATACGTCCATTTTCTATTTTGGGAAGAATACACACACAGCTTACACACATGTCACAAAGCACACCTACACACGTCTATTTTCCTTATATTTTTATATATTCTTGTAGTATGGAACACCATTACACTATTAGTAAGCACACATGCATGCCACTCTTGAATACATATAATACCCGTACATGTACGCACGTGTCCGCTACGTGTAGCGACGTGCGCCCCGTATACCTTGCGGCCGGGACATGTGGGGGTAGGCACGCACGTACGTACTCTCTCCGTTCCAAAATAGATGACTCAACTTTGTATTAACTTTAATATAAAGTTGGGTCATCTATTTTGAAACGGAGGGAGTACTAGATAGAGCCATGCACGCGCGCTGCGTTCCTCCGCTTGACCGTGACGGCGAGCCCGTTCTTCATGTGGAGGATGATGGACAGCTTGGGCTCGACGACGTGGCCAGGCACGGTCTCGACTGCGAAGTTCCACAGCACGGTCGCGGCGGCGGTCTTCATCTGCACGAACGCCATCTCCTTGCCGAGACAGGTCCTGGGCCCGGCGTTGAAGGAGATGAACTTGTAGGACGGTTCGTACCTCAGCTTCCCGTTGGCGGTGACCCACCTCTCCGGCCTGAACTCCATGCAGTCCTTGCCCCACAAGACCTCCATCCTCGCGCATGCAATAGGAGCGTGTTTGGTTCAAGTTTGAAACAATAGTTGCATTGCATACACTTCTCAACACAGTCTGGATGAGCAAAAACAGCCACAAATGCGTCATCTGCAAGTTGTTTGGTTGCCTGCATCAAGGGTCGCTGCATTAGATAATACCCAAGTGCACTTTGTTTGGTTGCCTGCATTAGCCCAAGCGGCACATGAACACGGTGTTTGGTTGCCCGCACGGAGTATGATTAAGAGCTAGCACTTGCACTTAGCACACAGAATTAAGAGCTAGCAGAGGGAGGGGGAGAAGAAATGCAGTGTGCGCCGGACCATGGCGACTGCGGTGGATAGTGGTTGTGGCGCCGTGTCCGACATGACGAGCATGAAGTCGTCGACGGGCGACCCCATCGACGGCACGGCGAGCGACATCATCGACGAACTAGTTGCGGTGCTCGCGCAAAGACAGTTGATAGAGGAGGAGAATGCAGTGCTCGCGCCATGGTTTGTCAGTGTAGTGGATGAGAGAGGAGGCCGAGATGATCGATGCCGGAAACTACTCCAGTGTAGTAGGGCGAGAGAGAGGAGGCCAAGATGATCGACCCCGTCGGCGGCGCGGCGAACTGCAATGTGCACGGAGGCAGAGGACACAAGAAAGCAGTGTGCACGTCATTGCAGCGTCAGTGCAGTAGGAGGACGACAGAGAGTAGGGTGAGATGAGTGACGCCGGAAACGACTCTAGTGTAGTAGGACGTGGGCAAGGAGATCAAGGGAAAGGGCTTCGCCATCGAGAGGGACGAATAGGAGGGCTCTGAGCAGAGGACAGAGGAGCTCGACATTGCGGCGTCAGTGCAGTAGACTGCTGCTCAAAGAGAGATGAAATTACGATCGTCGAAACCAAAAACTGACGACACAGATGTTGTGAGGAACTGCGAGATTAGGCTGCTGTTCAAAGGAAAACTCAAACAATCGATCGTGCGTGACGAATCTGACAAAATTCGTCAAGAACAGCTTCAAACGGGAAGACGAAATTAAGAACTTACAGCCGACGAAACTAAGAACCGATTGCCTGAATGGAATCGTAGCATCGAGGTGCATCTTTTTCGTGTAGAGCTTACCTCGAATCGAAGCACCGTTGTGTAGATCGGAAGGGGCTAGGAAGAACAGAATGAATTAGAGGGAAGGTTACTTGAGATAGGAGAAGATAAGCACGCACAAGTTGCATACCAGCTCGTATCCCTTCCATCTCCCCTCATGCAAGGGGCCCACCTTGTGCGCTCGCCTCAGCCTGGCTCGAGAGAAACCGCCGATTCCTGATTCCCAGCGAGTCAGGACCAGAGGTGTTTTAAGTTTCGTGCTATGCAGATCCAATAGTAAAATTAAGCAACCAAACAGCCCGTTCGCTTCCTGCGCGGGTCTGGTTGGGCCTCACCCAGGTAACCAAACACGCCCTAGGAGAAGATGAGTATCTTGTCGCCGGCCTTCATTTCGTGCCCGCTCGGGAGCACGTCGTCGGCCACAACGAAGATACTGTGGACATTAGAAATATTGTTTGCTCGAGATGCTCTAATGTTGTGTCCGATTGTGCTAGCGATATAGCGAACATACTGTGGTGAACTGTGTTTTCTGTTTATTACTTTTCTAAAGTTGTTTTCATTTCGTGAATATATAAATATTTCATTTATATAAAAGCATAATTTTATTATGTCAAAACTTTATAGATCTTTCGTGAACATTTCCTAAATATTTTTTCAGATTTATGAACATTGTTTCAGAAATTAGAACATTTTTTGAACTTTGCAAATAATTTTTATATTTTCATTTTAAAAATTTAAACATTTTTGTATTTGTGAAATTTTAAAAAAAATGAAACCAAAATGAAAATCGGTACAGAAAACAACAGGAAAAAAAATGCAAGTCAACTTAAGAAGAAGCTAGTTCAAAAGTAGGGACCGGCTATGTTTAAGTGGACTGAAAGCATAAGTCACCTTTTTGTCATCTCCACCCAATAGCCAGGTTCGCGCTGCCATTGTGCATCTTTTTAGTATGAGAACATTTTGTAACTTCTTTCAACAATTTTCGAAGCCGATGAACAGTTTATAGAATTAGAACCATTTGTTAGAATTAATGAACAATTTTTTATATTGTTATTTGAATTTATTTTTCTATTTCATATTCTTTTTGAAAAATAGCTAAAAGAAAAGCAAAATGAAAATCGGTCCAAAGAACAACAAGGAAAAAAAAGGGTAAGTCCGCTAACAAGAAGCTAGTTCAAAATTAAGGACCGGCTATGTATAAGTCAAGTTAAAAATATTTTGTAAGTAATACGTTTTCTATGGACACCCAAAGGCCAGGATCGCGATGTCATTGTCTATCTTTTTCTTTTTGCGTCACCTCCCAGCCCACACTATCCGTCGGCCTCAACCAGCCGCAGCCGGCAGCACTCCCGTGACCTCCTCGCCGCCCTGCCCTCATCTCAATCTTTCCCACCATTATGTTGCATGCTGACCCCAGCCATCCCTGTAAAGCCCCCCCCCCCCCCCCACCCCCACCCCCTACCAGCTTCGGTGCCCCTCTAGCCCTCCCCCCTCCTCCTGTATCCGCACCCGTCAAATTTTAGACTCACTTCCTCCGGCTCGACCTCGTCCATGGTTGGGGCTCCTCACGTCGTACCCGCCTTCGGCCATGGGCTTCCCAACACCCGGACTTAATTACACCCCTAAAAATTCCTATGAACTTACGAATAGCCCACTTCGTCATAAGTATAGCCTCACCATTGAGCTCGATCCACAATCCTGTTTATCTCGTGGTGGTTACCACAGAAAACGACTTGCCACACGAAACCTCGATCGTCAACTACGTATCTTAATTGATTGTTAGCGTCTAGCGTCCACGAACAAGCTAGGCCACGAACCGGCGGAAGATAGACGTACATCGTCGCAGCCTGCCAAGCAGCCGTCGTAGTCGTCGTATTTAACTGAAGGCTCCGATCCCCTGCTCCGCACGGCTGCGCTGTGCTGTACTGTCACTCGCTGACGAGGTAACTAAACCGTGTGAAACACTAGTAGATCGGATCAGCCGATTGAACTCCTCTCCCTGCACGGCTGCACTGCACTGTCACTATTTTACATCACGAACCGCACGTGTCAAGTGTGTGATTTCCCTTCAGATAGACGAAGCCGCTATGCATGCTCCGATATCTGATGCCATCAGTGAAGTGGAATCAATTATAGGTTCAATGCAGAACACGTACGCCACACACATCGCTTGCTCGTGCTGCGTACAGATCGACCGATCGTGCTGGGATTCTTGTGTCCTGTGTACGTACGTCCAGGCGCCTCCATCGGTCCCCCGCCCGTTAGCTAGTGCTTCCAAAAGTTACACCGTAATTGACGCCGTCGTATCACCTACCGCATATGCGTCCGATTGCTCAACCCAACTCTGGTAGCGCTACCTACCTTACATGCGGCCCCAAGTTAACATGGGCACGAACCATCAGAGCAACTCCAATGTGCTGAACCAAACAGTCTACGCGTGTTTGTTTGGATCCAAACGAACATCGTTCTTATTTTGTCCGCGCGCGACCCATTTCAGACCCAAATTTAGGTCGGGTTTGTATTGGCGTGGCCACGCAGCGGACGTGTATGACACCTGTCCTTGTCCTCCTCTGACCCGCCAGTCGGTGGCACATTGGTCATTCTCCATTCCTTCCATCGACAACAAACACAACCGGCTGCCCCACCCATCACCGCCCAATCCCGGTGCCCAGGCCGGCCACCCGCACCCACACCTCCACCCAGCAGCGCACGCCACGCCCGACGGGCCCCCTATTACGGCGTTTGGTGGACCGTTTTCGCCGCCGTCGCAGCACCCCGACGTCGACGCCACCACGCCCTCGCCTATTTGCCGGCAGCACGCAAGTGCGACTACCTCACTCGTCGAACGCCACCATGTTCGCCTACGCGCCTCCAGGCCTGCTAGCTGTCCTCGGGAAGGCGCGAGGCTTTTCACCGGCCGACTTCTTTCACGTCGCCCGCAAACCAATCGAAGGTTTGCCCGCAATGTACAAATGGACACCGCGCCGAGTATTTTTTCCACAATTTCATTTATATTAAGATGGTTCTTCATCCGACGATGAGAAGATTGTGGCTGCCATGTTGGTCGTCCATGACCATCTTAGTAGACAGCGGCCGATGGTCAGGCGCTCGATCACAGGGCACACTTCGGCGTTGAAACGCAACCGACAGAGCGGCCATGTATTTGAAACAATTTAATTTTTATTTAGCTTGTAAACTATGAGATATATTTGGTTGTCAAACTATGAGATATTTATATTTTGTTTGAATTATGTGAACTAGGGCCATTTTTTCATATGTTGAAAAAAGGCTAAGAAATGGATCATGTTGGTCGCGAGGACGAAAATGTGTGTTCCTTCGGGTCGGCGCGTTGGAGTTGCTCTTATAGAAGGTTCTGTGTGACCGTATCTAAGAGCCAACCTAGCAATCAATCTGGGTGCATCGTACTCTAGTATGGATTGCCAACACGAATCCGTGTATGCTCAAACTGCACTGATGACATTTGCATCCGAAGGTCGAGCACTAGGATACGTAGACCTACACGGACCGCGGCAAGTGTCTCAGTCTCCAGCAAGCAAGCTAGCTACATCAGCCGTCTCGCCGATCGTTACAACCATTGGAACAGTAGGCCTGAAACCACGCGCGCCTTGCCGGGACATCACATCGGCGAAGGTGGCGGTAGCGTGGCTCAAACAGCTCCGCACTGTAGTGTAGAGTCGCTCGCACGAGATAGACGTCCAGGGCCGCCACTCCACTCCACCGCGCTTCCTCTGTCAGCTGTGCGTGCGTGTGCAGTTGCTGCATGCGTGCCGCCAAAAGTTCCACCGTCTCATGATGTTGCTGCATCACCCGCTGCTACTGCTAGCTCAGCTAGCTAGCTAGTCTACAAGATACCAATTAGAGCTCAACTGATCGAGACAAGTAATCGATAGGGAAAACACTGCTGCCCAAGGTGGTGAAAACACTGGCGCCCATTTTAGCCGACGGTCAAATGGGACTCGAGGATGGGTTACTTTTGATTTCTAAATATTATATAGAGGAATACAGACTCACTCAAATTTTATGCTATATGTGAAATCTCTGCACAAACAAAAAAACAAAAGTATCAATGTAAAAGGTCGAACATCTCAAAATCTATTTATGTTGAGCTTTTGCAAGTTCAATTAGTATGCAATAATGCAAGTTGCATGGCAGACAAACTCCCTTGTTTAGATATAACCGATATCGATGAACCTAGCTAGCGAATCCAACGGCTACAATAATCCTGACGATTGTGGATGATATATTATATGGACTGAAAAATACCCCTAAAAATTATGGATTGAAAAATAGAACGATAGATCAGCGGCGGCGGGGAAGATACTGAGAAGGCATGATGGCAGCGTCATCTTCACGGCCTACTGCTGCATTTTTAACTGCAGTGATGCTCTGGAGGCGGAACTGCATGCAATAATGCAAGGTATGGCATTAGAAGCTCGACATTGTAACCTCCCTATCATCATTCAGTCCGATTCATCGGAGGCACTTTTGGTTATGACTGGGAGTAGCCTTACCCGCTCGGCGTACAAACACTTGGTTGCTGAAATTCGTCATCTTATGGTTGAAAGAGAGTTTATTCCTTCTAAAGTCAAGCGTGAGCAAAGTAAGGGAGTAGATGGGTTGGCATTGCATATATAGTCATAAAGAAAGTACTGTTGTTGTATGGCTTGATAGAGGATCACTGTGTATTGAGGATTTGTTGCCTCTCGATTGTAACCATATGCATTTGGAATAAAACTCTTTTACCAGCGAAAAAGAAGAACAATGGGAAGTGTGCGTTAGGTAGCATGGACGTGGAGCATGCATGTACGTACGAATATTCGGGAGCATATAGATTAGTCACAACTCACGAGTCTATAGTAGTATTCGTACGTCGGCAACAAAGGGAGCAGAGAGCAAAATTATTGATTGGTTGGAGGGGGGAAGATAATCTGATGGAAGGACACAAATTGCCAAACAATGTGGGGAAGTAGAATTATTGATACACAGTTCCTTCTTTCTAGCTCCTGCCCCTAGATAGTAGGAGTACATGCGTGCTGATCTATATTACTACACCATGTCACCATATATGGATCGGTTGATACTCCTGTCCTGTGCGCGGCACACTATTCAACAAACGCATGTGGGACATATATGGATATCTATCTGAATATCTGACTCCGGCCGTTTGCCGAATTAATGCTGCTTCCAAAGCCTGCCTCTCCCCGTTCTAGCCACGGCTAGTTGCAAAAGGATGTAGCATACAAAAGTGTGATATGCATAACGAATAAGAAAGTGAGCATGCATATGATAACTTCCAGAAGTGTATATAGCGTAGTGCCAAAATATAGTGTGCAGCGGGGACAAGCATCAGGCCAACTTGTATAGATCACGCATCGATCCAAGCTGGTGCCCATACGTCCATTTTCTATTTAGGGCACACACACATACAGCTTGCACACATGTCACAACGCACACCTACACACGTCTACATTTGTCTTATATTTTTATTCTTGTAGTATGGAACAGCATTACACTATTACTAGTAGTAAGCACACATGCCACTCTTGCACACATAAAATACGTACATGTACTTACGTGTAGCTATGTACGCCCCCTATACCTTGCGGCCGAGACGTGTAGGCAGTAGGCACGCACGTACGTATACTAGCTAGCCATGCACGCCAGTGATGTTCCTCCGCCTGACCGTGACGGCGAGCCCGTTCTTCATGTGGAGAATGATGGACAGCTTCGGCTCCACGACGTGGCCTGGCACGGCCTCGACGGCGAAGTTCCACAGCACGGCCGCGGCGGCGGTCTTCATCTGCACGAACGCCATCTCCTTGCCGAGGCAGGTCCTGGGCCCGGCGTTGAATGAGATGAACTTGTAGGACGGCTCGTACCTCAGCTTCCCGTCGGCGGTGACCCACCTCTCCGGCCTGAACTCCATGCAGTCCTTGCCCCACACGCCCTCCATCCTCGCCATGCAGTAGGAGAAGATGAGTATCTTGTCGCCGGCCTTCATCTCGTGCCCGCTGGGGAGCACGTCGTCGGCCACCGCCGCCTTGTGCTCGAAGGGCACGGACGGGTACAGCCTCAGGCACTCGCACAGCGCCGCGTGCAGGTACACCATGCCGCTCAGCTCGCTCACGTCGAACACCACCATGCCGTCGTCCAGCTTCTTCTTCCGGGAAGCGACGGGCGCCAGCTCGTCCAGGATCCTCTGCTCGACGCGCGGGTTCTTGGAGAGCAGGTAGAAGAACCAGGACAGCGCGGCGCCGGTGGTGTCCCGGCCGGCGAGCAGGAGGTTCACCGTGGTGTCACGGAGGAACTCGTCGCTGTACTCGCTCGCGTCGCCGTTGCAGATGAAGGACGAGAGCATGTCGGAGGAGTCGGTGACGCCCTCGTTGGGTCGGAGCTTGTGGTCGGCCCTCCGTTTGGCGATGGTGTCTGCGGCGAAGCGGTCGATGGTCCTACGGGCCGCGGCCATCTTCCTCTCGGTGCCGACCTCATAGCGGTACATGAGCTTCCAGCACGCCGGGGAGATGATGTGGCGGAGGAAGAGCGTCTCGAGCACGTCGTCCATGGCGCGCGCGAAGGGCACGACGGGGAGGCCGATCTGCAGGCACCCGGGGTCGACGCCGAAGACGAGGTTGCAGGTCATGTCGAACGTCAACCGCAGGAAGACGTCGTGCAGGTCGCACGGGGTGCCCACGTCAGCAGCGTGCGCGAGGAAAGGCAGGAGGCTCCTCTCGACCTTGTCGCGGCTGTACCGCGCGGAGAAGGCGCGGAAGCGAGGGCCCGCCATGATGAGCTGGGACTTGGCGCGCTGGCGGCGCCAGGAGTCGCCGTCGGCGTTGAAGATGCCGTCGCCGAAGACGTCGAAGATCTCGGCGAAGTCCTCGCCCTTGGGGTAGTTGGTGAAGTTGGAGGTGAAGATGTGGCGCACGTTGGCGGGGTCGCAGGTGACGAAGAAGCGGACGCCGGTGATGCCCGCGCGCGCTTCGAAGTTGTAGCGCGTGCCGGCCAGGATGCCGGTGGCCCAGTCATGGAAGTGGGACAGGTTGGCGACCATGCCGAAAAGATGGCCCAGCACTGGCCATTCGGTTGGCTCCGCCTTGCTTATTTTCTTGGACTGGAGGTGGCGGTAGTAGAAGACGAAGAAGCAAAGGAGGGAGAGGAGCTCCACGAACCAGAGGAGGGAATCCATGGCTGGCTTGGAAGAAGATGTGAGGTCGCCGGTGCAACATATGGGCTTATATGGACGCACTCTTGCATGCAAGTAAATGTGTTTCATAGGTTGGTGAGGTGTCTCCCATCAGCTTACAGTATGGTGATTGGGGTCATCAGTAGGATATCTCTTTTTATAATTCTACTTTGTGGTTTTCAATATAAAATGGAATTATGTGCTCCTGCATATCATATCCAATATCTGTGAGTGAGAATTGTGTGGATCACATATATGTTCTCTTTGTAAGTGGAAATGTCTGGCCTGTGTTTTTGAAGAAGGTATGGCATTATCCACGCAACTGAAATTCTTTTGAGCTTACGTTGATATTTTTGGCATCGATGGGGCATGAATTGACGCAGAGACTACGATGACGGAGACAAGGTGGGACAGGAACTGACGCAGAGACTACGATGGATGCGAGACTGGAAGAGTTAGGCTCGGCTTCATACTGAGATGGTAGGGGAGAGGGGGCAGTGACGATCTAAGTGGGAAGTGTTATTTGTGGGATCAGCTGAACCTTAATTTTTTTAGCACCCCTAATTTACTCATATTTGTATATGATGTCTTAGAGATTCCAAGTGCATTTGAACCAAGAACATTTTAGCTTTTCGCTCAAGAAAATAACCTTTTAGCTTGTACTCCCTCTGTTCCTAAATATTTGTCTTTCTATAGATTTCAACAAATGACTACATACGGAGCAAAATGAGTGAATTTACACTTTAAAATATGTCTATATGCATCCGCATGTGGTAGCCCATTTGAAATATCTAAAAAGACAAATATTAGGAATGGAGGGAGTGGTAACTTCTAGCGGGAAGGAAAGGAGAGATAGTTCTCATAGTCGTGACCTCATGAGGGATGGTGAGCCGAAGATGACAGTAACATGAAGAAAACAAATACTAGCAAATTAGTTAATCTCTATGTCAGAATCGTGGTCCAAATTGTTACGTGAAAAGCAATTGTGGAAAAAATTGTCGGTGCTTGACGATGAATTTCATTATATCAGAAGTGTTTACAAATGTGAACGATTAGCGACGAGTTTTCTTTTAACTAGGCCCGTGCGACTTACAAGAGTCAATATAGGCAACATTTGTTTTGCCCGAATCAAGGCGGAGAAGAATCTACATACCTAATCAATTTAGCTACATGTAAGTCCCCTGAAATTTTATTTCGGGTCAGTCGAATTTGTGTGCCGTTCATCTTGCTTTGTGATTCGTGTTGCTATTTTTCCCGATTTGTTCTCTGAGGTGTTTGGGCCGTGTTAAATCCATTCCTCCGTAGAGGCGTTGGTCTCTTTAAAAAATATATGAAAATGAAATAAAAACAAAATAATGAAGTTTTCTTAGAAGGAATGAATTAGTGACATTGGTATTACTTTTAAGAAAAAATAAAAAAAGGATGGATAAATCTGCACGTAATTTACACAGAAATTGTGGCTTTTATAGTAGTGGAATTTCAAAACAAAAGTTTCCTAACAATGAATGGGTTAGTGGCATTTACATTACCATTAGACAGGAAAGAAAACGAAATAAAAGCTTAAAATGGAATTTTTGTAAGAAAAAAAATTGAATTGGTGGCATTGGTATTACCTTTTAATGTCACTAATCCACTCCTCCGTAGAAGACTTTTTTCTTGCAAAAGTTTCACTATTATATATTTATTTATTCATGTATATTATATGTTCCACTAATCGTAACTTTGAACTCTTGAATGAACCTGAAGTATATCAGTATTACTTTTAATAGTCAATGCAAATTTACTACATTGATCCGGTTGCAAATTTACTACATTTATTCGGTACAAGCTGTTAGTTTGTACATGGGCTAGCTGATTGTCTACATGAGGTTGACCTTCTGCCTTAAGAATAAAAATTCACAATGAAATCTGAATGTGTATGGCTAGCGTGGTCGGGATACAAAGCTGGCTGGTGTACAACGCGGCCCTATTGAGCTAGGTTGTGTTTTTAGGGGTTTCTTAATTATAGCATGAAAGCAATTGGAATTTCTATTATGCTTAGCACTAAGCAAAGCAGCTAAACTGAAGATGCATATGTGCATATGGAGCTGGTAATCCTGAGATTAGAATAGCGGACATTGACGAAGGTTGTGGAGCAACGACCGACGGTGAACTCCGCACAAAAAAGTGACTGGGCCAAATATAGTTTTCAGTCTACATACCTAATTGCCTCAGCGATAGAACTTTTTTTTGGAACAAAAAAGGTTCACCATTGATTTTCATTAAAGAAACAATCAATAGTTTTACAACAAAGGAAAGAAAAGTAAATGAAATGAAAAGAACCTACAACAACCTCTAAGAACAACTCTAACAGAGTTGCCATATTTGTGATCCCCATATACCATATGTAACACGCTTCATATGGATATGCAAGCTGATGGGCTTGCGCGTAAACACGGAATCGATATAATATCAGCCTTCAATTTTTTCTGCCCTATAGAACCCCCTTGACATTGGCTAGAAGATATCTTCCTGCCCCGCCTCAACCATGAAAGCTTTTCCATACTAGATTTGAACATCCATTTCAACTATTGTATCCACTATTATATTCGAAATTCCATTATTTCTTTGGAAACTTCATGATTTTGATTTTGATTTTTTAAATTGTGCACAATTTTGTCAATATTTTGTTATTTTATTTAGTTTCTTTGTAAAGCATAATACCAATGCCACTAATTCATTCTCCGATAAACATCATCATTTTGTTTTAGTTTTAGTTTTTGTTTCCTTTTCTTTCTCCTTTAAGGGTAATGCACTAATTCATTTCTTATTAGGAAACTTACTTTTTCCAAAATTCCACCATTATATTCTAATTTTTACATATTATAAAAACCACAATTTTTGTACAAATTGTGTGTAAATTTTGTCACATTTATTTCATTATCTTTATTCTTAAAAGGTAATACCAATGCCACCAATTCATTTTTTTTTCCTTACAAAACTTCATTTTTTAAGCTTTTATTTCGTTTTCTTTCCTACATAATGGTAATGTAAATGCCACTAATCCATTCCTTGTTAGGAAACTTTTGTTTTGAAATTCCACTACTATAAAAGCCACAATTTCTGTGTAAATTATGTGCAGATTTATCCATCCCTTTTCATTTTTTTCTTAAAAGTAATACCAATGCCACTAATTCATTCTTTCTTAGAAAACTTCATTATTTTGTTTATATTTCATTTTCATATTTTTTTAAAGAGACCAATGCCTCTAAATATACTTCCTTAGTAAACTTCATTATTTTTGTTTTGTTTCATTTATTTCTTCTTTGAGGGTAATACCAATGCCACTAGTTCATTCCTTCTTAGGAGACATTTTTCTTGAAATTCAACTATTATATGCTCATTCTCGCATATTATGGGAAAGTGCAATTTCTGTGCAATTTGTGTGGAAATTTTGTCCTTTTTCACATATTTTTTATTCTTAAAAGGTAATACCAATGCCGCTAATTCATTCTTTGTTTAAAAACTTCATTATTTTGTTTTTGGTTTATTTATATTATTTCTAATGATAATACCACTACCGGTAATTCATTCCTTCTTGGGAAACTTATTTGTTTCGAAAGTCCATGATTATATTCTTATTCTTGTGTATTATAAAAAGGCGCAATTTCTATGTTAACTGTGTGCAATTTTTTTCGTTACTTATTTTAATTTTAATTTTCTTAAAGGGCAATACAAATGCCACTAATTCATTCTTTTGAGAAACCTTCATTATTTTGATTTTTAGAAGTGGAGATGTTATGGATCAATTAGCAATGCCACTAATTTATTAATTCTTAGAAAACTTCTATTTTGTAAAAAAATCCAATATTATATGTTTATTCTTGCATATTACAAAAAGTGCAATCTCTGTGTAAATTGTGTGATTTTTTTTATTTACCCGCAAAGTAGCATGCTCCGACGGGAAACATGGTTTGATTTACCATGGGCAGTTGGGAAGTGCAGCGGCGACCATTAATTGGCGATCTTTACAGTGGAAAAGCAGATGCAACAATGCGAGGGATGGAAGAGGCAAATGTACGAATGACCACATCATTGATCGGGTTGTGTGCAAGAAGAAGAGGTTGGCCTGAAACTTTTCTCCCATGCGAGCGGTTGGCGCATGGCGAACGCTCCAAACCAGCACCCATAGCCTCCAAATTAATATGGAAGCTCGCGGGTTGGATATAAAGTGCCTTCCATGAATTATGGTGACTCAGGGTCGTATGACGTCTTCTGCTAGAGTGCGTATTTGGGTCAAAGTCGGCATATCGGCGGTTATTATGCCGACTTTACTAGAGTTGCTCTAAGTATTAAACTAACAAAGAGAACACAATCTCTCAAACTAAATTTTCTAAGCATGTTGATTACATCCATCACAAAATGAGCATTAGATATTACAAGCTAGCAAACCAAAGTGCAGGCCCAGCCAAAGAACCACCACAACTTCTGAGGAGATAAAAATTGATCAAGCATACATCATTAGGAGAGGTTGACAACAAAAGGCACCAAGATTCAATTCTAATCACATAATCCCATCCATGGCCCTTTGTGTACACATCTTGAATCACCTCCTTGATCAGCTTCATCCCTTCCTTCTTCCTTGGTGCTTTCGCATCCGGGACTTTTCTACAAGATATGTGCATAGTTTCAAAATACCAGTCAGAGGATCATCAAAAAAATTGGTTAGAACAAGCATAATTTTGACCATCCAAATAATCCAACATACAATTACTCCTCCACATGCACTATTTTTTGTGGGTTCTTGGGAAGGACCGCAGTCATCCTCATTTAGCAAGAGCTCACCCAAACATTAGGTGTGTAATGTTTTCTTTCTGCAAGCATAAGTGACATCGATCATTGCCAGCTCTCCCTATATTGATCAGATTATACTTGGTCAAAATGCTATTTCTAAGCATGAGCCAATGGTCAAAAAGATCTTTAGAGGGATTAGCAACTTCCTGCCGAGTCTTGTGTAAGAATTCCATGTAAAACTAGCATCTCAGTGTACGATTTCCATGATATATGATGAAGTTATCAGACCACACATGTGGCAACAACCGTCTTGCCCTTTGTTGATGAGTCCAGGAATCTCGATTGTTGGCACCCATATTCAAGCTTCTTGTTTCATTTCCATCATGAGCATTTGCTACTTTCTCTGGGAAGGGGATCTGTAGCATCCAGGGGCCGGGATACGCATCCCCTTTTTCTTTTGGCTTTTGATTTTCAATCTTTCATATAATTTGAAGCAAAAGAACAAATTAAGTTTAGCTTGCATATCTGTGTTTCTGGTGACGAGGGCATTCAAATGAGATCCATTTTGAATACGTTTTGACGGATTTTTGAAACTTCGTTAAGTTTCAACTTCTGAAACTTGGTACGAGCGACCGACAAAATCACATGTTTCAGAACCCGCACTAGGCAAAAATGTTTTAACTTCTGAAACTTGGTACTAACGACCAACAAAATCATAAGTTTCCAAACATGAGACCAAAAAATCGTAAGTTTCAAAAATTAAAACTTAAAAGTTGGTGTGCCTTTGTGCGGGATCCATGATTTTGCGGATCGCGAGGCGACCGATACGGCTAGGCATGTACTTGCCCCTACGAATTTCTGACTTCCTTCTATACTACAAATACATCGGTTTACTCCTTTTAGAAAATAGTTCATCGGTTTACTAGGATCGTCACGTCTGGTTATTTTTTTTAAGAAATACCCCCTCTGGTCGTTTTTACACTGCACATAAGATTTTTGTTTGAGGTCAAACTCATAAAGTTTGACCATATTAATATAAAGAATATCAACATCAATAATACTAAATTTATATCATATGAAAACTAAATTCATGATGCATCTAATGTATTGATTTCGTATTGTGAATGTTGATATTTTTCCTATAAAGTTAGTCAAGCTTAACAAAGTTTGACTTCATATATATCTTAACCGCGGAGTAAAAAGGAAAAGAGGGAGGACATGTAACGTTATTCATACTCGCATCTGTTACAAATACATAGTTTAGGATTCAAGATTCAAGAATTACAAAGTAACTCCTATAATTATTATTTTATTGAAAATCCTACACCTTTTTTTAGGGAAATTGCCAAGCCTTATTGATCAAAGTTCACAAAGAGAGGGATACACATGGGATCATGGGCTTGGCCTAGCCAAAAATGACACCTCCGATATAGAGAATGTGAAAACCTGACTAAATTGTGGCCCTCTGATGACCTGGCCTTAATCTCGCTTATGATTAACCCATATCAACCAGCATTACCCTTTGTAATACTCCCTCTGTAACTCAATATAAAATGTTTTCCTGCGAAAAAAAACTTAATATAAGACATTTTTTTGATACTGTCATAGTGTAAAAAACGTCTTATATTAAGTTACAGAGAAAGTATCATCCACTACCTACTTTGAGTCTGATTCACAAGTCATTTAGATAAACCTTAAAAAAAATTGGAGGGCCTGGTATACGATGTTTTCCCTTTTGCTACTAAGAGCATCTCCAACAGCCGCGCTATAGCGCCGCGCGCAAAAACTGATTTGGCGCGCACCGAACGCCTGGTTTGGCCGGTGTTGCGGCGTTTGCTCAAAGCAGTCACACAGAAGTAAAGCAGCACACCTTAGAGCTCCAAAGAAGCGCGTAAAATACAGCAGCGGACATTTTTTCATAGATAAAAAAACGATGCATATAGATAGATAGATAGTTCAACATACATAGATAGATAGTTCGACATACATAGATAGATAGGCACTACTACGGCATACATAGATAGATAGGCACTACTACGGCATAGATAAAAGCTACTCCAAGTCGCTAACATCATCATCACCATCATTATCCTCGTCGGTGTCGCCCGAGGTTGAGAGCCATATGTCCTCCCAATGGTCATCGTCGGGCGTGAAGAACGACCTCCCACCTGCTGAAACAATTTCGCACTGAGCGTTCGCTAATGCCTTCCGCTGACGCCGGTCAGCCCGCTCCGCACGGCGCTTGCCGTCCTCTCCGCCCGATGGCGTGCTGTCGTCGGCGGCGTCCTCCGGTGGCGGCGGCGCCACTCGCCATGGCTCGCTTCGTCCTCCTCGGCGGCGAGGAGGCGCGCTGCCGCCAGCGTGGTCGGCACGGTCCATGTCGGTGATGAGGCGCGGCGGAGGCGGCGCTGCTGCGCTTGCGCGCGCGTGAAGACGTCCGGAAGTTCATCTGCGACGGGGGGATCCCCAGCGCCACGCCGCTGCGTCGTACGCGCGGGCCGCCTCGTGCGCGCTCCGGAATGTCCCGAGGCCAAGCCGGACGTCGCCGGACCGTATCTCGGCGGAGAACCAGCCGTTGGGGCGCGCGCGGACGCCGCGATAGCCCGAAGCACCCCGGCGGCGCGACGGCATGGTGGCGCGATGGTGGCACGAAAAAAGCTGCGAACGGCGGCGGCGGCGAGCTTGCGAGGAAGGGCGCGTGGCTGTGTGCGTGGCTGTGTGCGGTCGCGCGTTCTGGGCGCGGCAATTTATAAGCGCGCGATGGCGCGCATAGTTTTAAGCGCGCGTGCGCTTTCTCCAGCAGCAGCGCAAGCGCTTCCAGCGGTAATTTCCCGCCACCACTGAAGCGCGCGGAATCAGCCTGCGCGCGCTAAATCGTGATTTTACCCCGCGCGCGCTTTTTGCCGCGCCTGTTGGAGATGCTCTAATGATTTGGACTTGAGTAGGTTGAAAAAAGACATGCTCCTTGGCAAGAACGACGCTCAAATGAGTATTTTCCGTAGCAGAAGATCCTCGGCCAACACCACAATGTTTCATGGCTTGCTATAGCTCCGAGGGTGGCCAGATGCAAATACGCCATGAATCATCGGTGCCGAAGAACCAAAGTCATCACAACATACCGTTCCCACAGATCCACCAATTCCAGACCTAGGCACACATGCATCCACATGAACTTTTGCGTACCCAGCAAGGTGCGTTTTCCATCTCGCGCCAACTTCCCTGTTTCTTGGTTGTACGGACTGTTTCTCTCGAAATTTTTGCCCAACGTCCCCAAGTCCTACGATGAACCAGTTAATAAAAAGATGTGTCGATACTGTGCTCTAGAAGATGCCCTTATGGATAGCTTTTCTTCTCGCCGACCATGTCGCCAAAGTGTCACTGGTAGCTTGATAAAGATTCCTACGACTAAGAATTACACTGAAATCTCCGTGGTGGGCCTATCGGACGTGCCGTTATCGGCCAGCTACGCGAAGGAGAAAGAATGGACGGGAACAGAGAGCACGCGAACGGGAAGGAGCAACAATTGAAAAAACAAAGAGGCATTCAAGCCCAATCTTCCGTTCCAGCAGGACCTATGTGGGACGGACAATAAACTACTAGTCCACTGTCCGCTCATCAATCAAAAGAAAAAGAGACAACTAGTCCACAGTACGGCTATCCTCCTACAAGATTTAATGAGGAGAAGAGATGTGGAACTCGTGGCCTAATTCCGGTGCACGCAAGCAAGCGAGACCACGCGCACTGCTGATGCACAGTGCACGCGGGCCTCAGGTCACCCGCGCCGCGGACATGCCGGTACGTCCACTCCACCAATGGCGCACCACCTAGCTAATAATGAGGAAGGATCGCTCCGTCGCGAGCTTGGCCACACGCGCTCGCGGACGCCGACGCCGTGCTGGCTTGGCTTGTTTGTTTTTGCGTGGGGTTGGACGTGGACCGACAGCGACGCCGGACCGCACGTACCGCGCGCGCGCACGGCGATCGGGCGATGGAAGCCAGAGGCGACATGACAAGGCGCGGTGGCCTGTGGCTGGCTGGAGCGAAAGACCCACGCCGCCTAAATAAGTCCTGCCCTCCGCTAGCGCCCAACCGGGCGCCTTGCCCCGACGCGCACGTTCCGTCGCCGGTGCGCGCGCGCGCGTGCATGAATGCCACGACGATTCACCCCGCAGCCTCGCTGGACACGAGCCGCGGGCGCCCTGGCCATCCAGCGTCGACTCGTTTTCCTTGTTTTTCACCGGGCGTCGGCCAGTGGCGGAGCGGTGGAACGGCAGGGATCACGCGCGCGCCTGGCGGCATGCGGGGGCCGGGGGCTGCGGGTTGTACGCCGAGGACCCGAGGCGGCACATGTCTTTCCACTAGAGTCCTTTTCTGAGAGGTGGTAGTAAAAGTAGTTCGAAACGTGCTTTCGTCTTTCCGGCCGGTCCCGGCCATGTGTGTAGCTAATTAACGTACTGGTCGAAAACGAGGGATGTGGCTTTATAAAACGACAGCAGTACAGCACGCCTGTAGCGTAGGACGATAGTCCCCGTCCCTAGTAGTACTACTGTACGAGAGAATTTGTATCAGCCGCTTGTAGTCATTATTTTGATGTAGACTCCGTTTTGAAACAATTCAAGAAAGTGCATACACTGGTGGAAAAAAGGCCTTTGGTCGCGGTTCATGACAATAATTTAATCGCGGCCACTTGAATCATGACCAAAGAAAGCGCGACTAAAGTTTTCACCTTTAATCGCGGTACAACTAAACCGCGACTAAAGGCCTGTCCACGTGGCGCCAGGCGACCGTCGAGGCGGAGGACCTTTAGTCGCGGTTCTTCGCCAACCGCGACTAAAGGCCGCCGCAGTTTAGGGTTTTAGCCCCCTAAACCTGTTTTCTGCTTAATTTGTATTGTTTTAATTCTTTTGTGCTTTATTTTAATTTTGAAGGAGTTTCATATATTCTACGGTACTACATACATGCATATGAATGTACAATTTCAAATAAATTTGAAATTAGAACCAAAAAAATTCAAGAGGAATATACAATATATATTCAATATCATCGGATGACCATATACAATTTTGAACAAGTTTCCATACATGATTTAATCCATATAAAGTTCTACGTCCTCGTGATAGTGTTCTCCTTTAGGATGGAGGACTTCCTGTTGAACCATCCACTAGTTCCTCTTGAAGTGGTGAGGCGAGCTTACGGACTAAGCGTCCACCGGAGGTTATTCCTCTGAGCATTGGTATCACTCGGATCAACCCGCTCGAGAGGTGTATCTCGGATCATCTCACGAACAAAGTATGCACATAGATTGGTCAACGGTGGCTGAATATCCCGATCTTAGTCTTTACCCTTTTGAATTCTAGCTCTTTTTGAATTCACCGACCTTTGTATCTCTGAACCGTCTCCAAACCCTACGAGGCAAAGAAAATTAAATGAACAAGAGAGTTATTAGTTACTTGATATTAGGAAATGAGCGAAATAGGCCGATCGATATAGGCGCAAATGAATGAAAATAATTACTTCGCAGCATTTTTCGATGTCGGCCCAAAGCTTTGGATCCTTATCCGAGAGTCGTGGGCGAGACATTACGAGGTGTTAACTTTAATTACTAGCGAAATCCGGTGGAACTGCGGACACGATACATGCACAAGATCGTCATGCATAACTCATCGATTAGCCGGCCACATACCATGCATGGAGTAAACAAAGAGAATGTGCTCAAGATGAAACACTCACCCAAAATGGTAAGGAAATAGAATATCACTTTTGAGTTCCTGCTTTGTAAGAAACCGCCAGTGCGCCTCCACGTCGGTGGGGTAATGCTTCAACACAATATCATTAACGATGTGTGGGTCAATGAACCCAACATCATGGATGTTCCTTACTCGCATTCCTTAATCTTCATTCGCATGTATAATAGAGGACACAACAATATAGTTAGGACATATATATAGTGCGAGCAATATGAACGAGATGGGGTAGAAATTAATAAATCACTTACGAGCGTAGCAACCGATGATAGATTTGTCGAGCTCGCGCAGATTGAAAAGCTGGAACAATTCACTCGATTCAACTTGTACATAGTAATGTTTGAAGTGATGCTCATGTCTAACTTCCGCATAAATATAATCTTTGGCGTTTTTATTTTTATGTAACCCTTGTACCAATTCAGCAGACGTTTCATTTGGTCGGTAGATCCTTTTCTGCTTGAGCTCGACGAGAGGCCCATTCTTGACATATGTAATTACTACCTCCTTCACCGGCAACTCATCAAGGTCTAATAGTTCACGAAGAGTAATACCTAAGTTGGCGCTTGTTCTCGCACTTCGTTCTGAAATCCTGTCTTTGCGCAGCTTGTATGATCTCGGGGCATCCGGACGAAAGGCTTCCACTATAAGCGGGCAATCGATTGTTTACTTTGTTCCCGAGCTGGGCAACTTGTTTCCGCTTTTATACTTCGGCCTTCTCCGCTCTTGGTTCTCCTTGAACATGAATGCCTGCTGCGAAGTTCACGTGCATAGTCGTTAGGGAGATTCTTGGCGGCTTGGGACGGTGTGCTCAAAATGACTTAGCCCACTTCTTTTCTTGATCGAAAAATCTTGGCTTGGGCTCGGGCTCTCTTTTCTTCTTGCAGTCCGCCTTCCATTTCTCCAAATCAACAGCCGCCGGCGCGTCGAGTTCCTCGGCACTCGTTCCCAAGGCCTTGTGGGAGAGGCTTGATGATGGCTCCGTACCTTTGTGGTCTTAGGTACATAAGGGTCCGGGTTAATACTCGAGACTTCTTCGCTTCTTTGCCGTGGGTGGATTGGGGCGGCGTCGATCACCCGCCGGACGAGGATCGGGGCGGCGGATGATCACCGCGGACGTTGTGGATCGGGGCGGCGTCGGATCACCCCGGACGAGGATCGGGCGGCGGATGATCACCCGCCGGACGTTGTGGGTCGGGGCGGCGTCGGTGATGTGACGGAGGTGTAGGTGAACCGCCACCACCACCACCACCACCACCACCGCCACCGCCACCACCACCACCGTGAGGGGTGGACTTGTTGTCCTTGGCGCCTCGCTGAAACTTGATAAACTTCTTTTGCCATAGAATGTAATGGCGCTTGACATCTCAAGTCTTTTCTCCCCTTGGTGTAGCAATTTCAATCTCCGGTCCTCAAACCCTTGGACTATGTCCTCCACCGTGACACGAGCATAGCCATCTTTAATGGGGTTGTTGTGGTGGAGTGCTCGAATAAACATGGTAAAGCACTGCCGATGGCTACCTTCATGGACATGTTCCCGATAGGATAATGAGATGACATTCTTTCATCTCCTTTATATCGTCCACGGGTAGCGAGGAGGCTCCGGTGCGATAATTTCGACCACCGAGGCTCCGGTGCGATAATTTCGATCGTCGGTGCATCTGCACCAGCCGGTGGGCCTCCGTGGAAGCCACGCTGCTTCTCCGCTGCTTGGCTTCCGAGATCCGCCGGATGATCTTCATCTGCACCGAGCTGAATCTCTTTCGCTACTAGTACACTCATGGTTTTCTTCATCACTTCCATTTCCGATGCCAACCGCGTCACAACATCGCTTCCCGATCCATCTTTCTCTTACGGCTTCAGAATCGTGCGGGTCATCGCTCGGGGAACCCTATTTTCCACGGAATGTGCCCCATGCCTCGTACACGTCCTCCGTGTTCGAGGATTCGAGGGCTTTGTCGGTAGCGTCGTTCTCTCTGTTGAACTTGATCTTCCCTGTTGAGCATCCTTCATTGCGTCAATAAGGGCTTGGGTGGGTTTAATTAATTTGCCACAGTAAACACACTCCCCTGTCTCGGGTTGGCGTTCCCCATGCCCGTACCACCAGCTTTTGGCCCTTGGGTCCCATCCCTCTGTACTGGACGGATTCCTCGCGCCCTCACTCGTTCTCCATCTTCTCGAACCTAGGCACCCAAATGCGATACCCTCCTGGCCCCATAACATGATTGTACTCCTTCTTAGCCGCATTTTCCTTATTTTGTTTCGATATTTGAATGAACTGCTCCGATTTCTTTTGCTTCACAAATTCTGGCCAATCATCTTTCGGTTTCTCATATTGTCCTCGAAATCCGAGTCTTGTTACGCTTGACAAAGTCACGGGCTAGATTTTGCTTGAATTTCCGAATCGTCGGCCATCTTATGAAGAGCGAACTGTTTGACTAGCCTCCTCCTCTCCTTGTTTTCCTCAATCTTGTTACCCTCCTCATCGAATTTGTTGTATTCGGAGGTAGAGCGAAATGTTCCATAAGCTTCTTGAAGCAATCTTTTTGTTCTCTTATCGACAAAAGTGAAACCATCAATTCGTGCCTTCTTTGGCTCATTCCACTCTCGGCGGTGATCGAGGCGTTGTCTCTAACAATGGCTCCGCATTGGTGATAAACTTGGTGGCGTTCTTGCGGGGCTCCAGCTGACCTGCCGGTTGCAAAGTCGACAACCTGGATGGTGCATGTTTCTCTGGTTTCATCGTCTTGGTTGCGCCACGCTTTGACGACGTCTTGGATTGTTTGACGATCCGCCGAGGGCTAAAATAAGAAAGAGAGTCGCGCGTAGTACACATATTTATTCAAATCGGTTAGTTTGTATCACCGAGGCTCAATATATATATATACCTCGGCGCGGAGGTGGTTGCTACTTCCATTTGAAGATCGTCGTTTATCGGCGTTTCTTGACATCATCTTCTTGTGGCGCCCTTCATCTTCACCGTCAAGGTTCGGATAAGAAGAGATATCATCTTCTTCTTCTCCGTCGGCACATATTGAATATCGCCGTTTATGATGCGAACATATGTGCTTCACCGTCCGGATCATAGTTGTCCATAATCGGTCACTCTATCGTCCGACATTATGTCGATCCTGAAAACATGTAGTAAAACAAATTAATTAAGTGAAGAAGGGCGGTGGCGGTGGCGGTGGCGAAAGGCGATGGCAAAAGGAGGCGAGAAGGGTGGGAGAGGTGTCGCGATGAGAGCGCAAGGCAGGGCGGGGTTTAGGGTTTAGGGTTTTAAGTTGGCGGTTTTCTTTGGCGGTTTTACATTGTTTTTGTTTTTGGGGTTTAGGGTTTTAAGTTATTTACCGTTTTGTTAAACTAAAACTAGTTAAAATTAAAAGAACAAAAAAAAAAAAAAAAAAAATTCCTTTTCCTTTTCCTTTTCTTCTTCTTCCTTTTTCCTTTTCTTTTCTTTCTTCTTCTTCCTTTTCCTTTCTTCTTCTTTCTTCTTCTTTCTTCTTCTTCCTTTTTCCTTTTTGTTTTTCTTTGGCGGTTTTCTGTTGTTTTTGTTTTTGGGGTTTAGGGTTTTAAGTTATTTACCGTTTTTGTTAAACTAAAACTAGTTAAAATTAAAGAACAAAAAAGGAAAAAAAAAAAAAATTCCTTTTCCTTTTCCTTTTCTTCTTCTTCCTTTTCCTTTTCTTTTCTTTCTTCTTCATCCTTTTCCTTTCTTCTTCTTTCTTCTTCTTTCTTCTTCTTCCTTTTTCCTTTTTGTTTTTCTTTGGCCGGTTTTCTGTTGTTTTTTGTTTTTGGGGTTTAGGGTTTTAAGTTATTTACCGTTTTTGTTAAACTAAAACTAGTTAAAATTAAAAAGAACAAAAAAAAAGAAAAAAAAAAAATTCCTTTTTCCTTTTTCCTTTTTCTTCTTCTTCCTTTTTCCTTTTTCTTTTTCTTTCTTCTTCTTCCTTTTTCCTTTCTTCTTCTTTCTTCTTCTTTCTTCTTCTTCCTTTTCCTTTTCTTTCTTCTTCTTCTTCTTCTTCTTCTTCTTCTTCTTTCTTCTTTTCTTTCTTCTTCTCCTGGATGCAAGGCGCGGGCACAGACGGCAGGGCCAGCAGTGGCAGGCAGGCGTGGGCGGCGGCCGCGCGGCAGGCGTGGTGGGCGTCGGCGTCGGCGGCAAGGCGTCAGGCGTGGCGTGGCGGGCGGCGCGGGCGTGAGCGTAGGCGGCAGGCGGGCGGGCGGCGGCGCTCATCGGGGGAAGGAGGCAGCGTTGGCCAGCAGCGTCGAAGCGTTAGCCAGGCGTCGGCGTCAGCGTCGATCGGCGTCGAGGCGGCGTTCAGCGTCGGCGAGGGCGACAACAAAGGGAATCGGAGAAGACGAGTATTTATAGGCCCCCACTTTAGTCGCGGTTGGCGGCGAAACCGCGACTAAAGGGTACCTTTAGTCGCGGGTTGCACGCCTGACCGCGACTAAAGGGTTTTTTCGCTCTCGCGCTTCAGTTTTAGTCGCGCTTGTGCGCCATCCGCGACTAAAGGGTACCTTTAGTCGCGGGTCTCGCCGCCAACCGCGACTAAAGGCCTTTTCTGTTTTCTTTTTAATTTGTATTGTTTTCTGTTTTCTTTTTAATTTGTATTGTTTTCTTTTTAATTTGTATTGTTTTCTGCTTAATTTGTATTGTTTTCATTTTTGCTTTATTTATTTTGTTTTGTTTCTACTTACAACAAAAAACTTATTTATTTTATTTTATTTTGTTTCTAATTACTTATTTATTTTACTTTATGATAATTATTTTTGCTATTAAAGTTTCTAATTACTTATTTATTTATGTTATTAAAATCTTAAAAATACAATTATATATCAAAAAATCAGAAAATAAAACTAATTCATTTTAAATTCTTGTTTTTCTTCTGTTTTTTCTTCCTTTTTTCTCTTTTTTTCTTTTGTTTGTTTCTTCCTTTTCTTTTTTTTCTTCTTTTTTCTTCCTTTCTTCCTTTTCCTTTTTTCTTCTGTTTTTCTTCTGTTTGTTTTTTTCTTATGTTTTTCTTCTATTTGTTTTTTTCTTCTGTTTTTCTTTTTTTCTTCTGCTTGTTTTTTTCTTCTGTTTTTCCTTTTTTCTTCTGTTTTTTCTTCTTTTTTTCCTTTTCCTTCTTTCTTCTTCTTCCTTTTCCTTTTAAAATCAGAAAAATAAAACTAATTCATTTTAAAATCTTAAAAATACAATTATATATCAAAAAATCAGAAAAATAAAACTAATCCTTGAAGGTTTGACAAAGGTTTGATACATCATTCAGTTCATCGACCAAATACAAAGTTTGGTACAATAAATTATTACACATCAATTCTTCCCTTGTGTCCTCGCTTGCTTACGATTGTGCCGTATCCATGGAGCATCCTCATCATTTAACTTAATGCTTGGGTCGGTGTTCACTTTGAAGGCGGAATTTCAGCAAACATATTATAATCTTGACATGTCATCTTGTCCTCCACTCCCACGATGTTTCTTTTCCTGAAAGAACAATGTGGCGCTTTGAATCATCGCATGATGTCTTGATCGTTTTCTTATCTTTCCGTTTCCTCGGTTTGCTACTCATGTCCTTCACATAGAAAACCTGGCGACATCTTTCGCTAGGACGAATGGTTCGTCAAGGTAACCAAGATTGTTGAAATCCACCATTGTCATTCCGTATTGCTGGTCCACCTTTACCCCACCTCCTGTTAGCTTGAACCATTTGCACGGAACAAAGGGACCTTAAAGGAGGGTCCATAGTCAAGTTCCCATATCTCCTCTATGTAACCATAATATGTGACCTTTTGCCCATTCTCGGTTCTTTGCATCAAAGCGGACACCACTGTTTTGGTTGGTGCTCTTTTTATCTTGGGCGATCGTGTAAAATGTATTCCCATTTATCTCGTACCCTTGGAAAGTCGTTATAGTCGAAGATGGTGTCTTGGCCAACATGTACAATGATCTACAACATCATTGTCATTCATTAAATGTTTTCTCAACCAAGCGCGAAAGTCTCCATGTGGGCCTTCCTAATCCAGATTCAGCTTCCCGGGTTGTCCGGCGTAAAATATTCTTGTGTTTCTCAAAGTACGGAGCCACCAAGTTGGAATTGGTCAACCTGGTGTGGTGTGCTTGATCGAGAGAATGGCCGTCCATACATATCGTTGATTTCCTTCCGATCGTGCCTTTTCCACTTAGTCTCCCCTCGTGCATGATCGAGGAAGACCAATCGGCTTAAGGTCGGGAACAAAGTCAACACAAAACTCAATTACCTCCTCATTTCCATAGCCCTTGGCGATGCTTCCTTCTGCCTAGCACGATTCTGAACATATTTCTTTAATACTCCCATGAACCTCTCGAAGGGAACATATTGTGTAGAAATACAGGACCGAGAACGGAAATCTCTTCGACTAGGTGAACCAGGAGGTGCGTCATAATATTGAAGAAGGATGGCGGGAACACCAACTCAAATCCGACAAGACATTGGATCACATCGTTCAGTAACCGTGGTAGAACTTGGATTGATTACCTTCGAGAGATTGCATTGAGGAATGCACATAGCTTCACAATGGCTACTCGAACATTTTCGGCAGAGCCCCTCAAAGCAATCGGAAGCAATTGCGTCATAATCACGTGGCGGCCGTGAGACTTGAGTTTTGGAACTTTTCTCCGCCATGTTTATTATTCCCTTTATATTGGGCGAGAATCCAGACGGGACCTTCATCTGCTCGGGCATTCAAAAAGATGACCTTCTCTTCTTTGGTCGAGCGTAGTGGCACGACCTTGAAACCATTCGGATGCGGTCATCGTGGTCTTTCAAACGTTCTTTGGTCTGCCGTGCTTCCTTTGTATCATTTGTCTTCCCATACACGCCCAAGAAGCTTAGGAGGTTCACGCAAATATTCTTCGTAACGTGCATCACGTCGATTGCAGAGCGGACTTCTAGGACTTTCCAATATTCTAGCTCCCGAATATAGATTTCTTCTTCCACATGGCTGCGTGCCGTCGGCTCCCTTCGAACTGATTGTCCGCGGGACCCTTTCCAAAGATGACTTTCAAATCCTTGACCATATCAAATACCTCGGCACCGGTCGTTCGCGAGCTTCGGCCGGTGATCTGCCTTGCCGTTGTAATGCTTGCCTTTCTTTCTTCTTGGATGAATTTTGGAAGAAATCGGCGATGCCCAAGGTACACGTTCTTCTTACAATTTGGCAAATGTACACTTTCGGTCTCATGTAGCGGTGCGTGCATGCATTGTATCCCTTATTTGACAGTCCGAAAGGTTACTAAGAGCAGGCCAATCGTTGATGGTTCGAAAAGCAACGCTCGTGGTCAAATTCCTCTTGTTTGTGCTCATCCCACACACGGACACCACCCCACAGTGTAAAAGTTCATCAACTAATGGCCTTAGGTACACATCGATGTCGTTGCGGGTTGCCGGACCTTGGATGAGCACCGGCATCATAATGAACTTCCGCTTCATGCACAACCAAGGAGGAAGGTTGTAGATGCATAGAGTCACGGGCAGTGCTATGGCTGGAGCTCGCTTTCGCCAAAAGGATTCATGCCATCCGTGCTAGAGCAAATCTTATGTTCCTTGCGTCACCGCAAAATCTCTGAACCATCTGTCAATCTTTCTCCATTGCGTTCCATCTGCGGTGTGTCTCAACTCCCGTCCGACTTACGTTCCTCTTTGTGCCATCGCAACAACTTGGCATGCTCTTTGTTCATGAGCAGACGTTTCAACCGTGGTATTATAGGAGCATACCACATCACCTTGGCGGAACCCTCTTCCGGGTTTCGGCCCTCAACATCGTCACCGGGTCATCGCCTCGATCTTATAACGCAATGCAATGCATACCGGGCATTCATTCAAATTCTCGTATTCACATGGTAGAGGATGCGATCGTTGATGCATGCATGTATCTTGAAACCTCTAAACCTAGAGGGCGAGACAACCTTCTTTGCTTCAGACGTCTTGGCGGGCAACTCGTTATCCTTTGAAACATATTCTTCAACATTTTCAGCAAGTTTTCAAATGCCGAGTCAGCTACACCTGCCTCGCCTTCCATTTCAGCAAATCCGATTATGCAGCCCAGCTTTTTCGACCATCATCGCATCCGGGTACATCGCCTTTCTGTGATCCTCTAACATGCGATCCAAATTCTCCCTCTCCTTTTCGGTTTAGCGCGTCTCCGTGCATCGGCAATGGTCCGACCAAGATCATCAACGGGATCATCACGTGCCTCTTCTTCACCTTCCCTTCACCTTGACATCCTCCATGAAAGTATCACGAAATGAGCAAGATAGCTTTCATCGATGAAATCATCCCTTCTTCATCTTCTTCCATTATAACCCCTCTTTCTCCATGCTTGGTCCAACAATTATAGCTTGGCATGAAACCCTTCAAGCGGATGCATGTGAACAACTCTTGAGGAAGAGTAACCCTTCTCATTCTTACAGATAACACATGGACGGATAACAAACCCCCCGCTTGTTCGCATTAGCCACTACGAGGAAATCTTTCAAACCCGTAGTGAACTTCATGGAGAGTCGGTTACCGTACATCCATTGCCGATTCATCGCATTATTATAATATAAAATATATAATTAACCATCATGCATTTGTTATGAACTACACACACATGCATATTGACACATCAAAGGTTCATCAAGTTGCTAACATGATCGAAGAGTGTGGCTCCAACACTTCATGTCATGTTTGTTTCATGCTCTTGGGGCATTTCATCAAACACCTTATGTGCATAAGAGGAACCAAAAGCAAACCTACACCCACTTGTGAAGAGAATGGCTCCAAATGGCTAAGTGTTGGCTGCTGGATGGGTATATATAGGGAGGGCTTTAGTCGCGGTTGGCACAGCAAACCGTGACTAAAAGTGCCGAAAACCTTTAGTCGCGGTTGTCTGGCCAACCGCGACTAAAGCCCTCACGTGGGCCAGTGGCCACCGAGCGCCTGGGCCTAGGCCTTTGGTCGCGGTTCACCTCCAGAACCGCGACTAAAGGTCCCATTGGTCGCGGTTCCTACAGCTTCGCGACTTATGGGCTGGACGGAAAGCCTGTTTTTCCACTAGTGATAGATTCCCAAAAAGTTTCTCCTAAATGGTGCTCCGGATCCTTCTTTTTGGCATGGTCGTGGTCTTCGCAAGGAGATGCTCTTTCCCTTGTGCGTTTTATCTTGTCATGGATGCAGGTAACCTGATGATGACCAAAGCTGATGATTTGGAACTTTTAGCGACCTTTCCTACTGACACTATGTTACAAAGGCTATCGATTTACGCCGATTTGTTTTCCTCCAAACTTCACATCTGATGTACATGTGGTCGTCTCTTTGATGGAGATATTTTGGAGGTGCCTCGGGACTGAGTTGTAATCTTCTCAAAAGCTCTGCCTCTCCCATCAAATGTGATGATTTCTTGGCTACGATATGTTGCAACCTCATAGGCCTCCTCGCGAAAAAAATTGGAAAGTCAAGGAGGCCTTGGCGGATGATGCTTGGATTCGCAAGATAAACCTCAATATGGTTCTGACCATGAAGCACCTTAGACAATTTCTCACACTTTGGAAGCAAATTCGCCACATTCACCTACGCGAGGATGCCATCGACGAGATGGTTTGGAAGCACTCAACAAGTGGTTTTTATTCGTCGGCATCGGCTTATCACGCACAACTCATTGGATCTATGGGCACCACCTTCCACTGCTACATGTGGGGCGCTTGGGCTCCGCCGAAGGTGAAATTCTTTGCTTGGCTTGCAACCCGAAATAGGATATGGACGGCTGACAGACTCGCTAGGAGGGGTTGGCAAAATTGTGGACTGTGTCCGCTTTGCCAGCGTGTGGAAGAAAATGGAGCCCATCTTTTCTACAAGTGTCGCTTCACCCTTAGGATTTGGAACCTCATCAAAAATTGGCTTGGTCTCCATATGATTGACATGTCAACTTGGGACAATTTGCACTCACTATGCTAGTTGGGTGGACCATTTGTAATGAGAGAAACACTCGTATATTCAGGCACAAGTCAACACCTGCGCCAGTCATCTTCGACACCATCAAAAGAGAAGCTAGACTTTGGGTTACTGCGGGTGCACACAAATTGGGTAGCATAATGCTGGGAGAGTAATGGACCTCATGTAATATGTGTGGTGTAACAAACAAACTCTATTCTCCTTCTTAATTAATGGATGAGGCAAAGCTTATGCCTCCGTTTCGAAGAAAAAAAATAGCCTGTCTTGGTTTGCCATTAAACTGCAAATAATGCAAGTATAAGAAGATTTCCAGAGTCTCTTGGGCATTCTTAGGGCAAGGCTGGCTTCTTGGCGGTCTGCTATGCTAACTCAGAGCGGTCGTTTGGTGCTTATTCACTCGGTTCTCACCTTCATAGCCATTTTTCATCTTCTTTCCGTGAACTCCCCTGACAAGGTTCAACGGCTGTTCTTTTGGAGGGGTTTTGAAGAAACGGTAGGGGGGCATTTTTTGGTCAAGTGGGAGACTTCTACAGCCCCAGAAAGGTTGGTGGCCATCAGGGACGATTCTACCGTCTGGTCACCCCGGGCACATGCCCGGGCAATTTCAAAGCGCTGGAGTGTGTGAATACGTACAATATACGCTAAAAAAACATCCGGTTCATGAATTGGGCTACTTTGGGCGTTATTTTTGCCTCTTGGGCTTACTCACGTCAAAGGCCCATCCATTAATTACCTTACATGGCCATAATTAGGAGAGCAACTAGTTGACGTACACTCCTTTGGGAGTCTCACAACTATCAGCGTCACTTGTCGCGCTCTCAGTCACCCGCCACGTGTCGCGCTTTGGGCGCTCTCTCCGAATTTTGTTTTCTTTATTTTTCCGCACGCGTTTTCGGCTTTTTAAACGCTTTTTTTTGGTTTTTTTACATGTTTTGGTTTTTCGACGGTCTTCCTTAGCTTTAAAAAAAATTGCGTGAAAAAATGTGTTTTCCTTTTATTTTTCCTTTCGCGGGAGTCATGGTTTTGCTTTAGCGAGAGTCACAGCCGTGCCTCTCAGAAACGAAAAAAAACATGTTTTCTGTTTTCTTTTCCTTCAGCAAGAGTCACGGTTCTGATTTCACGAGAGGCACGGTTGTGCTTTCGCGAGCGTGCCTCTCGGAAAGGGGGAAAACGTGTTTTCATTTTTTTTTTCCGAGAGAGGCACGGTTTTGCTTCTGCGAGAGGCACGATTGTGCTTTTGCGAGAGGCACGGCCGTGCCTCTAGGAAACGGAAAAAAAAATGCATTTCTGTTTTCTTCTTCTTTCGCGAGAGGCACAGTTTTGCATCAGTGAGAGGCATGGTGTGGTTTCGCGAGAGGCAAGGGCGTGCCTCTTTCGGAAAGGGAAAAAACCTCATGCTCCCGGTTCGGGTTTTTCGTCAGGTTTTTTCGTGGAAAGAAAGTTCGTCAAAACTTATCAACATGGGATCTAGTTTTGAAGATCTCGACGCGATGAATCCAACGGTGAAAATGGTTTGAGATTTGGACGGACGGTTTAAGAGATAAAATGTTTTGAATAAACGGATGTATGAAAAAAAAAAGGAAAACTCCTAGGTTGCGACAAGTGGCGCACATGCAGCGCGCCACTTGTTGCATCTTGAGAAGGTGGAAGTGATCTTTGAAATTAGTACTCCTTAATTAGTGATTTCGCACAGTAGGTAATCAGATCGTGCATATGAATCCATCTTTCAGGATGCCGGTGGCTGAATCGATCGCCTCGCCTGGGCGGCTACCTCACATGCCTATTCGTCTGTGCGCCTCACCGCATGACGTGCCCTAGCAACTCTGGCGGTTGAAGGCAGCGACCGGCGAGGTGGACTGATGGAACACCGTCGGCCGGTAAAACCGCAAGAGATGATGCACGCCTGGGCCAAATCAGGCTACCACTCCCACAAGCGACAATCGGGATCGAAAGCGGAAGTGGAAGCATGAAAATCAAAGCGGCAGTCCTTTGTGTAAATTTACTCCGGCTCCGGCGGATGGCGCTTGTCCTCGTCACCATCAGCACTTCAATTCAATGGAAATTTTATAATCTGGTAATGTGTTGTACCTTGTAGAATCTTTTTTTTTTGCACTTCAATTCAATGAAAATTTTATAATTTGATAATGTGTTTTATCTTGTACTCCTGCCATTCGGGTTTATTAGGCCCCCTTTTATTTTGAGCCAAATTTTTACCATGCATTTAAATAATAATATGTAAAGTATATGCCACAAGAACTATGCCATGAAAACCTTTTTCAAATACAAATCCAACAATATACTTTTTGTATCGTATACATTATCTATTTTTAGTACATTCTCATCTGTGCACATGGATGAACATGGGAGAGATTGGACTTTTATTTGGTATTGTATCTCATGTTTTAATTTATTTATATGATGTATGAAATATTAGCGTGTATATTACATATGATGTTTACCTAAATATATGATACTTGTGGTGTTGATAGACCTAAGTAAACTTTAGCTTGCGCCCCTTCGACAATTTTCTAGCTCTGTGATACGTCTCCGACGTATCTATAATTTATGAAGCATTCATGCTATTTTATTATCTGTTTTGAATAATTACGGGCTTTATTTTACACTTTTATATAACTTTTGGGACTAACCTATTAACCGGCGGCCCAACCCATATTGCTGTTTTATTGCCTGTTTCAGTATTTCGAAGAAAAGGAATATCAAACGGAGTCCAAACGGAATGAAACCTTCGGCAGCGTGATTTTTGGAACGAACGTGACCCAGGAAACTTGGAGTGCAAGCCAGGGGAGCATCGAGGAAGCCACGAGATAGGGGGCATGCCCACCCCCTGGTAGCGCCCTCCACTCTCGTGGGCCCCTCGAGGCTCCCCCGACCGATTTCTTTCGCCTATATAAGTCCAAGTACCCTAAAAACATTAGAAATGAAGATAGATCGGGAGTTCCGCCGCCGGAAGCCTCTGTAGCCACCAAAAACCTCTCAGGAGCCTGTTCCGGCACCCTGCCGGAGGGGGGATCCCTCACCAATGGCCATCTTCATCGTCCCGGCGCTCTCCATGATGAGGAGGGAGTAGTTCACCCTCAGGGCTGAGGGTATGTACCAGTAGCTATGTGTTTGATCTCTCGCTCTCGTGTTCTCTCTATGGCACGATCTTGATGTATCGCGAGCTTTGCTATTATAGTTGGATCTTATGATGTTTCTCCCCCTCTACTCTTTTGTAATGGATTGAGTTTTCCCTTTGAAATTGTCTTGTCGGATTGAGTCTTTAATGATTTGAGAACACTTGATGTATGTCTTGCCATGCTTATCTGTGGTGACAATGGGATATCACGTGATCCACTTGATGTATGCTTTGGTGATCAACTTGCGGGTTCCGCCCATGAACCTTTGTATGGGGGTTGGCACACGTTTTCGTCTTGACTCTCCGGTAGAAACTTGGGGCACTCTTTGAAGTACTTTGTGTTGGTTGAATAGATGAATCTGAGATTGTGTGATGCATATCGTATAATCATGCCCTCGGATACTTGAGGTGACAATGGAGTATCTAGGTGACATTAGGGTTTTGGTTGATTTGTGTCTTAAGGTGTTATTCTAGTATGAACTCAATGATAGATTGAACGGAAAGAATAGCTTCATGTTATTTTACTACGGACTCTTGAATAGATAGAACAGAAAGGATAACTTTTAGGTGGTTTCGTACCCTACCATAATCTCTTCGTTTGTTCTCCGTTATTAGTGGCTTTGGAGTGACTCTTTGTTGCATGTTGAGGGATTGTTATATAATCTAATTATGTTATTATTGTTGAGATAACTTGCACTAGTGAAAGTATGAACACTATGCCTTGTTTCCTACCATTGCAATACCGTTTACGCTCACTTTTATCATTAGTTACCTTGCTGTTTTTATCATTTCAGATTACAAAAACCTTTATCTACTATCCATATTGCACTTGTATCACCATCTCTTCGCCGAACTAGTGCACCTATACAATTTACCATTGTATTTGGTGTGTTGGGGACACAAGAGACTCTTTGTTATTTGGTTACAGGGTTGTTTGAGAGAGACCATCTTCATCCTACGCCTCCCACGGATTGATAAACCTTAGGTCATCCACTTGAGGGAAATTTGCTACTGTCCTACAAACCTGTGCACTTGCAGGCCCAACAACGTCTACAAGAAGGTTGTGTAGTAGACATCAAGCTCTTTTCTGGCGCCGTTGCCGGGGAGACTAGGTAAGCGGCACTCACACCCCGTCAACTAAGCTCTTTTCTGGCATCGTTGTCGAGGAGGTGAGTGCTTGAAGGTATATCTTTAGATCTTGCAATCAAATCTTTTTGTTTCTTGTTTTATCACTAGTTTAGTCTATAAAATAAATCTACAAAAAAATGGAATTGAGTTTGCCTCATACGCTTCATCTTTTTAATATCTTTCGTAAGAATGATGGAAAGGAAAAATGTGCTCAAGTGCTAGAAGAAGAATGCATTAGAATGTTTGGTACTAGATCTTTGTATGATGAGCATGATTGCAATGTTTTTAGTATGAATTCCTTGAATATCCATGATGCTAATGATATGCAAAGCCACAAACTTGGGGAAGCTATGTTTGATGAAGATGATATGTTTAGTCCCCCAAGTTTTGATGAGAATATTTATTATGATGAAAGCATGCCTCCTATTTATGATGATTATATTGATGAAAGTGGGTTTGGAAGAGTGTAAACTTTAGGAAGTAGTGATCCCACTATTTTGGAGGATGTTGAATCTTATTGTGATGAACATAAAAGTGGATTTGGAAGAGTGTCGGCTTTATTTAGTGATGAATCCACTATTTCGGAAGAGGTTACAATTGATTATGAGAACAAAGTTGCTATCTATGATGATTATTGTGATGACTTGTATGCTATTAGGAATAATGATAACCATGAAACTTGTCATCATGATTTTAGTTTTCAATTGGATTATGCCTCACATGATAATTATTTTGTTGAGTTTGCTCCCACTACTATTCATGAGAAGAATTTTGCTTATGTGGAGAGTAGTAAATTTTCTATGCTTGTAGATCATGAAAAGAATGCTTTAGGTGCTGTTTATATTGTTGAATTCATTCATGATGCTACTGAAAATTATTATGAGGGAGGAATATATGCTTGTAGGACTTGCAATAATATCAAGTTTCCTCTCTATGTGCTTAAAATCTTGAAGCTATGCTTGTTTTACCTTTCTATGTTAGTTGATTATTGTTCCCATATGTTGTTTGCTCACAAAATCCCTATGCATAGGAAGTGTCTTAGGCTTAAATGTGCTAGTCATATGCTTCATGATGCCCCCATTATGTTTGAATTCTTATCTTTTATGTGAGCATCATTGTCATCATCATGCCTAGCTAAAAAGGCATTAAAGAAAAGCGCTTGTTGGGAGACAACCCAATATTTACCCTTACTGTTTTTGTGTGTTCACATGATTATGCTACTGTAGTAATCATGTTTTATAGCTTTTGTTTCAATAAGTGCCAAGTAAGACCTTTAGGATAGCTTACGGTGATAGTTGTGTTGATCCTGCTGAGAATCAGAAACTTTTGCACCCAGTAATTTAGTTTTGTTAATTCAACGAAACGTGATTCTGATCTGATTCTTTTTTATCTGGATTGGTACACAAATTTCTTAGGACTTCCTAATTTTGTAGGATTTTTGGAGTTCCAGAAGTATATGTTTGATACAGATTACTATAGACTATTCTTTTGTTGACAGATTCTGTTTTCTATGTGTTATTTGCTTATTTTGATGAATTTATGAGTAGTATCGGAGGGTATGAACCATAGATAAGTTGGAGTACAGTATATATTACACCAATATGAATTTATAATGAGTTTATTACAGTACCTAAGTGGTGGTTTTATTTTCTTATACTAACGGAGCTTACGAGTTTTCTGTTGAGTTTTGTGTTGTGAAGTTTTCAAGTTTTGGGTAAAGATTAGATGGACTATGGAATAAGGAGTGGCAAGAGCCTAAGCTTGGGGATGCCCAAGGAACCCCAAGGTAATATTCAAGAACAACCAAGAGCCTAAGCTTGGGGATGCCCCGGAAGGCATTCCCTCTTTCGTCTTCGTCCATCGGTAACTTTACTTGGAGCTATATTTTTATTCACCACATGATATGTGTTTTGCTTGGAGCTTCATTTTGTTTTGATAGTATTTGCTTGCTGTTATTTAGAATAATGTTTTGCATCTATATTTTCAATAAAAATGTCAAGGATAGCCTTTACCATGCTTATTTTGCTAGTATACATGTTGCTGTTTGAAAACAGAAAGTTTACCGCTGTTGCAAAAATTCCCTAGAAAAGTCAGAGAATGATATAATGTTGAAATTTTTTGCATATTGATATCTGATAAATCTTCTACAGCATAGTATTTTTCTCATAATTTTTGAGTTAGGGAAGTATGATGAATCTTGCATTCTTTACAGACTATACTGTTTTGGCAGATTGCTATTATATTTGCATTGTTTGCATAGGTTTGCTTGTTTAATGATTCTATTTGAGGATAGGAGTATTAAATATGCAGAGGCATTTAGTATGCAATGTTGAATAATAATTTTAGTGATTTGTTACAGTAGAAAATGATAAGGTTTTGCATTGGTTTATACTAACCTATCTCACGAGTTCTTGTTGAGTTTGGTGTGGATGAAGCTTTTGATAAAAAGAGAAACCATGATATGAGAGGAATTAAGGAGACACAAAAGCTCAAGCTTGGGGATGCCCAAGGCACCCCAAGATAATATTTCAAGAACTCTCAAGCATCTAAACTTGGGGATGCCCCGTTAGGCATCCCACCTTTCTTCTTCAACAACTATCGGTTAGTATCGGTTGAGCCTAAGTTTTTGCTTCTTCACATGAGTTGTGCTATCCATGCAATGTTATTTTGCTTGCTGTTTGAATAAGATATCAAGATCTGAAATTCTTAAATGAAAGAGAGTCCTCACACAGTTATAAAATTATTTAGCTACTCTTTGATCTTCACTTATATCTTTTTGGAGTAGTTTGTCATTTACTCGTGTGCTTCACTTATATCCTATGAGTAAATGGTTGAATAAGTTGAATGTCATAAATATGAAATTAAATATGTCTCATTTGCTTATCCCATGGGGAGTAATGACTTCGGATCTAAGAAGTAGAGGTTGTAAATTTATTGAAGGTTAACAAGCATTGTATTGGTCATTTGAACAATTCATGAAAGAATATTGAAGGAAGAGAGATTTCACATATAAATATACTATCTTGGACATCTTTTATAATTGTGAGCACTCATTAAGTATGACATGCTAAAGAGTTGATGTTGGACAAGGAAGACAACGTAATGGGTTATGTTTTCTCACATCTCAGTTAAAGTATATTGTCATGGATCATTCAAACATGTTGAGCTTGCCTTTCCCCCTCATGCTAGCCAAATTCCTTGCACCAAGTAGAGATATTACTTGTGCTTCCAAATATCCTTAAACCCATTTTTGCCATGAGAGTCCACTATACCTACCTATGGATTGAGTAAGATCCTTCAAGTAAGTTGTCATCGGTGCAAGCAATAAAAATTGCTCTCTAAATATGTATGATCTATTAGTGTGAAGAAAATAAGCTTTATACGATCTTGTTATGGAAGCAATAAAAGCGACGGACTGCATAATAAAGGTCCCTATACAAGTGACAATATAAAGTGACGTTCTTTTGCATTAAGATTTTATGCATCCAACCATAAAAGCGCATGACAACCTCTGCTTCCCTCTGCGAAGGGCCTATCTTTTACTTTATGTCTTTTACTTTATGCAAGAGTCAAGGTGATCTTCACCTTTCCCTTTTTCATTTTATACTTTGGCAAGCACCTCGTGTTGGAAAGATCCTGATATATATATCCAATTGGATGTAAGTTAGCATGAACTATTATTGTTGACATCACCCAAAGGTGAATACGTGGGAGGCAACACTATAAGCCCCTATCTTTCTCAGTGTCCGATTAAAACTCCATAACCATAAGTATTGCGTGAGTGTTAGAAGACTATATGATAGTTGAGTATGTGGATTTTGCTAAATCAAAGCTCTGACATAGACCCTTCCTGAAAATAAGATGAATTGCAATTGTTTGTTGACTAAGAATGAAGTTTGCTAGTTTTCAAGAAAGTTTATGGTCTATGCTTTAACATGTGAATTGCTTGTTATTTGTTCGTGAGAAGTTTTATGAGATGAACTACTGTTATGACATATAATCATGCTAGAAAAGGTGATTGAAATTATCATTGATCAAACTTGTGCACCTGCTAGCATTCACACTTCATAAATTCTTTCTTTTATCATTTACCTACTCGAGGAGGAGCAGGAATTAAGCTTGGGGATGCTGAAACGTCTCCAATGTATCTATGATTTATGAAGCATTCATGCTATTTTATTATCTGTTTTGAATGATTATGGACATTATTTTACACTTTTATATTTCTTTTGGGACTGATCTATTAACCGGAGGCCCAGCCCATATTGTTGTTTTATTGCTTGTTTCAGTATTTCGAAGAAAAGGAATATCAAATGGAGTCCAAATGGAATGAAACCTTTGGCAGCGTGATTTTTAGAATGAACGTGATCCAGGAAACTTGGAGTGCAAGCCAGGGGAGCATCGAGGAAGCCACGAGATAGGGGGGCGTGCCCACCCCCCTGGGCGCACCGTCCGCTCTCGTGGGCCCCTCGAGGCTCCCCCGGCCGATTTCTTTCGCCTATATAAGTCCACGTACCCTAAAAACATCAGAAACGAAGATAGATCAGGAGTTCCGCTGCCGCAAGCCTCTGTAGCCACCAAAAACCTCTCAGGAGCCCGTTCCGGCAGCTTGCCGAAGGGGGGATCCCTCACCGTGGCCATCTTCATCATCCCGGCGCTCTCCATGACGAGGAGGGAGTAGTTCACCCTCGGGGCTGAGGGTATGTACCAGTAGCTATCTGTTTGATCTCTCGCTCTCGTGTTCTCTCTATGGCACGATCTTGATGTATCGCGAGCTTTGTTATTATAGTTGGATCTTATGATGTTTCTCCCCCTCTACTCTTTTGTAATGGATTGAGTTTTCCCTTTGAAGTTGTCTTTTTGGATTGAGTCTTTAATGATTTGAGAACACTTGATGTATGTCTTGCCGTGTTTATTTGTGGTGACAATGGGATATCACGTGATCCACTTGATGTATGCCTTGGTGATCAACTTGCGGGTTCCGCCCATGAACCTTTGCATGGGGGTTGGCACACGTTTTCCTCTTGACTCTCCGGTAGAAACTTTGGGGCACTCTTTGAAGTACTTTGTGTTCGTTGAATAGATGAATCTGAGATTGTGTGATGCATATCGTATAATCATGCCCACGAATACTTGAGGTGACAATGGAGTATCTAGGTGACATTAGGGTTTTGGTTGATTTGTGTCTTAAGGTGTTATTCTAGTATGAACTCTATGATAGATTGAAAAGAAAGAATAGCTTCACGTTATTTTACTATGGACTCTTGAATAGATAAAACAGAAAGGATAACTTTGAGGTGGTTTCGTACCCTACCATAATCTCTTCGTTTATTCTCCGCTATTAGTGGCTTTGGAGTGACTCTTTGTTGCATGTTGAGGGATTGTTATATGATCTAATTATGTTATTATTGTTGAGAGAACTTGCACTAGTGAAAGTATGAACCCTATGCCTTGTTTCCTACCATTGCAATACCGTTTACGCTCACTTTTATCATTAGTTACCTTGCTGTTTTTATAATTTCAGATTACAAAAACCTTTATCTACTATCCATATTGCACTTGTATCACCACCTCTTCGCCGAACTCGTGCACCTATACTATTTACCATTGTATTGGGTGTGTTGGGGACACAAGAGACTCTTTGTTATTTGGTTGCAGGGTTGTTTGAGAGAGACCATCTTCATCCTACGCCTCCCACGGATTGATAAATCTTAGGTCATCCACTTGAGGGAAATTTGCTACTGTCCTACAAACTGTGCACTTGCAGGCCCAACAACGTCTACAAGAAGAAGGTTATGTAGTAGACATCACTTTGCCACCGGTGGCCATGGGATCACTAGCTTGGTCAGCATGAACACGGCCATGAAACTACGACGGGCTTTGGTCAATCATGTTGAAGGTGACAAACCATGGAGGCATTTGGGGTGACTCTCGGCAGTGATGACATGCACAAATTTAACGTCGTTGCTGAGGTGACTTTAGGTAATGGTGAGAGTATAATTTTCGGATACGATGTGTGGCTGGATGGCACTCCCCTTGCCTTTGTTACGCCGAATATTTTTTAGGCCGTCCCGGAAAACATTAGATCTAGGAGAATGACCGCTTTTGCTCTCGATGGCGATTGTTGGTCAACCTAATCAAGGGTAATGCATTTGAATGGATTAGGGATGGGGCTAGGTGTTCTCAATCCTTGTTTGAGTAGCTTGGCATAATGCGCATGGTTGCTACCTTGTGTGTTTTGGTCGTTTTTGGTGTGTGTTGTATAAGACTATACCTTTTGTCTTCTCTTTCTTCTACGATCACTTGCAATTCTCATGCATGGTTCAAAAAAAGTTTAGAAATTATGCGTCTATCACAATCGACTTACAAATAGTTACATTCATTGGAGATCTTTCCATTACTTTGTACTTGCACGACTCTTAATGATTTAGCCTAAAGGTTTTTAACATTCGACCTGTTGGGCTCCGGGGAGAAAATGCTTGGAGAAAAAATTACAACATGGCATGTCATGTGTATATCTGACGGCCGAGATGTACATGATAGATCACTAAATGGGGTAAAAACTGACATACCTTTGCTAAATAGGGGTAGAAACTGGTAAAACTCTGGCTAAATAGAGTAATTCATATGAAAAACTGCCAAATGGGGTAATTTGTGTAGAAAATGTTAAAGTAAGGGGTACTCAAATTAACTCTTTAATGATAGAAAAACTAGATTTATATTTCTGTGCTTTTACTATCTGTAGGATTTAGGGATTTGTTAGTCATGTAGGCTTAGGGGGTGTTTGTTTCCAGGGACTTTTTTGTGTAGGGACTAGAAAAAGTTTCTCTTAAAGACTTTTTTACCAAACGTGAGGGACTTTTTAGGGACTAAACTAGGCATTTAGGACTAGATGAAGAAGACTCTCAAGGAGAGTCTTTTTTGAGACTTTTTGGGACTTTTTCAACAATGCCCCTCCATGTATCCATTGGACCGCCATCCCATGGTATTGTTTGATTGTTATTTTTCTATATACTAGGGGCAACATGGTCATTTAATAACCTCTAGGAAGGGACTAGGGACTTTTTAGTCTCTGAAAATAAACAGGGAGGGACTTTTTAGGGACTAGGGACTTTTTAGTTCGGACTAGAAAAAGTCCTAGGACTTATGAACCAAACAGGGCCTTAGTTCTCATCTAACCTAAAGAAAATTTATAGCCTTGCTTTTGGGGAGATTGCTGTAAAAATAAGGAGTGTGCACGTGCACCCCGTGCCTAGGAAAATAATCTGCATGCAAAGCCTTTAAGTTTTGGCATGTTCATTATAAAATAAACCCGCTTTTGTAGTTTGTGACAGGTTTCATTTTAATTGGAACAGAATGTTTTTCCATACTTTAATTCATGTGATCGTTAGTCTCTATGAACTCACGCATGCACACCTATCCTGATAAAGATATTGTGAAGAGCAAGGGTTTGATAGCTTATGAAGATTGCTGAACGTGCATGTGGGTTGCCCCTCCCGCCGGACGGCTGGATTAAAGGAATTCGGATTAAAGATGTTGGTTTGGTGATTCTGATTCAGCGGGAGAAATTATAATAGTACCGGCATGTAGGCAGCTTTTCTCCTGTCATGAATTTTTTTTAAAGGAGAAACACTTTCGGCCTCTGCGTCTGGATGATACATGCAGCCACTTTATTAATTACTAGACCATTGATGGCGCGCGTTGCTGCGTCCGTCTATTTTTAGTATTTTATGATAGTGAGATAGGAACTTCTTGAAGTACACGGAGATAAGATCAACTATGAAAAATTCTAAATTAGACTGAAATAAGTTGTTTCGCGAAGTAGCAAGTAAAAACCGAAAAGATACTAATATTGTACGGTACAAAGCTAGGATGGAGCTACATCTGTTTTCACTCAGTGAATAGTAACCTTAAACAAGAATTTGCAGAGAATTGCAAGAATGCATAAGAGATATCATTGACTCACATTTGTCATTGCAGTTTTTACCCATCTACAGGGAGAAAGATTTTAGATTGCAACAATTACTGTGAGGATGGAAGTAAAATCTTCATATTATGATTTTAGCTTTGCATACATGGTACATCTTTCCTGAGAAACATGTCCTCTGCTGGACGCTAACTAAATTGATAAGAGCACGTTTTTAGACAAACACACTAAGACAAAATCCATTACTACTGATATCTCGATCATGTCATTTTTGCAAGAATAAAAAACTCACTACCCTAAACACAAGATGGAATGAAGTCTGAAGTAAATATTTTCTCTACCTTCTGCAACTCCACAATATGGATGGCAACCCTATGGGCACAGGTACCGGTGAGTTCCATGGACATCCTTCGTTAGCTCGGTAACAATCCAGGCAGCGGCTCAATGGAAATAACAATCGACCGCTGCATCCAACACTGATGGGAAAGAAGACAACCAATCATCACATATTTGGTGCATGAAAAAATATCATCATGATGTTGCTACAAGTACAACCTTCAGACACCAGTATACTGGAAATGCTCATAAGCCATAATCATTGTCATACAGCGCTCAGTGCTTTAAAAAATCATTTGTAAGTAAAACATGATAAAAGAAAAGCTACATACTAAGAGAAGTTGCATAAGCTTCTGTTCATTTCTTCACAAGGAATTTATGTATATACATTCAAGGACCATGGACTGTCGGTGAAGATAGATATCTTTTTTTTCTCTCTTGACAGGTGATGTAAGTACCAAAAATTTGCTGAAAACGGATTACACGTACATGTACTAAATAAACCCGCTCACATAAAAATTTCCTACCCCGTAAATAGTATCAAATATTTGGATTAATTAACTAAGGGTTTTGGATCGCCAAGGCCATTAAAGTGATATCTAACATATATGCCAATATAGAGCCAGATAAACATAATGATGATCAAGATGGATGTATGGTCTGATACATCTAGGAAGATGTATCAGTCCTAAAAAGTAAGTGCACTGGTGCATCAGCAAAGAACTAACCGATATCTCAAAAGTACAAAAATTGTCAATATATTTTGAGCAAGTCAGCCGGTGCCATGGTTTTATCCTAATTAACTACTTGACCATTCACAGTATAGTAAAGTAGTATATGCATCACAATTTCCTAGCATATAGCAGTATAGTAAGACTAAAAGACTCTCGAGGTAATGGGGTTGACCATTCGAGCAACCAATTTCATCACAGGTTTCCAGATAATATCTAGAAACAACACGTGTATGGAAATATATCACAACTAAGCAACAAAATCAGGAGATGAATAATTTCAACAAAGAATGAAGCTAAGAACAGCCGAAGGTACAACACACTGACCTGATTTGCTAATTTTGCAGCACCATGTCTTGTTGGATGCAGGCCTCCTCCTGACCAATCAATCGATGCGATGGTCTTACTACAAATCTATGAGAAGGAAATCATGGTGGCAAATGCAAAACCTAGGAAAGGAGATCAAGGAACCAAATTAAATTCTAAAAAATCGGACCTCACAATGAAACCTTACAAGGGGGCGAGGAGTGCAGGAGGATTAAAGATAGGATGCATCCAGATTTTGGCTGATGGTGAAGCTGGGAGTCACATAGGGGTCATATCCATCGCCCGGAAACAGGAGCAAGGCAATCATCGTGGTCATCGCTGTCATGTTGTAACCAAGGTCACCAGATGCTCCAGCCGATGAGGCATCGCAGCGGCCAGCGGTTAGGTTGCCTTGAGTATCTGCTCCCGAATCCCAGCCGGCATGCCCTGACTATCAGCGACACCTCCTCACCCACGCGGATCCGTCGCCCGCTCATCTTCGCTGCTGATCATGGGAGTACAAGAAGAAATTAAAAAGGTTGGCGATTTTCTCTTTGGCTTTTTTACAGTACGTGGTGGAGGACAGGGCGGGGGCGGTGGCTGAGCAGATGGAAGGCAAGCAGCGGGGATGGCAATGCCGCAAACGCCACCTGCGGACCTGAATCAACCAGAGTGTTCCGATTTTGCTACGGGAATAGCGGCACTTACGGCGTCAGCCCAGTCCGTCACCCATTCTGGAGCGGAAGAAGATCCGTGGCCCATGCGTGCATTGACCAAGGCATCTAACGGCAAGGAACGCCTAAAACAGCCGATCCAATGGCCAAAATTGCTAGTGCTTTTCCACACCCATCCCGTGTTGAATCAGCAATAAGAACAGACACAGTGGAGGAGTGGAGATACAGAGGGCATAAGCCTCCCTCGTCGTTTGTATTCTGATTGTTTCAGGGCTACTGTGTAACCAGACCATCAAATCAACTACTCACAAATTCCCTCGCACAAAAGTACATACAGATTAACCAGATCCCAATTTCAAATCATCCAATGAGAGCATGAGGGGAAGGAGGCGCGGGGAAGCTGGGGTGGGATACTTCTGAGTACAGACTGGAATTCGGGGCATCTGCACAATCGCTAATCAGATTGCAAGTTTGCAACAACCGGGTCAGGGCCGGAGGACGAGCGAGACGACGGGTTGGGTCAGGAGGAGGTGGGAAGGAGGGAGACCTTGCAGGTGGCGCGTTGAGGTCAGGCGACGGCGACGCTTCCTGGCTGCTACATCCGCCTCCTCGCTTCCAAATTGATGGACGACGTACCCGCTAAGGATCTTCATGCTCCCAAGTATTCCTCCTTTTCTGCCGGACGGAGTGGTGGCGCGAGAGGGCTGGGAGCCTGGGAGGGATCTCGGCCGCCACGGACATCTCTAGATCGCAAAGGAGGGCGTCGGACGATGGGAGAGGGGTGGCGTTTGATGTTTTTTTCCTTGTAATGATGTTTATTAGGGCTTCGTGCGAGATGGCCCAATTAACCACAGCCCCCCAATTTTGTCACGGGAGTAGCTGCCCACTCCCGTCGTGAGAAGTACCGCGGAAGACTTTCGTTGGACGATCGAAAACGTTGAAAAACTATAGATCCGACGGCTGTGGACGCTAATGCTCTGAGATGGCTGGATTAGTGCTCAGTTTTAATGTATCTAAATTCAATTTTTCTGTCATGATGCGTTTGAGGCGGAACTTCAGGAGATTAAGAAGGGGTTATCTTTGGCGTTAGCGCAGCTCCCCATCGTAGTTGGAACTTGATATACATTCCTAGTTTCTATCATTAAGAAAGCAGACGACTACCGATCGAGAGATCCATGGTTGTTGCATGATGACCGTGTAATTCCTACTTAAAACTTAGCTAGTGACTGACTATGGCATCTTAGAGCAACTCTAACAGACCCTGCAAAAGGCCCCAACCCGTAAAATAACCGCCACAATGCGGGCCGGCGGTGAAAATCCCGCCCGAACAGACCGCGCAAACGCGGCCGGCCCGTAAAAAATTTTGAGGAGCGCGGCAAAAACTCGGCTCCAACCCGCGTATTCACGGGTTCCCCCCTCCCCCCCTTGGCCCGTCGGTGCCCTGCATATAGCGGGAGCGGTTGGTGAGGGGGGGCGACATTTCAGCCCACACTTTTCCCCACCAACCACCTCCCCTCTCCAGCTCGCCCCGCCGCCGCCCAAGATTCCAGTGAAAGTGGCCGGCGGGAACACGCCGAAAGGCCTCCATGCGCACGAGGTTGCCCCCCCCCCCGGCTCCTCCTACGTCGGCGGGCCGGGACCTTGCGAATCTGCAGCGCTTCAACGCGGACGGCCAGATTTGGCTTTCCTGGCCGCCACCGGCTGCGTCAAGCTATGGAATGGTCGGGGAGCACCTCGCGCAACCCCGGCAAAGGCTCATCGCCGCATGCAGGTGCGGGTTCGTCCGCTCGCCGCCGCCGACGGTTTGCCGACATGGATTTGTCCGGCCGTCCGCCGGGCTCGGCCTTCACGCAGAGGCTCTGTGGCTCGCCGATGCCGCTCATACAGTGTGACGACTGCACGCGGACAGTGCTGCGGCTGACTTCGGGCACCCGAAGCACCGCGGATGGGTGTTCTTCAAATGCGAAAACGACGGGGTACGTGTTGTTTTGCATTTGGCTCATTTCGATAGCTCATTATGTTTGCTCATTTTGAACATCATCATGCGTGTAGGAAGATGGATGCTCATTTTGGTTTTGGGAAGGCGAATACATTGATTTATTGATAGAAAAAAGCTGATAGACGTTCGTGCACTCCTTAGTACAATCGAAGACAATGAAGCGCATGCATGTGCAACTAGAGGGGAAGCAACATCTACTTCTTTAGAACAAAAGAAGAATAATGAAGAATGCAAGATTAGGAATCCGCAGATCAACAATGAGTGCATGAAGAAGACATTGCTTCAACTAGTAGGAGCAGTTATGGAAGTTGGAAATCTTCTAAATTGCATACTTGTGGTTCTTGTTTTTTTGGTCTTCCTTTTCTAGCAAAGATTTGGTGATGTCCTATGTATCCAATGTTGTTGAAAATGCAAAGAAATGCAAATTGAGGTGCAAATTTACAATTTACGGGCTGGGGTGAGGACGGCCGCAGAGGCAGACCCCGCAAAGCCGTCCCGTAAAGCAGGATGCGGGTCGGCTTGGCAGAGTCTGTCTCTGCGTCTTTTCACTGCGGACTGCAAAACAGTTTTTTCGCGAACTGCAAACATGAAATGCGGGTCGGCGGGATGCGGGCTCTGCTAGAGATGCTCTTATGGTCGAACTGAACCAAGAACTGCAGTTAGGATAGGTTCAGGGGCTGAATGTTGTTTGAACTTATGTGAACTTGAACGTGTTTGGTCTGGTTTTGATAGACTCGACCTTAATACAAATTCACACAAATTTAGCAAAAAAAAAAAATTACAAATTCATGCAAAGTTGAAAGACTTTTTTTAGGGAAAGTTGACACACTTAATTTGATACGGAGTGAGTACTAGTTGACACTAGATCGATTTGAGATCGACAACAGAGTGAGCACGACTTGCTACTGGCCAAGTGGGCAACACGATACATTCAACAGTTCGACACTAGATTTTTCCTTCTAGCTACATGCGGCGTCACTTGTCATCGATGGATCGATCAAGCATAGCTACAAATTCGCTGACTCGATCCATGCATCTTTCTTTCACCATCATCCATCAGGAACACGATCGATTGCCCCGCGAATTCCCCTTTTAATCAAGCACCTGCGCGCCTCCTCTTGATCCTGGCCTTGAAGCCGTTTTTCATGTGGAGGATGATGGAGATCTTGGGCTCCACGACCTGCCCGCCCACCGCCTCCACCTCGAAGTTCCTCACCACGGCCGCCGCCACCGCCTTGAGCTGCACGAACGCCATGTCCTTGCCGAGGCACGTCCGCGGGCCGGAGTTGAAGGACACGAACTTGTACGACGGCACGTACCGCGCCTTCCCGTCCTCCCCGATCCACCGCTCCGGCCGGAACTCCCGGCAGTCCTTGCCCCACACCGCCTCCATCCTCCCCATCGCGTACAGCGACACCATCACCTTCTCCCCCGGCCGCACCTCGTGCCCGCTCGGCAGCGCCTCCGCGGCCACCACGCCCTTGTGCTCCATCGGCACCGGCGGGTACAGCCGGAGCGACTCGCACAGCGCCGCGTGCAGGTACACCAGCCGCCCCAGCTCGTCCGGGTCGTAGGTCACCATGCCGTCCGGGGTGGTGGTGGTGGAACTCACGGTGTCGAGCTCTGCGAGGATCTTGGACACCACCTGTGGGTTCCTTGTCAGGAGGTAGAAGAACCAGGAGAGCCCCGAGCCGGTCGTGTCGCGGCCGGCCAGCATGAGGTTCATGGTCGTGTCGCGGAGGAAGGCGTCGACGACCGTGCTAGCATCGTCGTCGTCGTCATCGTCGATGTAGGACGAGAGCAGGTCCGCCGAGTCCTCGATGCCGCCTCTGGCCTTCACCGCCTCCCGCCGTTTGGCGATCGTCTCGCCGATGAACCGGTCGATGTCGCGCCACGCGAAGGCCATCTTACGCTCGTACCCGACCCCGAGCCACCGCACCAGCTTCCACCACGACGGAGGGAGCACGTTGCGGACGAGGAGCACGTCCATGGCATCGTCCATGGCGCGCGCGAACGGCACCTCCGGGAACCCGATCGCCAGGCAGCCGGGGTCGACGCCGAACACCAGCGTGGTCGTCGTGTCGAACGTGAGCCTGAGGAACACGTCCTGCAGGTCGCACACGCCGGTGCCACCGGCAGCGACGTGGGCGAGCAGCGGGAGCAGGTCGCGCTCGACCTTGCGGCGGCTGCACCGTGTCACGAAGGCCCGGAACCTTGGGCCGGACATGAGAAGCTGCGCCTTGGCGCGCTGGCGACGCCAGGAGTCGCCGTCGGCGTTGAAAATGCCGCCGCCGAGGATGTCCATGATCTCGGCGAACTCGGGGCCCTTGGGGTAGTTGGCGAAGTTGGAGGTGAAGACGTGGCGGACGTTGGCCGGATCCGAGGTGAGGAAGAGCTCCATGCCCGAACGCGGCGGGCCGACGAAGCGAAAGTTGAGCGGGCTGGCGGTGACCAGAGTGGTGACCCAGTCGTGGAGGCGCGGGAGGTTGGCGAGGAGCGCCGGGAGCATGCCCACCAGCGGCCACTCCAGCGGGATCACCGGGTTCTTCCGCTTGGCCCTGGCGTGGAAGTAGTAGAAGACGAGGAAGCAGAGCAAGGAGAGCGAGAGCTCGAGGAAGGAGACGGGCGCCATTTTTGCCAGCTCCCTTGCACCGTTGCACGCTGCACGCACGTACGTGATGAAGGTCGAGGTGGAGCGCGCCAATGGTGGTGTGGAGTTGGAGATGGAGACTGGCGAACGTTTGGAGGGTCACTCACCTATATGTACTCATACTCGAGCAGAGCATAATCAATGCCGGGGTTGGCTTTCATTTGAGATGTTACTCCTGATTGGCAGTCTGTTCTGTTCACAAACAAATTGTTTTGTTTTGATTGATCATCACAATTCACAAACGTGGCTTTGAAATCTTGAGACCAGTGGTGTAGGTGCAGCCTGTTAATGGTCATTTTTTATTTAGAGTGAAGTCCGCAAACATGCATCTGGAAAGTCAACAAAATTAGTTGTCAATTGCAAAGATATGGGTATAACATTTTCAATTGAATTTCAACTAGTATAACGCATCGTGTACCAAGGTTGATACAACATACTAATAAATTCAAGGTGCGAAATATGGTACTCCCTCCTTTCCGATTTAAGCATGCATGCACTGCAATTAATCCAAATTAATGCATCAGTTTAATTTGGGTAGTTTTATAAAGTACGAGATACATTTCTTCACTCATCATCTGCCTTGATTTATGAGATTTCAGATTTGACCCCTATAAACCGGAAAGGAGGGAGTAGAAAATAAGCGAAAGCAAGACAGAGGGAAAACATCATGGTAGAGGAAGCAAATCCATATTCATTTTAGAGAGGATATCACATGGAACCCCAATTTCAATGAAAACGGTGAAAACCGCATGGAAATAATGTCTCGAGGTTTTAAAAAAATGTAAAATATATGGGATTTTAAGAGTGTGATATTATACTAGGATATGAAACTCCCAAGTTTAAAGACATTACTAGCATTTATCATGTACGAAAAAAAAACATCATTAAATAGTGTTAAACAGTAAATGTCACTACTCATGGCTGAATTTATTTTTCCATAGCTTGTAAATGGTAATGTGTTTGAGCTTGGAATTTCGCATGCCAATAGAACGTGACCCTCTTAACTCCCTACAATTTTGTTTCCAGATTTTTAAGTTTGGGACATGGTTTTCACAAATTTTTCTTTGAAACTTGATTTTCAAGTGATATTTTCTCTTCGCCTTTTTTTGCGAGGGTGGTATTCTCTCTTCATTTTAAGTGAGCATAAAAAATAGATGCGGGCCAAAATATAGAGATGTACCACACTACCTCTACCATTTTAAGTGAGCGGAGGTGCCACTGCCGTGTTGATGCACTAGGAACTACTCCCGCATATGTACCAGCTAGTGGCATACTCCGATTGCATGTGCTGATCGATGCTGGTGTCACTTTCCTGGCAGTTGCATGATGACATAAATGATTGACCGCGTACGTGGCTTGATAGCATAAGCCACATGCACATGCATCAAGTGATAACCGAATCACGGATGTGTACGTGTGGTGTGGATGCAAGTTGAAAGAAGACACCCGGCAGTGGGAGGGAACGTTGAGTGAGGCAGAGAAATGGTGGATATATATGCGTCGAGATGGTTCCGATTGATGTTAACTGCATGCATGTGTCGGTGTGCATGCATGTGTACTTTGCTCCCTTGCGGCTGGAGGAGTAGTACGTACACACAAATATATATATATATAGTTTGATTAATGTTAACTGCATGCATGTGCTATCTTGAACACCTACGTGGCATGCTATGCATCGTCCATCCTTGTTAATCGGGTAGTAATACTGTACTGTATGATGTCGGTCATGCATGCCTATCACAATTTTAATGGGTCACCGCGCATGCACCAGCCGTGAGACCCAACCTTGTTGACTTAGCCGGCCATGCATCTGGTGGATGCGCACTTTTTTCAATTTTTGTTCGGTCGCTTTTCTCAAAATTGATGGCTTTGCTTTTTTTTTTGAAGTCTCATGGACAATATATCAAAAGAGTTCACCGGAGCGAGATACCCAAATTCACTCATGGCAAAAGTTGAACCCTGGAGCATAGCAGGGGTTCAGAGGTTGGGGCAAGGTTAGAGGGATTGTTTGCATCCGGCAAAAAGGTAGAGGCACAACCGCCGAAGCCGAGCAAGAGAGGAGGAAGACAACAACACACGGGAGCAATGAAACAAAGTGCCTCTCGTACTCCTTCCGGTTTTTTTGGAGCTATTATATCATTTGTCGATGTTTCACACACACAGAAAATAAAAATTAAAAACAATTATTTTACTATACTGTTGCTCAGAACAGCCGCGTCCACAAATATGTCTCTTTTTAAGGATAATATTATGTCTCCTTTCATAGCTAGGACCTTTCCCACTCACATGGCCGTCCTTCTATTGCTTGTTGAAGCAATATCTCACCGATTAATCACACGGCCTGTCGTCCAATGATGATGCATGAGGGACTGTAGGTATACAGTGGCCGTCTCCATGTCTAGCCAGTGGCGATCGATCGCGCTCGATCGATCGTTGCCTGCCCGACACGCCACCCTCCGACTGGCCGGCCTCGACCTCAATCACGCTGTAGCATGGCTCGATCGGGCCTGATTGCTCGAGCCCTCTTTATAATTGTGACACGTACTGGTCCTCCATTGATTGTGCCCAACGGTAGCCGTGATGTTTTCTGATGATCGATCGGTCGTCCGTGATCCTTGTAACGGCCGCAGGGTGCAAACGTACAGACGGGCACGCATGGCAGTGAGCACGGTACGTAGGTGCAGCCGATGGAGATATGGTGTGTGTGGATGTGGCTGGTATCTCGATCGTTAGCTAATCGAGACATGGCTGGCGTCGCGCCCTGCCCCGCGTGGGTGCTACCTCACCTCATCTACCTAGCTAGCGTCTCTTGTCTTCAACAGGCAACAGCTCACGTTGGACCTTCCCCGTGCCATCCTGCACCACCCGCGTGCGTAACCGACACATCTACGTACATCTCATCCCCATGCTTGCTTGACGGTACGTGCGCGTGTCACGGCAGGTGCGGGTCGACGGCCGCCCCGATGCCGTGGCTCTCAGGCAGCCACAGCTTAGCTAGCTATCTTTTTTTTTTTGAACATACTTAGCTAGCTAGCTAAGCACCACGTGATGCCGATGACTATGTAGAGGAACAAGATAAAGAAAAAATAGAGAGAATGAGTTTTCAAGCAAGAGCTCTTACTCCGAGAAAAAATAACAAAGGCAGAGAAAAGAGAAAGAGATAAAGTGGAATGGATGACTAACCTACAATAATACTCAATCTTCCAACCAACTCTATTATGTGAAAGATTAATAATGCTGACTCTTGATGACATAGCAATCACTTATAGCCAGCTATTAATTACTGTTTATTAATCATGCTCTAAGGTTGCCTATAATGAGAGTATCATACCTAGTATCATGCAAGCCAACTAGACAATTTTAAGGATTCTTTATTTAACTCTGTGCCATCTCCTTAAAATTGTCTAGTTTCATAGCTAGTATCCTCTTTAAGTATATGTTTGCATGACGATAAATCAGGTCATCTAAGATACTATCCTCTAGGTGAATAAGTCATTCGCGTAGTTCTAAGTCATCGATTTGAGGAATTAAATATTTGTTATATGTCATGAAAAGTATATCACTAGATTTCTACACGGATATAGTTTCTAAATATATATTTTTTGTCATATAATACATATTTAGATAGTTAAATCGTTGACTTAGAACTACACGAATGACTTATTCACCAAGACGGAATGCTTTTTAATCCTCTATTTTGCACCTATATTCCTATCACATTTCCTCCCCGCATGCAAGGAGCCAATGACTTTGACACAGTTGTTATAATTATGAGCGATGGATCCACCAGTACGAAACAAAATTGTCTGTGATAGCTTTGCCCAATCAACATCTCGAACAAACGGTCTACATATAGATACGTAAGGAGGATAAGATGTCGATCACGTCCATAAGTTAATGTAGTTCCTTGCACTGGAGTTGGCCACAGCAGCTGCTAGCTAGCTCGAGAGCGACGCACACGCATGCACGAGAGGTTCTTCATTATGCTTTGCTGCCGATGGATTAGATCAATGGAATTCCCCTACAGTGAGATGGATCGAGAATGTCGTGGTACGATTCACTGCCACACACTACTGTAGCGTGGTCTATGTGATGCTAGCTTGACGAGCCCAGCACGCTAATGCGAATCTAATGAAGTGATTCAGATATAACGACGACACCGGTCGCTTGCTAGCAGCATCACTAGCAGTAGCAGTAGCAGGAGATTGATTATCTGGAGAAGCTTGACGAGCCCAGCACGCTAATGCGAATCTAATGAAAGTGATTCAGATATAACGTACGACGACACCGGTCGCTGCTAGCTTAATGCTGAGCATGTCAACCAACAGCGAGTCATTAGATTTTAAATAAGTATTGAGATAATACTAGAAGAGATAACTCTCGCGGTCTCTGCACTGTAGTACGTGTACTCTAGCTGAGAGATGGACAAATTAAAGCAACAGCCGACATGCCCATCGTGTTGATTGTTGAGGTTAACTAACTTGGAAGCACGTGGCGGCCGGCCGGTGCGGGTGCTCCGTCGACGTTGCGGTTGTTCGACGAGGCAGCGATGCTTTTGCAAGTGGATCGATCGGTCGACAGACGACAGGTGCGTGTGTGTGTACCGGCGGGCGGCGCTCGCTTATGGCAGTGGAAGAAACCTCGTCGATCGTCCCGGCCGTCGCCGTCCATCTCGGTGAAAGCCACGGGTGCGTGGTGTGTCCATCCCTCGCAACGATGCGACCGGTTGCGGCCTCGAAATAGGTCGGGTCGTCACGGTGTGGAACGTGGTGTTATCCTGAAAGAGACAGCACCGTGAACCGCCCGCCAGTGCCCAGTGAGTGGAGCACACCTCGCTCTGCAACGACGGGAGTCGCCGTCGGGGCTCGCACGGGAGGCGAAATGGCTGCCGTACTTCACCCCGCTCGTCCGGTCACCCGCTCGGGACCTACGCACACATGCGGCCACATGGATCGACCTGTAGCGACATTTAAAAAAATTATGAATATTTATTAAACGTGTTTTTACAATTCTAAGCATTTTTCTATAGTGAACAATTGTTGAAAACACGAGGTTGTTTTGAAACCCCATTTTTTTCAAAAACATGACCGGATGTGAACAAAAAAGAAACTGTCAGGATATTTCTAAAACATTCCTATAAGCGGTCAAAGGAAGCTTCCGTGCGCCCACTTAACTATTTGCGGTTCAAAAATGATCATGATTTTGGAAAATTATTTGCATATTGCAAACATGTTCATGAGTTCGAAATTAAAATGTTCCAGAAATCAACAAATGTTCATGACTTTGAAAAAATGTTTCTGAATTTGATTTTTTTAATTATTCATAAATATTAAAAAATCATAAAAAATTTACGAATTTCAAAATAATTTCATCCATTCAAAAAAAAATTGTTGGTTTAAAAAATATTCATGATTTCGATACATGTTCATGCATTTCAAAAAAGCTACGTAAAGATATATTTATGAATTCTAAAAGTTATTCCAAAATTTCAAATAAAGTTCGTCGATTCAAACAAATGATCACAATTTTGGAAATATTTTTGCGAAATAGTAAAAAATATTTGCAAATTTAGAAAATGTTCACAATTTCGCAAGACATTTGTGAATTCCTTTTAAAAAAAAGTGTGAATTTTTTAAAAATTCATTATTTCACAAACAATGTTCGCAAATTCTAAAAATGCTCATGGTTTCCAAAAATGTTCACGAATTTTAAATATGTTTGCAAAGTTTGAATGAAAAAACTATAACAAAAACAGTAAAAAGAATAGGAAAATAAAAAGAGAAAGGAAAATAAGAAAGGGAAAATATTTGAGGGCCCCATGCACGCGCTCCCGGGAGCCAAATTGAATTTCCGGTTTACAATTTCCTACATCTATGAAGCAAACATGTAATATAAGTTTATAACTGTGGTTTTCGATCACCTATTTTGACATGTATTCCTACCAAATTTTCATGTCTTTTCTATCCCCGTGTTTTCAGAATCCTACTACCTGCGTTCTCAAAAAAAAAAAAAAAAAGAATAATCCTACTACCTGCCATGCAAGGACCTTGACACAGTCGTTATAATTATGTGCGATGGATCCACCAGTACGAAATAAAATTGTCTGTGAGAGGTTACATCCCGAACAAACAGTCTACACATAAATGCGTAAAGAGGATAAGATGTCGATCACGTCCATAGGTTAACGTAGTTCCTTGCACTGGAATTGGCCGCAGCAGCTGCTAGCTAGCTCGAAAGCGACGCCACACGCATGCACGAGAGGTCCTTCATTATGCTTTGCTGATGATGGGTAGATCAAGCCCCTAACTAACTCCCCTACAGATGAGATGGGTCGAGAATGTCGTGGTATGATTCACTGCCGCACACTACTGTGCCGTGGTCTCTGATGCTAGCTATACGAGCCCAACACGCTAATGCAAATTAAATGAAGAGATCAACATCAGTAGCAGGTGATTATCTGGAGGAGCATGTCAAGAAACAACGAGCTGGTTTTAAAATATACGTATGTATTGGTAATACTAGAAGAGAGATACCTCTCGCAGTCTGCGCACTGTACGTACTCTAACTGAGATGGGCAAACCAGCAGCTGACTGCTGACATAGCCATCATGTTGAGCTTAACCGGCTTGGAAGCACGTGTCGGCCGGCCGGTGCGGGTGCTCGGTCGCTGTTGTTCCGTTGCGTTTGTTGGACGATCATGTAGCAAGTGGATCGATCGGTCGCCAGACTACGACAGGAACGTGTGCACCGGCGGGTGGCGGACGACGAGCGATGGGCATGGGCAGTAGCGAGGTGGTAACCTCGTGTCCTCCGGCCGTCGCCGTCGATCTTCTCGGTGAAAGCCACGGGTGCGTGGTCTGTCGATCGATCCTAGCAAGCAAGGAAGCGAACTAATCCGGTGACCGGTGGAGGCCTCGAAATAAGTCGGGTCGTTATGCTGTAGTGTAGAGCTAGGCTAATGGCGGAGCGTGGTGTTATCCGGGAATGCCAAGCACCGTGGACACGTAGCTGTTACGACGGATTCAATGGCGTCTAAACAACGGGACTCGCCGTCGGGGTTCGGCACGGGGCGCAGCACTTTTTCCTTCCCCGTCAGGTCACCCAATGTACTCCTACGCTCGGCGGCCAAATAGGAGTACTTACGCTCGGCGGCCGGCCCAGTTGTGCCGCAAGGCATCTCCTATTTGGCGCGTAGGTCGTTTGTTAGCGTCCTAGAGCGTACTCCCTACAGCCTCCGGTTATCTTTGTGTTTTCGGCCCATTTCGGGTTGGGAAATGTTTACAGCCGGTGCGCCGGCTGAAACTTGCGCCGGACGCGTCCACACGTAGTGGGGCCTCGCACCGTTCTGCCCCTTTCCCCTTCCTTATCTTCTTCCTTCGTTCTAGATTTTTCTGGCCACAAATCCCCACCGACGCTACCCACCTCTCTCTCTCTTTCTTCCACCTCCCCTCCCCATCGGCGCTTCCCACCTCTCCCTCCTTCGCTATGGGCGCTCCCCACCTCTCCCCCTCCTTCCACCTTCTCCCGCCTTCTTCGCCATGGGCGCTCCCCACCTCTCCCCATCCTTTCCACCTCAAGCCGTGCTGGGGACCCCGGGCGCCGTGCTGCGATGGGCAGCGGGACGTGATGGACCTCCGGTGGCTGAGCTGCGACAGGCTTCTCCGACGTCGATTGGCAGCTTTGACTCAAGCTGCAACATCCTACATCTGGTGCTGGAACCTGCGAGCCCTGGTGAAAGATCGAGGATGTCGCCTAGAGGGGGGGGGGGTGAGTAGGCGCTTTAAAATAATTACGGTAGAGGCTTGAACAAATGCGGAATAAACCTAACGGTTAATTTGTCAAGCACAAAACCTACAACAACTAGGCTCACCTATGTGCACCAACAACTTATGCTAAGCAAGATAAGCAACTATGTGATAGCAAGATATATATGACAAAGAACAATATGGCTATCACAAAGTAAAGTGCATAAGTAAAGGACTCGGGTCAGAGATAACCGAGGCACTCGGAGACGACGATGTATCCCGAAGTTCACACCCTTGCGGATGCTAATCTCCGTTTGGAGCGGTGTGGAGGCACAATGCTCCCCAAGAAGCCACTAGGGCCATCGTAATCTCCTCACGCCCTCGCACAATGCAAGATGCCGTGATTCCACTAAGGGACCCTTGAGGGCGGTCACCGAACCCGTACAAATGGCGACCCTTGGGGCCGGTCACTGAACCGTACACTTTGGCAACCCTTGGGGCGGTCACTGCAGATCAAATTGCTTGGGGCGATCTCCACAACCTAATTGGAGACCCGACGCTTGCCCGAGCTTTACACCACAATGATTGAGCTCCGAACACCACCAACCGTCTAGGGGCCCAAGCACCCAAGAGGAACAAGCTCAAGGGTACCAAGCACCCAAGAGTAATAAGCTTCTCAACTTGTAACTTCCACGTATCACCGTGGACAACTCAAACCGATGCACAAATGCAATGGCAAGGGCACACGGAGTGCCCAAGTCCTTCTCTCTCAAATCCCACCAAAGCAACTAATGCTTGGGAGGAAAGTGAGAGGAAGAACAAGGAGAACACAAAAAACTCCAAGAACTAGATCCAAGGGTTCCCCTCACATAGAGGAGAAAGTGATTGGTGGAAGTGTGGATCTAGATCTCTCTCTCTTTTCCTCAAAACTAGCAAGAATCCATGGAGGGATTGAGAGTTAGCAAGCTCAAAGAAGGTCAACAATGGGGCAAAACGAGCTCAAGAGATAGGGAACCATTGGGAAGAAGACCCCTTAAATAGGTCCCCACGAATCTGCCGCTTATGTGCGAGAAAACTGAAGGACCGGTACAACCGGTGCACGAACCGGTACAACCGCCAAAGCAGAGGAAAAACCAACACAGGAAAAGCTCTAGGCGGTACAACAGCTGGGAACCGTAGTACAGTTAAACCGTAAAACCGGTCAACAACGGCTCAAGAACCGCTCCAAAACAGAAACTAGTCCGGTGGTAGAGGGTACATGGCGGTACAACCTCCGGACCAATTCGAGCGGTACAACCGCTCAAACATCGGTTGTACCGGTCAACCGGTACAACCTCTCTCTGAGGCGGTACAACCTCTCTATGTAAAACAGGCAATATCAAAACAGCCACAACTTTCCCATACGAGCTCCGAATTCGATGAAACCAAGTTTGTTGGAAAGCTAACGACATGGGCTAAAACAATCTTGATAGAAATATCAATAAGAAGCAAATGAGAAAAGGTCCATAAGAAAATGGTGAGAACCCTTCCTTGGATAAGACCGGTAAAACCTCCAACACCGAAAACATCATAGAAGACGCATGCGAACTCCGTTTTCGATGAACTCAAGCTTGTCATCAAGATCGGACAATAGAAACAAAAGACATAAATATCAGAAAAATAACAAGCATAAAGTAAAGATACAAGAAAGTCAGACACAAGAATAATAGAAACAGGAGAAAAGACACAAGAATAATACAAATATAGCAGACAATATAATATAAACTACAAAAGATAACAATATTAACGAGACAGAACAAGAACATGCAAAGATTGTGAAATGCATGGACTCAAGATTAGATAAATAAGACAACAAGCATTCACAAAGATAAGTCATAGTTGAGCTTGAAAAGAAAAAGATAAGCTATAATAATACAGTGCACCTCAGTAAAAAGGAAGTAATCTTAAAGATAATGAAGATTGAGAACATAAGGAAAGTTCATGACACCATATCAAGCCAGTAAAATATACAGACAATCACAAAGTCAAAGAAAAAACACAAAATGAAAATAGTAAAAAAGAAAATCCAAATAAGAATAATTATCTACAATGAACAGTGTCAATGATTAAAGAAGCAAAACAAAATACAGAATATGTGTATTAAGACAAACAAAAAATAAAGCAAAAGTAAGAAGAAATATACTTGAAAATATTATAAAGTAAAGGGAAGTATCATGTACATAAGATGAAATCCAAGAGGTGGTCAACAACCAGCTCTCACAATTCAGAAGACAAAAAAGGTCCCACCAAACATTAGAACACAAAGTCACAGAAAATAGCCACATTGATATGATTATTGATAAAAATAAAGGGCACAATAATATGTAAATAGAAGACAAGAACAAAAATATGAGAAAGAGACAAAATTATGCAAAAAGGAATAAAAAAAACCATGAAAATATATAAATACAAAGTGATACCATTCAAAACAAAGATTAAATATCGGAGTAAGAACAACTCACTTCAACCACAAAGCAATGAATGGCTACTCCACCAGAACAAGATAAAATAAAAAGGTGAATAAATGTTTCAGTGTATATTAGATTTACCCATATGACAAGAGAAACTACAAAGAATAAAGACCAAGAATACATGAATTTTGAATTGAATTTGAGGAATACACTGAGAATGAAATAAACAAGATAATGACAATTAAGATTTAGACAAAGACACCATTCCAAAGGATATCATAATTCCAGAGCAACAAGAATAACAAATCACTAAGCCAACAACATCATAACTATGCAACCAAACAAAAGCAATTAGCACTATACAAACTCAAGACAAACAAAAATCAAGGATACTTCAATGTAACAATTAAGAAATACAAGAGCATGATAAAAGAAATCAACCAATTTTGTTGAAACAGAAGATAACCCTATCTATAATTGCAATTCAATATCGAAACTATTACAATTTAGTTGTGGCCCACAAGTGGCCAAGTTCAAATGGTGCCAATGTCTTTCTGACAACTTAGACAATAAACTGGCAAACCATCAACTACTCCAGGAAAATCACAAAAATGGTAATATACACCATGAGAACGACCTTCAGCAAAGGCAAGACTTTCATTCTTACTATTTTCCAAGGAGCATTGTTAGTTCTTGGAAGCCTTCTGCTTGAGTAAAGAGATGAATGTCCCTTCCTTTTCTTGACACTAATGGCTCTTTCAATGGAGTTATTGTCCTCATTGCTAAGAACAATGGCATTTGACTTTGGCCTTCTTTTTCATCTGATCTTCTTATGATTGACCAACCACCTTCATGGATTTCACAATATGTTAGTGATTCTGAGATTTCAGCTTTCTCAAAAAGTGACTGGCCTACTTTATTTCTCCTGTTCCAAAAAGTACTGAGGAGATAGCTTTCTTACAAGAGAAGAATTAACAGTGCCACTTTTGTGATTACAAGTCCTGCAATGATTTGACTAAAGAGTCTATTCACTGGGCACAATTTCCTGAATCTGCTCTGGCTCCTTGCATTTGGATCTATCTATGGAGTTGAACTTTCAGCTTTCTTCATTCCATAATTGTAGTGGACTCATTGAGCCTAGTACTTCTTCAAAGGACTTCATATGAGTGTCCATTAAAATAATTACGGTAGAGGCTTGAACAAATGCGGAATAAACCTAACGGTTAATTTGTCAAGCACAAAACCTACAACAACTAGGCTCACCTATGTGCACCAACAACTTATGCTAAGCAAGATAAGCAACTATGTGATAGCAAGATATATATGACAAAGAACAATATGGCTATCACAAAGTAAAGTGCATAAGTAAAGGACTCGGTCGAGATAACCGAGGCACTCGGAGACGACGATGTATCCCGGTTCACACCCTTGCGGATGCTAATCTCCGCTTGGAGCGGTGTGGAGGCACAATGCTCCCCAAGAAGCCACTAGGGCCATCAGAATCTCCTCACGCCCTCGACAATGCAAGATGCCGTGATTCCACTAAGGGACCCTTGAGGCGGTCACCAACCAGACAAATGGCGACCCTTGGGGCCGGTCACTGAACCCGTACACTTTGGCAACCCTTGGGGGCGGTCACCGGTACCCGTCAAATTGCTTGGGGCGATCTCCACAACCTAATTGGAGACCCCGACGCTTGCCCAGAGCTTTACACCACAATGATTGAGCTCCGAACACCACCAACCGTCTAGGGGCCCAAGCACCCAAGAGGAACAAGCTCAAGGGTACCAAGCACCCAAGAGTAATAAGCTTCTCAACTTGTAACTTCCACGTATCACCGTGGACAACTCAAACCGATGCACAAATGCAATGGCAAGGGCACACGGAGTGCCCAAGTCCTTCTCTCTCAAATCCCACCAAAGCAACTAATGCTTGGGAGGAAAGTGAGAGGAAGAACAAGGAGAACACAAAAAACTCCAAGAACTAGATCCAAGGGGTTCCCCTCACATAGAGGAGAAAGTGATTGGTGGAAGTGTGGATCTAGATCTCCTCTCTCTTTTCCCTCAAAAACTAGCAAGAATCCATGGAGGGATTGAGAGTTAGCAAGCTCAAAGAAGGTCAACAATGGGGCCAAAAACGAGCTCAAGAGATAGGGAACCATTGGGGAAGAAGACCCCTTAAATAGGTCCCCACGAATCTGCCAGTTATGTGCGAGAAACTGAAGGACCGGTACAACTGGTGCACGAACCGTACAACCGCCAAAGCAGAGGAAAACCAACTGGAAAAGCTCTAGGCGGTACAACAGCACAGGGAACCGTAGTACCGGTTAAACCGGTAAAACCGGTCAACAACGGCTCAAGAACCGCTCCAAAACAGAAACTAGTCCGGTGGTAGAGGGGTACATGGCCGGTACAACCTCCGGACCAATTCTGGAGCGGTACAACCGCTCCAAACATCGGTTGTACCGGTCAACCGGTACAACCTCTCTACAGGGCGGTACAACCTCTCTATGTAAAACAGGCAATATCAAAACAGCCACAACTTTCCCATACGAGCTCCGAATTCGATGAAACCAAGTTTGTTGGAAAGCTAACGACATGGGCTAAAACAATCTTGATAGAAATATCAATAAGAAGCAAATGAGAAAAGGTCCATAAGAAAATGGTGAGAACCCTTCCTTGGATAAGACCGGTAAAACCTCCAACACCGAAAACATCATAGAAGACGCATGCGAACTCCGTTTTCGATGAACTCAAGCTTGTCATCAAGATGACCATAAGATCTAAGACTCACAAAGAGAACCAAATAAGAACCAAGAAAGATGATGCAAGGATGCAATGTCTGAGCTCTCTACTAACAATACGATCAAGCTACCAACTTGAGAGCCCCCCTTGATAGTACGGCAAACGATCCTATAACCCGGTCTCCCAACTACCACCACGAGACCGGTAAAAGAGAAAACCTATCAAGGGCAAACCTTTGCCTTGCACATGGTCCACTTGAGCTAGATGATGACGATCTTGAGTCCCTCAAGTTGGACCACCTTTCTTGATTGTGTTGGCTCGATGAAGACTAGATGATTGCTCCCCCATAGTCCACTATGGGTGAGCGACTCTTCGACACATCTTCACAAGTCCATTGACACCACAATGGATGGCAAGATTCAAACTTGATTGCTCCCCCATACTCCATTATGGGTGAGCCACTCTTTGTGTTGCTCCACTTGAACTTGCACACTGCAAACTTGATGACGATCACCACTTGATGTCATCCTCCATGGGTTGTATGGGATCTTCCTCTTGACACAAGACCATGGAAACATACCTAACCCTACAAAGAACTCTCACGTAGACCATGGGTTAGTACACAAAGCATAATGGACAATGCTTACCATACCATGGGAACACTTGGTCCCTCTCGGTACAACTTGTGCGCTTTGTGTGTTGATCAACTTGAATCACTCTCTGTACTTAGTATAGATCAACCATGAATCTTTCCAACTCTCTTCATTAGGATGATGTCTTGAAGGTAAACTTGAATGTTCACACAATCTTCTTCTTCAAGATATGCTTTTGATAAGCTCAACACTCACATGACCAATCTTTGGATAATTCCTTAATAGCACCTTGGTCAACACATAAACTCCTTGAAACCAACACATGGACTTCAAGAAAAGCCTATGGACAAAACCTTCAAAGAAAACTCAAGGCAACCATTATTCCATAGAGATTGTCATCAATTACCAAAACCAAACATGGGGGCATCGCATGTTCTTTCAATCTCCCCCATTTTGGTAATTGATGACAATCACTTTCAAGAGAGTTTATATAAGGAATTATGCATCACCATGCAATGCAACAACCAATAGTGCATGCGAATGAGATGCAAATGCGGAGGAACAAAACCAAAGCAAGAGGAGACAACTCTCTAAACTTCTCCACAAAACTCTCTGAAACTTCTCCCCCATTGGCATCGATTGCCAAAATGGGCTAAAGCTTAGAAGGCCAATATAAAATGTGTTCCTCCATAAATTGTGTATTTCTCAACAAGAGAGTGGAATGCAATACACATATCCAACGGTAAATACTTGGAGGAAGACAAACTATATTGAGGCCCAAAGATTGCAAAAGGAAGATATGCCACAAAGACATAATCAAAGAGAGAAACAAGCAATCAAGCAATCAAAAGATACCAATTGAAGCAAGCTATCAAAAGATACTAATTGAACCAACTAGGCCAATGATCCTACGAGCCACATGAATAAAGGATATTATGATAAGAGCGGAGCAGTGTTCTAAAGAAACTAGAGAAGCTCCCCATGATTTGTGCACATCAAGAATTTTTGTATTTGGATACAAAGTGCACAAAATAGGATCATAGCTCCCCCAAAATCAATAGAAACTTACAACAAGTGCAAATGAGCATATAGGAAACTGAGCCTAGTACTTGCAACAAACACATGGTTGAGCAACAAGTAAGAGAGGCAACTTAAGAGTGGGCTCAACCAAAAAGATGTGTGTGACTCAAGGCAATGCACTTGAGAAGACTAATGTACAGAAGAGCATTAAGCATCAATAAAGTCTTCAAAGAATGAGGCACACGGTGCAAGGCCTATCATTCCCACACACAACTAGCGAACGGGTTCACAAGCTTACTAATAAGCATATAGAGAACCCATGCTTGTGACAACCCGCGGTGAAGATAGAAGATGAGAGGCTCATCAAGACGAGGGATACCAAAAAAGATGGCAAAAGCCTCGTAAAGATAAGTAAGAGGAAAATAATCTTCACCACACAAGAGTGCAACAAGATGCAACGATAGAGGACACACACTCAAGGCAAAAGCTTTCACGGAGCCACCAAAGAAATAACATAAGAAAGACAAGGTGGACGTGAAAGAAAGGATATCAACTAGAGAAGTAATTTCTCTCAAATGTATAAGGTTCTATGTAGACGAAATCATGATGATATATATCTACAAAGAAGGATGTACACCCGAAATAGTTACAACACGAAGGAACAAGATATCCACAAGGAAGCCATAAATACGCCAATAAGATATTTGCTTGGAAGCATGACACTTGGCTTGATATGGTCTTATTGTATATAAATGAAGTCCAAACACACATCCATCAAAGGCATCACAACTAGCAGCAAGAGATCATTGTTGGGATGCTTTGAGAAAGGAAACAAGTATCACAAGCTATGAAATGAACATCATGCCAAGATGCAACCTACACAAGGTTGAATGCAAGAGGGGAAAGCATGAATAGATACTTGTTACCAAGATATCATTGGAAGGATGTAGAAGATACCAATTGAAGGTAGATAGTAGTTCATTGATCATCCTAGCTTGACTCCAATATGCACATGGTGACAACACCTTCCTTGTGAGTGAGCCGAGCATCCAATGCATCTCCAAATGTTCCTAGAAGAACAACACAAACTAAACGGTACCCAAACTCATCGGGACCAAATAGTTAGAAACACCAATACATAGGACAAACTCCACATAAATATGTGCATCTAGATATGAAAATGAATTTCATGCACATCTCATCCAAATTGAGACTAGGTGGAGTTTCCCCTATATATTGAGTTAAAGAAAGAAAGCAAGCCAAATAAAATACATGAAGTAAACATGCATGCTCAAGACTTTCAAGAACCGAAACCAAAAGAAATTGAAATGCAAGGAAAAAGGATACCAAATAGATAAATCATCACTTGGAAAATATTATTAAAGATACAACAAGGGATGAGATATCCATTGGTACACACTAAACTAAAGATGTCAAACTCCCAAAGAGAGGATGGTTCCAAACAAACCAAGCTCTCAACAAAGTTTCATGATGGCACAAAGTACCAAAAAGAAATGGCTTGCCTTCCACCAAAACACACTTGATAAGGATCACAAGAAGAGTGTTCTGCAGAAAATAGAATAGCTCCCCCACGAGTTGTGCATTATGTAGGATTTGTATTTGAATACAAAATGCACAAGGTGGGATCACCGCTTTCACTATATCTAGAAAACACTAGACAAGACCAAGAAATTAACACGATCTGCAAGTGGTATGGAAGACAATGGGAGTTGACATAAATCTTGGCAAGAGAAAAGGCAAATAAAAAACAAAAGCCAATGTAAAGATGATCAATAAATTCTACCACACATAAGTGACTACCAATTGTCAAAAGACAAGAAGTATTTGGAAATAATTCCCGGTGGTAGATAACAAGGATATCCAACATCATCTTCACACCACACACAAGCAAATTGCAACTTGTAGAGCTAACATGCCACCTAGGAACAAGATAATCTACAATATCAACACTAGGTGACAACATCTCAAATGTACACATTTTCTAGGCTAGTAATATACATAGCATATTACTCCCCCATAATGTGATACCAATGAAGAAAACTTAACAAGAGGCAATAAGAGGATCCAACACGAGATAATCAATGGAATTTTAGAATTTGAATTTCTCATGAGAGATATACCACCTAGCGACTAGATAATCTTGAAATATCAATACTAGATGGTATTACTCATGTGCACACATTTATAGGATTGTGAGGTGCACAAAGCACACCACTCTCCCATAATGGATATTCCATTAATCTCTCACAAGAGCCAACTAAGAAATAAACAAGATGCACTAAGGCTCAACGAACGACACACAAGTACATGATGTGCAAACCAACATACACAAAGGCAATTTGGAGGCACATCATATACAAACACATGCAAGGAACAAAACCAAAACATGCAAAGGGGCAAGTAACTTTCAATGTAAACAATTTAAGTACAAGTTACCGCAAGGAGGCACATTGGATATAAGATAGAAACTTGACAACCCAATTGACTTGGCTTGAGACAACAAGAAAGATGAAGTCCCCTTAATTCTTCATAATGTAGCCAAGTCTCAAATGAGCTCCAGAAACACCTATTTATCAAGTTTGAGCTTGTTGGTCCCCAACCAAGTTGGGTCCTAAGAGGTTAGTCACAATAGGCTTGGCTACCCAAATGGTTCTTTTCTTGACATCACTTTAAGTACCAATAAACTTGGCAAACACATTGCCAACCTTATCCTTCCCAAGAGAATAGATATCATCAATAATAATCGGGTTAGATAAGTTACCACTAGTGCATGAAGAAGCGACGTGACCTTTCTCACGACATAAGTAGCAACGTCTACTCTTCACTTTCTTCTCACTTGATTTTTCCACAAGAGAAGCATTAGCTTGAGTCTTCTTGGGAAGTGGCCTTTCTTCGACTTGAGGTTGAGAATGAGATTGAACTTGTGCCCTCTTCCCTTGTTGCTTGACACTAATGGCCTTCTTCTTCAATGGGCAAGATCTAATATGATGCCCTTCTACTTTGCACTTGAAGCAAACAATCTTGGCCGAATTCTTGACTTGTTCTTGGCCCTTCCTTTTGTTCATCTTGGACTTCTTCTTCTTATTGGAGTTGAATCCAAGTCCACCTTTGTCATTGGGGGATTTTTGCACACTCAAGATATTGTTGAGTGTGGATTTCTCTTGATGACTCTTTTCCAAGTCTTTCTTCAAAGAAGTGACTTGGGCCTTGAGCTCTTTGATTTCCTCTACATGGTTAGTCTCAACACAAGTACTAGAGGAAGTATAAGCTTCATCATTAGAGCAACAAGGCAAGGAAAGCAATTCATCACAAGATGTACCAACATTGTGAGTAGATGAATTACAAGGACTAGCACATGGCAATATAGTATTTTGACTAGAAGTAGTGCTAGTATCCACATGGGGCTCACTAGATGTTACCTTAGCAATCATGGCCTCATGAGCTACCTTTAGCACATTATGGAATACTAGAAGATCATCATGAGAGCTTGAGAGCTTTTCATGGCTTTCTTCCAATTTCCCATAATTGCTAGATGGCACCTCAAGTTGAGCCCGTAGCTGAACATTCTCCTTCAAAATGGATGCTTCACAAGTAATGGAGTTAGTAGCACAAGCATCATTATTTACAACAATAGGAGAGGACAACTTGGCAAGCTCTTTTAAATAAGAAGCTTCAAGTTGGGCATGAGACTCGGTGAGTTTGATGAGCTCACCCTTGATGACCCTTGAGCCATTTTCGAGGTGCTCAAAATCCTCAAGGAGTCTAGCATGAGAAACTTCAAGCTTAGCATTTTTAGTTTTGAAATCATTAGCCACCTCAAGAGCTCTATCATGAGATTCCCTCACTCTAGATAATTCTAGAGCAAAAGTCTCCTCAAGAGATTCGGAGGTGGTTTGTTCATGTTCAAGAGCTTGAGATAGCTCATGATCTCATTTGCGTAATCACGCCCATGAGCTTCCATTTTCTCAATGGTGGCCTCATGCTCCTCTAGATGAGATTCCAACTCCTCAATGTATTTCTTGCCATCAATGGCAATGGACATTATTTCCATGAAGTTGGAACGAGCAATTTTATTTTTATGAAGAGCTTTAAAAATCATTTCCCCCTTATTTTTTAAGGAGGCAACATTATCATTCTCTTCATCATTATCCTCATCATCATTAGCATCAACATCATCATCAAGAGACATATTGGGGTACAAAGTAGGAGATACCTTTGACGCCTTAGCCATAAGGCAAAAAGCAATAGATGATGATATAGGATCCCTTGAGGCACCATTAAACACCACATCTTGTTCCATGGAGTGTTCGGTTTCCTCTATATTGTTAGCACAACAATTCAAGGAAATAGATGCATTTTTATCATGGCAACAAGACATAGCAAGCATATCATCATGAGATTTAGTCAAGCAATTTCTACATGATATGCAAGGACTATCAACACAAGCATGTGAAACATTTGGAGTGCTCGAAGTGTTAAAGCCCAAAGAGGAAGCATTGCAATAAGATAGTGATGAAGGATCATCCACAATAAGCATACTATCATCATTGCAATGACCAACACTACTCACCATATCATTACCTTGTGGCAAACCACATGTAGGTGAAGTAGAAGAAGTTGAGAAGACTATACGACCGGAGGTGGAGGGAGAACAATCATCCCCACAAATATTGGACACACCATATTTATCTCGAAGCTTTGTCCACAACTCATGAGCATCCCGAAACGGCATGAGTTAAAAAATAACTACATTGCTCAAAGCATCGAAAAGCACATTAGAAGCGTGAGCATTGAGATAAGAGTTTTTCTCATCCTCTAAAGATAATCTTTGGGGATCCTTTGGAGGAGAAAAACCCATATCTACAATTCTCTCTAAATTTGGGTCCATGACCCTAAAGAGATTAAGCATGCGAATTACCCAAACATCAAAATTTGTGCCATCGAAACTAAGAGTGTCAGAGAATCCTAATCCCCTAGTCGACATATTTAATCTCTAGGCGGTTAAGCCCAACAAAGAGAGACGAGGCTCTGATACCAATTGAAAGATCGAGGATGTCGCCTAGAGGGGGGTGAATAGGCTCTTTAAAATAATTACGGTAGAGGCTTGAACAAATGCGGAATAAACCTAACGGTTAATTTGTCAAGCACAAAACCTACAACAACTACGCTCACCTATGTGCACCAACAACTTATGCTAAGCAAGATAAGCAACTATGTGATAGCAAGATATATGACAAAGAACAATATGGCTATCACAAAGTAAAGTGCATAAGTAAAGGGCTCGGGTCAGAGATAACCGAGGCACTCGGAGACGACGATGTATCCCGAAGTTCACACCCTTGCGGATGCTAATCTCCGTTTGGAGCGGTGTGGAGGCACAATGCTCCCAAGAAGCCACTAGGGCCACAGTAATCTCCTCACGCCTCGACAATGCAAGATGCCGTGATTCCACTAAGGGACCCTTGAGGGCGGTCACTGAACCCGTACAAATGGCGACCCTTGGGGGCGGTCACCGAACCCGTACACTTTGGCAACCCTTGGGGGCGGTCACTGGTACCCGTCAAATTGCTCGGGGCGATCTCCACAACCTAATTGCAGACCCCGACGCTTGCTCAGAGCTTTACACCACAATGATTGAGCTTCGAACACCACCAACCGTCTAGGGGCCCAAGCACCCAAAGGAACAAGCTCAAGGGTACCAAGCACCCAAGAGTAATAAGCTTCTCAACTTGTAACTTCCACGTATCACCGTGGAGAACTCAAACCGATGCACAAATGCAATGGCAAGCGCACACGGAGTGCCCAAGTCCTTCTCTCTCAAATCCCACCAAAGCGACTAATGCTAGGGAGGAAAGTGAGAGGAAGAACAAGAAGGAGAACACAAAGAACTCCAAGATCTAGATCCAAGGGGTTCCCCTCACATAGAGGAGAAAGTGATTGGTGGAAGTGTGGATCTAGATCTCCTCTCTCTTTTACCTCAAAAACTAGCAAGAATCCATGGAGGAATTGAGAGTTAGCAAGCTCAAAGAAGGTCAACAATGGGGGCAAAAACGAGCTCAAGAGATAGGGAACCATTGGGGAAGAAGACCCCCTTAAATAGGTCCCCATGAATCTGCCCGTTATGTGCAAAAAACTGAAGGACCAGTACAACCGGTGCATGAACCGGTACAACCGGCCAAAGCAGAGGAAAAACCAACCTAGGAAAATCTCTAAGCGGTACAACAGCCTCAGGAACCGGTAGTACCGGTTAAACCGGTAAAACCGGTCAACAACGGCCCAAGAACCGCTCCAAAACAGAAACTAGTCCGGTGGTAGAGCGGTACATGGCCGGTACAACCTCCGGACCAATTCTGGAGCGGTACAACCGCTCCAAACACCGTTGACCAGTACAACCTCTCTACGGGGCGGTACAATCTCTCTATGTAAAACAGGCAATATCAAAACAGCCACAACTTTCCCATACGAGCTCCGAATTCAATGAAACCAAGTTTGTTGGAAAGCTAACGACATGGGCTAACACAATCTTGATATAAATATCAATAAGAAGCAAATGAGAAAAGGTCCATAAGAAAATGGTGAGAACCCTTCCTTGGATAAGACCGGTAAAACCTCCAACACCGAAAACATCATAGAAGACGCATGCGAACTCCGTTTTCGATGAACTCAAGCTTGTCATCAAGATAACCATAAGATCTAAGACTCACAAAGAGAACCAAATAAGAACCAAGAAACATGATGCAAGGATGCAATGGTTTGAGCTCTCTACTAACGATACGATCAAGCAACCAACTTGAGAGCCCCCCTTGATAGTACGGCAAACGATCCTATAACCCAGTCTCCCAACTACCACCACGAGACCGGTAAAAGAGAAAACCTATCAAGGGCAAACCTTTGCCTTGCACATGGTCCACTTGAGCTAGATGATGACGATCTTGACTCCCTCAAGTTGGACCACCTTTCTTGATTGCGTTGGCTCGATGAAGACTAGATGATTGCTCCCCCATAGTCCACTATGGGTGAGCGACTCTTCGACACATCTTCACAAGTCCATTGACACCACAATGGATGGCAAGATTCAAACTTGATTGCTCCCCCATACTCCATTATGGGTGAGCCACTCTTTGTGTTGCTCCACTTGAACTTGCACACTGTAAACTTGATGACGATCACTACTTGATGTCATCCTCTATGGGTTGTATGGGATCTTCTTCTTGACGCAAGACCATGGAAACATACCTAACCCTACAAATAATTCTCACGTAGACCATGGGTTAGTACACAAAGCGTAATGGACAATGCTTACCATACCATGGGAACACTTGGTCCCTCTCGGTACAACTTGTGCGCTTTGTGTGTTGATCAACTTGAATCACTCTCTGTACTTAGTATAGATCAACCATGAATCTTTCCAACTCTCTTCATTAGGATGATGTCTTGAAGATAACTTGAATGTTCACACAATCTTCTTCTTCAAGATATGCTTGCGATAAGCTCAACACTCACATGACCAATCTTTGGATAATTCCTTAATAGCACCTTGGTCAACACATAAACTCCTTGAACCAACACATGGACTTCAAGAAAAGCCTATGGACAAAACCTTCAAAGAAAACTCAAGGCAACCATTAGTCCATAGAGATTGTCATCAATTACCAAAACCAAACATGGGGGCATCGCATGTTCTTTCACCTGGTGCTACCACCGGCTGCAACGATGCTGGAACCAGCACAACAGCAAGCTGCAACCCGGACCGTGTCAAGTGTTGGAACCAGCGATCCCCGATGCAACTACCGGCTATGTCGGGAGCTTGAACCAGCTTCATTTTTTGCTGCAACTTGCTACTTTTTTTGCTACATCTACTTCTTTATGGATTTTGCTTCCTATGATTTTTGCTAGAACCAGATGTGTCTCGCACCGCCGACGTGTTTTTTTTGCTGGAACCAGCTTCATGTTTTGCTGGAACTTGGTAAATTTTTTGCTACATCGACTTCTTCAGTCTGGTAGTGATGGGTAGTGTTTTTGCTACAATGGGCGATTGCAAAAGTTACAACCAGCGAGTGTTTTTGCTACAACGGCGACGTGGTGGCGGCACCGACGAGCTTTTTTTGCTGGAACTACACACTTTTTTTGCTACTACCGACATTTTCTTTTGCTGCTACCGGCAACACGAGGATGAGTACTTTTTGCTGCGCTCGTTGTGGTGTGTTGCGACCGGCAACCGGCGCCGCCGGAGCTGCGGCCGTCGCCACGGGGAGCTGCAACAGTGGGCGCATGTTGCTGCATGCACGCTGACGGGAAACGCAGGAGGCGACGACAGCGCCGGCGAGCTGCAGGGACTGCGATGACCGGCGGCTGAGGGCAACGATCGGCGGCGAGGGCAGCGACGGGCGAGACGCGCAGGGCGGTGCTTCGAGGCCGGACGCGTCACTAGTCCATGGCGGCGGAATGGAAGCTTTTTTCTGAAAAGAAGAAGATATCTGACAGAGGAAGGGGAGAGAATCGTGTGGCTGTGCGATTTTTGATCGGACGTTGTTGGTGTGACCGGCCCAAATTTCGGCCGGCGCACCGGCGCCTATCACTCGCCTTCCATCCCTATCGATCATCGTTCGCTGAACCGCTTTTCCTTCTATTTTTCTTCCTTTTCGTTACTTTTATTTTTTTCGATTTTTCTTCTGTTTTTCCCATTTCCTTTCCTTTTTTTGCAACCGTCCTTTAAAGTTGTGAACATATTTTCTCAAAATATGAACATTTTTTGAAAATCATGAGCATTTTTGAAATCATAAAAAGGATATCAAATTCGAAAACATTTTTCATATATCTGTGAACATTTTATAGAATCATGAACACTTGTTCAATTGATAAACCTTTTTTAAAATTCACAAACATTTTCCATAAATTCGCAAACATTTTCTACAGATTTGCAAATATATATTTTTAAACCCGTGAACATTCTTTTTGAATCAGCAGACTTTTTTGAATTGATAACATTTTCTTAATTGTTTTGGAAAATTTTAAAAAAATTCATGTACAGATTTTGAATTTGCAAGCATTTGTACAATTTCAAGCATTGTTTTGAATATACATACATTTAATAAAATATCGTGACTTTGTTTTAATATTCTAACTTTTTCCTCTAAAATCATGCACATGTTTTTGAATCCACAAACAATGTCAAGGTCGTGAATATTATTTGAATAGGATTTTTTTCTGTAAAATTATGAATATTATTTGAATCCGCGAACATTATATGATTTTTTGTTTTTTTAAATGAACATATTTTAAGTTCTCGGATTGAAATCCCAAATGATTTAAAATAGAAGAAAAATAGAATACAAAAAATAAAAAGGAAAAGGAAATAAACGAAATTTAATAAACAGAGTGCCCCGTACATGGGACCAAAAGGGCAGGACGCGGGAGCACGGGGTGCTCGCTGCATGCGCGCTGCGCACGGTATAGGAGGTCCCATAGCGGAAGGTTAGGTTTTCTGGGAGCAACTAATTAACGAGCGTTCCTTCGGGAGCCTCGCAACGATCAGCGTCACTTGGTGCCTCACAGCCATTCGTCACGTGTCGTGCTCTGGACGCTCCCTTCGGATTTTGTTTTTTTTTATTTTTACGCACGCGTTTCTGGATTTTTAAACGGTTTTTTTCCGTTTTTTCTTGACGTTTTGGTTTTCTACTGGTCTTCCCTAGCTTTTCGACCATTTTTTTTTTTGAAAAAAATATTTTTTTGTGCAAAAAAATACATTTTTTTCGCGAGAGTCACGGTTTTGTTTTCGCGAGAGGCACGGCCGTGCCTCTTGGAAACGAAAAAAAAACGTATTTTCTATTTTTTTTTCTTTCGCGAGAGGCACGGTTTTGCTTCCGCGAGAGGCACGGTTGTGCTTTCGCGAGAGGCGCGGGCATGCCTCTTTCGAATAGGAAAAAACACGCGTTTTTTGTTTTTTCTTTCATGATAGGCACGGTTTTGCTTCCGCGAGAAGCACGGTTATGCTTTCGCGAGAGGCACGGGCGTGCCTCTTCCGGAAAGGGAAAAAACGCGTTTTCTGATTTTTTTTTTCTTTCGCGAAAGGCACGGTTTTGCTTCCGCAAGAGGCACGGTTGTGCGTTTGCGAGAGGCACGGGCGTGCCTCTTTCGAAAAGGAAAAAAGCGCGTTTTCTGTTTTTTTTCTTTCGCGAGAGGCACGCTTTTGCTTCCGCGAGAGGCACGGTTGTGATTTCTTCAGAGCCACGGGCGTGCCTCTTTCGGAGAGGGGAAAAAACCCGTGTTCTCGGTTCGGGTTTTTTGTCGGTTTTTTTCGTGAGAAAAAAAGTTCGTCAAAACCTATCAACATGGGATCTAATTTTGAAGATCTCGTCGCGAGGAATCCAATGGCGAAAACGGTTCGAGATTTGGGCGCACGATTTAAGAGATAAAACGATTTGAATAAACAGATTTATGAAAAAGGAAAAACTTCCAGGTTGCGACAAGTGGCGCACATGCAGCACGCCACTTATCGCAACCTAGGGAAGTTGGAGTGGTCTCCACAAGGAATACTCCTTAATTAGTGACTAGTAGACTGCCCATGCGTTGCACGGGCCAACAAATAAATTTGTAAACAAAGCTCATGCCCCCTCCCCTAGCACACACACACACAAATGAGCATAGTACACGTAATGTTCAACCATAACACAAATGTATGCATCTTCTCTCTATTCTTACAAACACCATACACTCCTATAGCTGCTCTTTTCCTCTGAACTTGTCATACATCACCTTCTCTGTCTATACATCATTCATCCTCTCAATCCATCACCTTGTCAATTGTTTTGTTGTCTCGAACGGTACAAAAACCCCCGACCATGTCACCTTCTTGATCTACTCCTAATCCAAGGAATCTAAATCTGGTTGAATGCCCTTCCTTTGCTATGGAACAACAAACTTATCTATGGGAACATATATCAACATATCATTATATGCAGTGCGTACATCACATGCTTAGCACTATGTTGTGACAAATAGTTCTTGTCAATATCTCGCTTTTCTCTAAATATGTTTCTCCACCAGCCATGCATGCAAAACATCTACTTTCACGTGCTCCTTACCCTTGCATTGCAATGGTGCATAATACATTAATCGTGTCAAACATATATAATGATTACACTTCTACTCCCCAATCCAAGCATGGTGCCATTAGTGGCACATCCGACTCACAATCCCTCAACCCTGTCACGCCCACACTTCAAAATTACAATCATTGTGTTAACTTAAGACAAATTATAATCATTGTACTAATTTAAGATAGATTCGCTTATATTCACATTTTAGTAAACAAAACAAATTATTTGCATATAGCATATATATACGAGTGGAACAGGAGTTTGACCACCAAATAAACGACATTAGTAGTGCAATACATGAAGCGTTGTGTAGCTTATCAAGAATGATTTTAACAAACGCCAACAACTTTAAATGAGATCATCTAGGTTAAGAACCAAAAGTATGTATTGGCACCATGCTTCTCTTCCCAAACGCTCAGCAGACCTTCCAACGATTAACACACCGATGCAACCTGATTAAGTCTGATTCACTCTTAACTCTCCAATGCCAGAACCGACTGGATTGCAGCCACCTCAGACTCGGTGCTGCACATAACCCGCATTACATCTATGCTTCGGTAAATACACTTGCTAATCACGTCAATACGAAAACACAGCGAGGTTCCTAGGCATTTAAGAACTTCAAATACCTTGCCCAGTGAGACCTTGCATATCCAACAATGACCTCACCGGGATTGAATCATTTGGCAATGACAAATTGCTGGACCCTAGCACGCCCGTCCTCATTCCATCATTCCCATCCGCACCCAGCATCAAGTTCTAACTACCCATGTTGACATCTATGCACCATACTCGATCCTCCTATCAGCTCACTCCTCCATGGCCCCTTACTCACCCATAGCCTAAACAACTTCTGATGTGGCATCGCGCCCAACCTCAATCTTCCGTGACCTTCCTCGGTTGGTTTTCCATCAGCTCCTCTTTCTTATCCTCATCAACAAATCGTGTAATATAACTTCAGGTCAAAGGCTCCATCAGCTCATTACAGCTATCTAAAGTCACCTCGTTGTTCTCTGCAAACCATTATGTCTGAATATTAGAAAACAAATCCAAATGATTTGAATTATAAAAAGCAAGGCATCGTACCTCTTTAGAGAAAGGCTATTATTTATTTCTCAACTCAGGTATAACAGTGGTACGGTACTCGACCCTCCTATCGGTCTCCTATCGGCTCACTCCTCCATGGCCCCTAATCCAAATCCGAGTTTTATTGTAAATCTTCATCTGAACTTACTCAAATCAGGCACAAACAGTGGTATGGTACTCCCTCCATCCTAGAATATAAGATTATTTCTGACACTAAATGATCCAGTCATGTCAACAGTCCTCATGCACATCGGCGAGTGACTGCGATATTATGACTGTTGTTTCATGGAACACCAATTTTGATACTGCCAAGTTAATGCGCGTCTCTCATAATGAACCTGCACAAATGATATTAGATAGTGGCCTTAGATTCAACTGAATTAAATATCAGTTCAATTTTCTCAAGTTGATCTTCATATTATTTTGTAATTATAATTATAAGTAACTAAATGTGAGAAGTTCAGTGGAGTGTAATTGTAAAAATAGCGATACTACTACGTGTTATAGCCAATGAATTGTTCATTTCATACAGGCAAATTAATTATGCATACTTTCAAGTATATGGTACTCCATAAGGTTTTCATTTCTATTAACAATGCATAGTGGATGAATGGATAACGAACATATATTAAAGCCTAGGAGATCCATGATGGCTCAGAATTAGACCAGTCTACACAAACTGTAATATGAATCACAATGAATAACAAAACACCTCCGGCCAAGACCAGAGGATCTCAATCTATTTTCTCTACTGGCTAAAATCTCAAAGAATGAGATTATTGGTTAAAAGACGCAGAGGACACATACCATGAAGTAATGCATGAGTCGTATCAACAGTCCATGAAAGCTTACAATGTGCAACACATTCGTTTTCCTGTTTTACTAACAAAAATTGACAACAGCAAAATTGACAGAAGAATTCAAGATTACGCATGCAACACACTTTCTAAATTATTTGCAAATTTGGCAGAAATTGCATCATATGAGTAAAATATATTTGATTCCAAATAGTATATTCAACGGACCAGAGAAAAGAACATGGGCTTTTAGGACCAGAGGTACTGATCTACTATTCTCCTGAGTACCGGTCGACCTGTAGGTGAGTTTGGGAGGCGGCGACCTGGATGGCCGGCGGCGATAGTGAGACGTCAGGCTGTGGAGGAAGGCCAGGCGCAAAAGAGAGAAGGAGCGTCTAGCGGGACGGCGTTTGGCGGAGTAGACGGTCGGCGAAGGAATCGACGTGATGGGCTGGTCCGGGTGAAGTTCGATCTGATCGAGCTCAGCGGTCGTGGGGAAGCGAGGTCCCGCGGAGACCTTTCTCCTCTCGTCCCTCGGTTGATTTGATCGAGCAATGCTTGCTGGGAGAGGATTCATGTACGAATTAAATTGTACCACCTCACCCCTTTATAAAAAAATCACCAGCTTTATATGTTTACGATTTACTATTTCGAGTATCAATAGGGGGCCTCCAAAATCACGAAAGAGAGAGATGTGTGTTGGGATATCCTCCTCATGTGGGCTGTGAGGAGATGACCATTTGAGGCCTTTTAGGCAGCCCAAAGAGATGCAAAAGCCCACTACCCATTAGGGTTATGACCTAGGGTCATTTTGGACTTTGCGCATGAGTGGATGGGGATGCTTTACCCTCCATCCAGCAGCCACCACCAGGTGTGACGAAAATCAGTTCATCCTCCAAGAGAGAAGAAGAGAGAAAACCAAGAGAGCAAGGGAAGAAGAGGAAGATTGAAGGAAGAAGCAAGGGAGCTCCTCCCCAAGGTTGTGATGGTCCAGATCCACTACCTTGTCTCCTTCAAGCTTCGGTTCCACCATCCTTGGTGAGATTGTTTCAACCCCTAGTTCTTGAGTTCCAAATCCTGTTGTGTTCATCCAAGATTCGGAAATCTTGATGTATGAGATCCTCTAGTGCTGTCTAGAGAAAAACTTGTTGTATCCCACGTTTGATAATAGTGGAAGAGGATTTGGGTGGCTTCGGCCCGTGGTTTTTCCCCTCAAGTTGGGGGGTTTTCCACGTAAAAATCTGGTGTCTCTTTGTTGATGCTTGATGCTGTCAGGAAAACTTACTCCTACCACAAGACACTAGGCTGAGGAGTGTCTTGCCTGCTGAGTAACATTTTCTGCCTCCATATATGCTGCTGCATATGTTTCCTTTCGTGCTAAGCAACGATCCTTGAATTAGTAAATGATGTGGTGTTGAGATTACCTGTTTCCGCTGCAGTTTTCAGTTAACCACAAGTGCATTTGTGTGCTAATTCTCAACAATGTGTTGGTCCCGGTGGGAAACAAAGGGAATAATTGATTCCTGAAAAATAATACTGATGGCTGCACATCATGCGGGATTGTGATATCTGCATGGCTCCACTAAAAGCGGGATTGTAGTAAATCCGCATGGCTGATTAAAAGCAGTTTGTGGGAAATTAAATCTGCATGACTGGGCGTCATTAAAACCTGGATTGTGGGATAAATTTGTGTGGCTAATTAAAGTGGGTTGTAGGAAATTAAATCTGCGTGGCTGATTGGCTCCTAAAGGAGGATAGTTTGCACGACATGCCATTGTCAATAGGTCAAAAATACGAAATTGTCATGGCTGAGGGCTGTTGAAGCACGTTCAGTGGGCATGAGCACGAGCATGACTGCATGAGCAAGGGAAGAAAGAGGCGTATACATGCGTGGTAATTAGTGCAAGCGATACACTGAAATTAATCATTGTGAAATCTAATGTTGTGTTATTTTACTTTGTAGACATTGCCTTATTAATTTGATTTTTAACAGAAAATCAAGCACATAAATTCAAAAAAATTTAAGAAAAGTTTCACATTTTTCCCGCTCCATTCTTGATTGTAGTAGTATGATTCCCGGAATTGAGGGGCTGCCATGCATTCCTAAGGCTGGTCACAATGGGCAAGAACATAAGCTAGTAACTTACACACTTCCCTAGACTATGTTACTACCTCCATAGTGGGTAGGAACATCTATGTAGTGTCATGCAACGATGTATTTATTAGGTTATAGACTCATTGTTTCTTGGAGTGTGCGATGTTCCGGTAACTTAGCTAGTTACCACAAACACCTCTCTCTTCATTAAATATGTGCCACATAAGCAAAGTTGTATTGGAGTGTGTGATGTTACTCCTAAGTTCCTCCCCACTGTGACCAGCCTAAAGAAGGAAGCTGCACCTGATTGATTGGGCACTGATCACATGAAAAAATTAAAGGAATGTGAATCGCACTAATCGCATAGAAGGACCTAACTAAAGGAGGAGGCAACAATTTGAGGATTAATTAACCCCAACAATGTGGGGCTGCATGGTTTTTTAGCACCTGCGGGCATGGATTTTAATTGTGTCATTTTTTCCTCCTCGTCGTATTTGCATATACAAGTCTTACTAAACCTGTGCTAATTTTTTCTTCAGTTACAACGGATGACATGTGATGTGTTGCTTGCACTTATTGTCCTTACCAAATTTGAGACAATTTTAATTTCTCTCATTGTAACACACTGGAAGTTATGTTTACACATACAATCCTTACTAAATTCACGTTTATTTTCTCTCCCGTTTCAACGCACGGGGATTTTTGCTAGTCTTTCCCTAATAATAAAGCACGGATTGACTCCGTGGGTTCACCGTCACAATATGCTTCTTTCCATGAATTTACGCTTTCAGTTTTTTTCACATATATTATTTTCTATATCCGTGGTGGTACTATTTTAATAAAGCCGCTACCTGTCATCGTTCCACCGAGGGCCCTGTCAACTTGGAAAACAAATAGCCCATGTCGTCGTCCATTTCCCACACGAAGGAGTAGTCCGTCTCCAATACGAACGAGTCCAATCTGGCGCTGCTTTTCCACCTTACCCCACTCTTTGGATCTCCATAATCCCACATCGCTACTTTAGAGTTAATAGCAAAAGAGCCCGTGCGTTGCAACGGGAGAGAAAACATAACACACACTCTTAACCCAACAACCATCACCCAAGACCACAATAGGTCTATCTCCTTTATTTTTGCGAGGCACCATATTTGTGTTGCCGCTTATCCTCCTTCTCACCCTCACCGGCGATGGCCTCGGCGTTCACACAAAACAAAACAAAACGTGTTTGAATATGTTTAATCCTAAGACGTCTCTCTCTCCCTCTCTCCTCCCTCTCCCTCCCTCCCTCTCTCTCTCTCCCTCTCTCTCGCTTTCTCTCACTCTCGCGATGAGAAATCTGTTGTTTTCCCCTGCGACATTTTTCAGAGGTATGCATTTGTAGTTATCGATGTTTTCTTTTCCCTATATTGTTATAGTGGGGTGTTTATTTGCAATCCGGGTCGCCGCCGGTACGAAAGGAAAATGGATCCTACGCTATAAATTATAAGTTTGCTCCCAAAATGATATTTTAAAAATATTTAACTGGTAAAATTAACATCATATTTAGTTCCACATATTTTTCTAATAAAATTTCATATATAATATGTTAAAATCGAAGTTACGGTTTGAAAGATACGGATAATTTAGAAAATCATTTATTTAATTTAAATATATTCCGAAATAATATTTAAAAATACATAACAGGTGAAAATAATCTCATATTCATATTCTACATATTTTTCTATTCAAATTTCATATATAACATGTTCAAATCGGAGTTACGGTTTAAAAGATATGGATGATTTAAAAAACATTGTTTGACTTAAATATGATCTGCGGATGAATTACCTAAAACATCAAGGGGGTTTCGAAAAATGTAAAATAATGGTTCGGGTGTGACTTAAATCCGGACTGCGGGCTGATTTCAACAAAACACAGGGACTTTTGTGTGAAATATGAAAAAAAACGATTCGTTTTAACTTAAAATAGGACTGCGGGTTGAATTCTCTGAAATAGAAGGACTTTTCTGAAAAATGCCATGACGGACGAAAGAAACCCAATTTGCTTTATTATTACTAGCAAAAGAGCCCGTGCGTAGCAACGGGAGAGAAAACATAACACACGCTCTTAACTCAACAACCATCACTCAAGACCACAATAGGCCCATCTCCTTTATTTTTGCGAGGCATCATATTTGTGTTGCCGCTTATCCTCCTTCTCACCCTCACCGGCGATGGCCTCCGTGTTCACACAAAACAACAAAAAACGGGTGTTAAATATGGTTAATCCTAAGGCGTCTCTCTCTCCCTCTCTCCTCCCTCTCCCTCCCTCTCTCTCTCTCACTTTCTCTCACTCTCCCGATGAGAAATCTGTTGTTTTCCCCTGCGACATTTTTTAGAGGTATGCATGTGTACTTATCGATGTTTTTTTTCGTATATGGTTATAATGGGGTGTTTATTTGCAATCTGGATCACCGCCGGTATGAAAAAAAACGAACTATAGGTTTGCTTCCATAACAATATTTAAAAAATATTTAACAGGTAAAATTAACATCATATTTAGATTTCACATATTTTTCTAATAAAATTTCATATGTAATATGTTAAAATAGAAGTTACGGTTTAAAAGATACAGATAATTTAGAAAATCATTTGGTTTGACTAAAATATATTTTAAAATAATATTTAAAAATACTTAACAGGTAAAAATATTCTCATATTCATATTCTACATATTTTTCTAATCAAATTTCATATATAACATGTTCAAATCGGAGTTATGGTTTAAAAGATATGGATGATTTTAAAAAGCATTTGTTTGACTTAAATATGATTCGAGGATGAATTACCTAAAACATCAGGGGGGGTTTCGAAAAATGTAAAATAACGGTTCGCGTGTGACTTAAATCGGGACGGCGGGTTGATTTCAAGAAAAGACAAGGACTTTTTTAAAAAATGCCATGACGGACGAAAGAAACCCAATTTGCTTTATTATTAGGTAAAGATTTCGAGGTTTTCCTCGGCGATCCTATTTGACGCCCGCGGGCGTCAAAAGGACGACCCTTCGCTGAAGCAAGTCACCATATGAGCCGGCCCACGTACGGATTTGGTTCGCTGCTGTTTCCTTGTTTCTTGCGTTTTTTCGTTTCTCTTCTATGGTTTTTTGCTTCCAGATTTTTCACTGATTTAGCCGGTTTTCAACTGTTTTGTTCCGGTTTTTATTTTTACGTTTTGGTTCCTTTTTGCCTTTCTTTTTTCTTTTATGTTTCCTTTTTTATTTCCTGTTCCTGCTCGTCTTCCCTTTATTGTGTATTATACAAAAAGTTCACGCGTATTACAAAAACTTTCATTGTATTAAGAAAATGTTCATTGTATACTATGAAATAGTTCACCTTGCATTATAAAAAAAATTCATCGTGTATACAAAAATGTTCATCATATATTATTATATTGTTCAACGTATATTAGAAAATGTTCATTGTGTATTTAATTTTTTCATCGTATATTAAGAAATTGTTCAACATATACTATAAAGTGTTCATTTCAGTATTTGTTTGTGCAGTAAGTGTAGCAAAAAGGTCACCGTATTTTCAATTTTGTTCAATGTATATCATAAAAATGTTGAATGCTTTTTTAGGAATTTGCTACTGTACTTTCTACTTTAAGATTAGCGCTCCGTTTACAACGTTCGAGCTCGCTAGCTCGGCTGGCTTGCCTCGCTAGAGTCCAGGATGAGGTTGTGGGTCCGATCCCACGTATTCACTTCTTCTTGTTTCAGATTTTCGCTTACTGCGTGATAATTGGGCCGGCCCGTTTGTGTGTCGCTTCCGTTTTGCTCGGCCAGCCATGGAGTGGTACGTGTGCACCTAGAAAAGGCCATAGGCATGCGGAAATTCATAGGAGAGGACGAGCACGCGTGCTCACGGAATCAGTGGCCACTCCTTCACGTGGGGATGCGGGCCAGACCAGGTATAGAGGCTGGTATTGCTGGGCTACAAGCTGAAGTATTTGGGACATAAAATCGAGCGAGAGGACCCACATGTACAGCTGCCGGAAGTTTGGCCGAGGATGGTGCTGAAGCGTATGGAACATGACGCTGGCGAATAGTACACGCCATGCGTCAGGAGGTTTGTCCGTGACACTGACACCAGACCTACTAATCGCGGCAAATTTGATAATTTTGACCTGTGGACGAAATCAAATCACAGAATGAACTGCCCGTGAAATTATTTCACGCGGCTAACCTTTTTGTGTGACGCCCGACACGAAGACGTCACACTACACTGTGCAATGCCTTATAGATAGGCGCTACACGCCTGGCCAGCGTTGCACCTCATATTGTCTAAAAATTGCTAAGTCAATGTGCAGAGCCTTAGAGCTAGGCGTTGCACTGTATAGTGTGCTCAGGCGCTGCACTAGTGGTTGCACTACAAAATGAAGCAACCACTAGTGCAATGACTAGAAGCTAAGCGCTACACTGTATAGTGTGGCGCCTAGCTCTCAAGCGTTGCACACTGACTTAGTAGTTTTCGAATCACACGGGTGCGACGCTGGCCAGGCGTGTAGCGCCTATCTGTGAGGCGTTGCACAGTGTAGTGTGGCGCCTTCGTGTCGGGCGTCACACAAAAATGTCAGCCGCGTGAAATAGTTTCACGGGCAGTTCATTCTGTGAGTTGATTTCGTCCATAGGTCAAATTTGTCAATTTTGCCACTAATCGCTAGTTACACATCACATCACAAACGGGCTAACAAAATGAAATAATATTAAAATACAGACCAATCTTTGCTTTGTTGTTAATTATAAGAACTAGACATCTAGTATCATGCTTCTATGCAACTCTTTGTGGGACTTTATTTAGGTGGCTCTGAGCAATTATTTTTCTATAAAAAAAATCCAAGCTCATGTTTATTTTTCTTTTGATTTTTCCTTTTCCCATCTGAAAAATAAATGTGAGGAGAAATTACATTTGCCATGAAAAAATAAAAGAAAGTGTTAGTGCATTTGAACAATGTTCTGTGTGGTTTTTGGAAAATGTTTCACAAGTACTAAAAAATTTAAAAGTGTTTTGTAGAAATGTTCGTCATGCATTCACAAAATTGACAAATGATCAACATGTTTTTTTAAAGATGTTCCACATGTATTCAACAAAGATTGTGTAAAATTATTGTTACATTTTTATAAACCGGTGACCATTTTTTAATACATGTTGTTATTCTTTAATAGTTTTGTATTTTAAAAAAATATAATGAAGGTGCACAATAATCGTGCGTGCATTTGATCTTGAGTGAAGAAAAAAATACATAGTTTTTCTTACTTTCGTATTTTCAGATCCACATATATTTAAAAAACAAATCATATTTACCTCATCAATGTACTCAATAACGAAAACACAATGAATATTTCAAATACACAATAATGGGGTGTCGTGTTTACTACTGGCACTAAAAAATTGACAACAGGTCAAAATACAAACTGTCAAAACAAAATGCAGGACAACAATTTTCGAAAAGATGTTGAAATTTTTTAATACATGTGAAACATTTCTGAAAAACACACTGAACATTTTTCAAATGCACTAACAATTTCTTTAATTTTAAGGAAAACATGTTTTTTTCTTACGTTTCTTTTTCAGATGAGAAAAAAACATGACTGCAAAGCACCACGGCTGATCTACGTTGATTTCTACCTTTCATCGCACAAACTACCAATGCCTAGATTGCATGCATGACCTTTTTGCGTGGACGTAAATGCATAGCATACCGATACATTTGCATAGACGTCTGGGCGGAGACGAACCTAACAACCTTTTTTTTCCAACGGAATAGTTCCCCAGTCACCGTCACCGCAACGCATGGTGTTGTATCCCCGCATGCGCTATACGGGCCAAGCCCTGTATGCGAAATATCTAAGCTGTCCAAACTCGCCCATATTTCCGCAGTTATTTAATGCCGGCTCCACATGCCCTGTCCACATGCACGTCGTATCATTGGTGCATGTAACAGGAGCACGCGAGCTCGTGTGTACCATCGCCATTCTCCATCCATAGGCATGTCTTTTCTTTTTAAAAAGTGGGGAAGGGCCAACCCACCCCGCCTGGCTTAGATGTTTGGATAATAGAAGTGTGACTAGAGGGTGACGTGCGTTTTGCCGCGCCGTTGTTCTTTGATTGTGAAGTCTATTTTTAACCAACATTTGAATATCAAACCGAACCTAACTGAGTTGACGGATATTTCTGGTTTATGTGATTTATGGTGTTCGGTTGAGTATATCCGTTGCTAGTTGCTTTGGTGTTCGGATGTATCGTCGGTTTTTATAGTACATAAATCGAACTGAGCATGTACATGAAATGGACCTCCCTTTTCTCCAATTACCCCTACTTCGCTTTTCCTAAAAAAACATGCCTACTTTGCTGGCAGGTGTAGGCATCAATGTGTGTCGATATGCAATCCATCGAACACTATAGGAGCACCACGTTTGTGTGCGAATAGACCCAAACATCGAATAATGTAAAACTGGTTTATTGAGAAACAAAGCAAATTACCAAGAGCAAATGATCTAAACCGAAGTAATATGTGGTAAATGATCTAATGTCCAACTAATGTAGGGCAAATCATCCAAACCCAGGAGGCTCATCTCGCCTTCGTGCTGAACTGCTGATCCATCTGGCTCACATCGATTGCTGGGCATGCGAGCGGGATGGTCTAGGAGCTCGACCTACTTACCAAGAACATATGTGGAATCAATATGAGCATGTGATGAATCAGTCCATGCTTACCCAGAACTCTGAAGGAAGTACGTAAATGAACCTATTTTAACTAATGTGGGTAAATCATCTAAACCTAGGGGGCTCATGTCGTTTACCCAGTTTTGCTGAACTTTACCCAGAACACTGGCGACACCCCATCAGAATCCCTTTCCTCACAAAAATTCGCATTCGCCAGCAATCCCATACCCCATTACACAAGTGACGCCACATTCAAGAGGCTTGACACAAGAGAAAAAAAAAAGAACGATCAAACTCTCGTAAGCAGCGCCACTAAGGGCATCTCCACCCGCGCCCCTAAGAAGGCCTTTCCTGGCGTTTTTTGCGCGGCGCGAAAAACGGCCCGATCGCGCCCAGAGCCCGATTTTACGGCTTGGGCGAAAAGCGCCAGCGGACCCAGCCCGAACCAGCGCTTGGGGCGCTTCGGCGCCGGCGAACTTTTTAGCGAAGAAACCGCGGGCCCGACGCGTCAACGACACGGCTCTCTTCTCGGCCCTTCGTCGTCCTCATCGCCTTGTTTCCCGCGGCGAATCAATGCCAAAGCTGCCGCTGCTGCCGCGCCGGTCGGCCTGCGCCGTGATGCCTCACGGCGGCCTTGATGAAGGCCGGACGACGCGTCCCTCGTCCTCGGCTCGCCCGCCACGCGTCGCGCGCGGTGCCACGCGTGTGGCGGCGCCTCGGCCTATATATGACGTGCCCGACGCACTCGGCGACTCACACTTCCCCGCCGTCGTTCCTCCCTCCTCTCCTCCTTCGCCGTCTCGGTTCAAAACCCTTGGCGGCGCTTTCAGCGACGGCGCGGCGGCGAACGGCCGCCGCCGCCATCTTCATGAAGACGAGGCTCGCCTCCTTACGAGGCCGAGTACCAGTCCCGCCGGACATGCGGGTGCCGGCGTGGAGGATCGGCGGCGGCGTGCGGTGCCCCGATACCAGCGGCGCGGCGGGCGTGCGGGGATCGCCGCATCCGCTTCGAACTCGCCGCATGCGGCGAGGAGGGCTACTGATGCGTCCCCGACAGCCCGCTCTGAATCAGACTTCCGCCGCCGTCACGCCCAGCAGCTCGAGGCCACCAACGGCGTCGTGCCCTCCGGCAGGCTCAACTCCGCCGGCCGGCGTCGGTGGTGGGGCGTGCCAGGGCGCACATTGGAGGCCATCCTCGAGTACATCGAGGGCGGCAACACGCCGCGCCTCGACTACCCCGCTTCCCCTTCCTTCTCACGCCGCCGGGGAAGCTCCTGGACCCCGAGGCGCATGGAGACCGGGGGGTCCTCCTCCTCGTCCGGCGGCTCGCCCTGCCTCCGCCCCGTCAAGCCGGAGCCCCAGGACACGCCGGTCGCGACGCGCACCCGCAGCTCCGGCGTCCGTATCGGCGCCAACGCCTCTCCACCCACCGGTCGTTTCGTCCTCGTCGAGCCCAAACCGAAGCCCGGCCTCCCCGCGGAGTACGAGGAGATAGCCCGGCGCGGCTTCTCCGACGAGGACGCCATGCGATGGCGCGGGGCGACTACCTCCGCGACGAGACGGTCCGGCGATCTGCATCGAGGAGATCGCCGCCCATAGCGAGGGCGCGAGGGCGAGCACGGCGTCGTGATCCTCGGCAATGACGACGACGCGCCCGGACCTTCCAACCCGCCGCGCCAACCGTGAGGGTGCGGCGAGGACGGCGAAGGCTTAAGCGGCGGCGGCGGCGACGACGACGACGACGACGGCTACATCGCGGTTCTACCCTTCTCGGCATGTAGAACCGCGTGGCGCAGCAGCGAGGAGGCGGCGGGGTAGCCAGCGGCGATTTTTTTTGTAAAATATGTTTAAGTTTGAGCGAACTTGCCGATGTTTGCGTTAAATTTGAGTCGTTTTGTGCCGTGTTTGGCTTTTTGCTTGAACCGTATGCCGCGATCGGGGGCATCACGCCCCGGTCGCGTGATTTAGCGCCGGCGCGCCCAGGCGATTTTTGCCCTCACGGGGCCAACGGCTGGAGATGCCCTAACAGCCCAACGAAGCCTGGCAATTGGATGTCGTTGTGAACACCTCCGGCCGCACAGCAGACCGGACAAGACTCACACACGGAGCGCCCGACGACACTCGCCCCGTCGATGCCTCCAGTGAGTCTTCTCACGCCCGCGGCACACATGCCTATACTACCCAACTCTGCGTAGCATGCGCGTTCGCAACTTGCAACGGCGGCCGCTCACAGCGTGGCGTGTAGCTCGGCAACGGTTCTCGGCCCGCTGAGACGCCCTCTGGCACACACGTGCGTGGTGCGTCTCTCCTCGCCGGCCTATAGCGGTGGCGGCCCTTGACGCGCCCCGCTGCTGGCGACACCGCAGGACAAGGTGTGACCACCATGGCGTGGATCCCCTACACCAGCCCAGGGCGGCTAGTCCCATGCAGGCGGCGGCCCGCTCCCCGGTGCTCCGTGAAGCGGCGTCTTCCGTCCGTGCCTCCTATAACACGGCGACCATTGGCCCGACTCCACGTGCGGCAGAAGGCGGTAGCGATGGCCTTGAGCATAACGATGGCTCAGCGCGCGACACCCGTCCGGAGATGTCTCTTCCTCCTGTAGCCAACGGGCAAAGCGACGGCGGTGGGATCGGTGATTCCCGATCGAGGCGTGCGACTGGGTATAACCGTCATCCACGAGACCAATTGAGATGAGAAAGCACACAGGAGCCGCCAACAGGTAAGCAAAAAGGCCTTGCAACCGCCATGAGATGAGCGGGCCCATATACAACTAAGCACCATAACAAAAATAACAACCAGGCTCATAACCGATTTCACATACCGCGATTTACCAGGAGCTCTCAATTCTTGGGAGCTTAGTATCTTTACTTATTGCGGAGCAATACAGCCCATCCGTGACCAGGAAATAACGTACAACACAATAGGTGTCACTATATCTCGCTTATAGCGACATATACATATAGCTTCCATAATGGGCCGCCTCAGGGCAAGGGCGGCATGCCTGGAAAGGGCTCGTCTTTTCACATTATTTGTTTCTGTTTTTTGCTTTTGTTTATAAGAGTGCAAATATTACAAATATATAGGAGTATATTACAAAAAACACATTACATTAGTATTTGAAAAATGGTAATCGTGTATTTAAAAATGTTAAATGTATATAAAAATATTATCAATATATGTACAGTGTGTAGGGGAAAAAGTAGACATAAAAAGTTTTCATATATTTTTTGTTAAGATGTTAAACATGCACTTAAAAAGGTTATATCTGTACAGAAAAAATAATTTCAATGTATACGAAAAATATATACAAAACATCAACAATTTGTATGAAAGAAAGTAGACATAAAGAAATATAGGTTTTAAAAATCATGTATTGCACAGTGTTAAACATGTATAAAAACTGTTATGACATACACAAAAATGTACACTATGTACGAAAAATAGATATACAAAATATATGTTTTAAAAAATAAAAATATATTTCCAATATGTTAAACTGATATACAAAATGTTCCTGGTGCATAACAAAAACTTTACAACACGTAAAAGTATACACAAATATATATAAGTTGTCAAAAATTTAAATGTCTACATAAAAATGTTCCTAATGTATAAAAAATGTAAAAAAGAAAATAAAAAGGTAATAAAACCAAAAAAACAAAGAAACCAAAAGGAAGAAAAGCACAAAAATAGTAAAAATTGAGAACGAACAAAAAATAGAGAAAAATAATGAAAAGAAAGAACCGCTAAAACCGAGAAAGAAACAATTGAAAACGATGTAAAACGGAAAACTGAGAAATGTTGAAAAAAAGAAAATAAAACAAAAAGGAAAAAAGACAAAAAAACCAAACCAGTAATTATAAAGCGCCTATTCACCCCCCTAAGCAACATCCACGATCTTTCAGCGTGCTCTACGCACGCGAAAGAGAGTTAATTGCTCAAAACCACCACATTTGTGGCTAGGGTACTTCAAAACTACCTCTTTTGCCAAAAATAATAGAAAACCACCGCTTCTTCGGTAAGTGAATAACATATTGCACTGATTCGAAATTGAGCTACCTCTAACTGAAAAACTGACCGGTTAGGTCCACCTGTCGGGGCCACGTGGCATTTGCAAACGGGGGCGAGGAGACGAACGTTAATCGGAGGAGGGCGTGGTCGTGGCCCACCTGTTGTGCAGCAGCGACCGGAGGAGGAAGAGCACTGGCGGCGACACAAGGGACGACGACGGCGCTGCGCGTCGGAGCGGGAAGAGGGCCAATCACAGCACGGGGTGCAGGGCGGCCGCGTCCTAGGACGTAGCCATCGATTTGGTTGTAGCCGAGCACCCACCCATGGCCGTAGCCATCGATTTGGTCGGAGCCCAGCTCCCGCCCATGGTTGTTGCCGTCGATTTGGTCGGAGCTGAGCTCCCACCCATGGTCGCTGTGGCCATTGGAGCGCCGCCGCCCAATCTGCCACCGACGCCGCCCAATCCGGAGGCAGCCCGGAGCCCAATCGTCTGGATCCCGTGCTCGCACGGGCTGGCCCTGGTGCCCGTGGCCGAGATCCGGCTACAGCCGTCGGCATCCGCCGTCCGGCGTCCCCAGCTGCGGCCGGCCCTGCGAGCCCCAGCGACGCTGCCCCATCTGCTCGTCGGGATCCCGCGCACGCAAGGGCTGCCACGGCCAGGACGTGTTTTTTTCTTTTATATTTTTTTTTCAATGACAGACGGACCTCACTTGTCTAATAAAAGAGTTACCTATTCTCCAACAATTCCGTCTCCCATGTCCGTCACCGTCACGCCACATCATCAGAATCAGCGGGTCCCACCCGTCAGTTTTTCTGTTAGAGGTAGCTCAATTTCGAATCAGTGCAATCTGTTATTCACTTGTCAAAGAAGTGGTGCTCTTCTGTTATTTTTGGCAAAAGAGGTAGTTTTGGAGTAATTAACTCCGAGAGAGATCAGAGGGAAAGAAGCCTTGGGTGGCTGCAGGTGAGATCGAGCGGGGTGCCCTGACGCGTCCAGACGCCCTCATATCGTCCTATATTCGGTCCTAATTTAAGGGTTGACGGTCAGTTCGGATGTTTAGGAACGAAGTGAGCCTGATTAAGTCATTTTTTGATCGGGCACTAATCGGACGTTTCGAACTTTAGGAGGAAATAGAGGGGCGGTGCTCTGAGAGCATCTCCAACAACACGTGTAAATTTGGACGTCTATATATCCATATAGACAATGGTCTAAAAAGATTCTCTCATATACACATCCAGTTTTGCAGTAGAACGTGTATATGTAGAACGTTTATATTTTCTCTCATATATTTTAATATTAATTTGTAACTACCAATTCAACTACCATCTTAACAATAATTCAACGATTTATTATTGCAGTGTCAACTGCTATTTTTTTAGTGGGCACTTCTCCAAACAGCTGTATTTCCAACGGCTACCTTTCCAACAGCTCTATTGCAACAACTCTATTCCAACGGCTCTATTGATGGCCTATATATACCACCCCTCCCCTCTCTCAAATATCATTCCATCTTGTGCTACAACACAATGAGTGAAACAGGATTCGTTTTGGATATGCTCATGAATTCGTCGTCGTCGTCTTCGTCGGACGATGACGAACTTATCCAGCGACAGAGACCCAAAGGCCATAGCAGTCCAGCCAGAGAAAGCTAGCCCCGTGCCCCCCGCGACCCCGAGCGCGGTGGCGGCGGCTATCCTCGATGCAGCGGCGGCCCCCGAAGGCCGGCGGTGGCCTCCCGGCGCGGCGGCGGCAGCCATCCCAGGCGGCGGCGGCCGGATCGGCCGACAATGGCGGTGGATCCAACCCGACCCCGCGGAATCCCCTTCCCTCCTTTTTCTCTGTCTCCGGTAACAAAACAGGCATACCTCGGCTCGGATAGGGTGGTGCGGTACGGCGGCGACCTGACGATGGTTGCGCGCCTCTTCCTGGTCTCGGTGGGAAGGAGGAACCTGGCCTTCGGTTGCGCTTTGGACGACGCCTTCACATCGTCTACATGTGGACGTCGTCGAGGCTGATTTGAACGATGTGTAAATTTGCACGTCCGTTTAGACGAGCTGCTGGACGCCAGTTTTTTGGCCATATCGTGTAAAACAGGTATACACGTCCATTTAGACGTGCTATTGGAGATGCTCTCGGATCCCCACCTACTCGGGTGTGCAACTCGGCAGCGTCGTAATCTTCATTAACGCACGGGCCCCATGCGCTACCCAGCATCGAAGAAAAAAGCAGCTACTGGAAACACTGAAGCAACGACACTGCTAACTGACAGGCACGCATGGAGAAAACCGCCCAATTTCGTCCAATCAGCGTATGTAGTGTAGCACTAGTCTAGCGCAAAATTAAAAGCACTCTTTTCTGATGAAACTTAACCTAAGAAAACAACAGCAGCTGACAGTGACGATGGAGATAAGGTACGTGTGGCAGCTCGTTGGTTGGGACATGCCCGATCCTGCTCCGGCCGCGCGGTCCGTGGAAAACCACGGAGAGATCGGACACATGCTGGGCTAAGTGAGTAATGGGGTGTTCATTTCAGGGATCGGAAGGTTAAAATTCGATTCCGGTCCGTTGTATGAATTCATGGTTTAAAATAGATTTCACTCTTGTTCGCATACATACGTACTCCGTCCGTTCCAAAATAGATGACTCAACTTTGTACTAAAATTAGTATAAAGTTGAGTCATCTATTTTGAAACGGAGGGAGTACATGTTAAGATACATACGAGCACGCACTGTCACGTCATTCACGTGATGATGCTGATTCATGCTGATTCGGATAGGTACCACTCCAGTACAAAATTTCCCTACCGTAGCCCATAGCCTCGTGTGTTCACACACACACACACACACACACACGAGGCAAAGGTATGCTCTGCCGTGAGCAGCCGGACATATATGAATATGATCCCCAGACTAAAATCCAATCAAATCACGTCAGCCGGTGCAACTTTTGCCGCTTGCGGTGCCGTACTTCCTCTCCTGCTGATCGATAGAGAGTCCAGCTTAGCTATGGCGACAAGGCCGCCCCACCGCCACCGACCGCCGCTTGTGCAATCACTCTCCCTGCTCCTGCTCCTCCTCCTACTCCACCCTTTCCTGTCCGCCGCCACGCCGTCTATCACCACCAAAGCCGTGCCGCGGCTGCCGGGTTTCGCCGGACCCCTGCCCTTCTCCCTCGAAACAGGGTATGCTCTGCTCGCTCTCTCCTAAGTCTTCTTCTTCTTCTTCTTCTTCTTGTTGTTCCTCGGTTAACCTGGTCGTGCGGTACGGCGCAGGTACGTGGAGCTGGACGACGGCGTCCGCCTCTTCTACTACTTCATCCAGTCAGAGCGCGACCCGGCGGACGACCCCGTCCTGCTCTGGCTCACGGGAGGGCCCGGCTGCTCCGCCCTCTCCGGCCTCGTCTACGAGATCGGCCCTTTCTACTTCGACTTCCATGGCTACAAGGGAGGCCTGCCCACTCTGCTCTACAAGCCAGCGTCTTGGACCAAGGTTAACCCCCCTCCCCCTTTCGTTTTGTCACAGAAAAAATCCTTCAAATGTGATGCATCTATCAGGAGGGAGGGACCCTTTTGCTACAATAACAGTGTACTTTTTTGTTACAGTCACCTGAATTTTTTGTTGATATGACAAAATTAAAAGTCCCTCTTCGCAGAGGAGAAATTGTAATGTGTAATTTTTGTGTCATATATTGTAGGTTAGCAATGTCATCTTTGTGGACGCTCCGGCAGGGACAGGCTTCTCATATGCGACCGGAGACAAGAGAACCATACCCAGTGACACAATTGCTATTCAACAGCTGCACGTCTTCCTGGAAACGGTCTCCGCCTGTTATAATTTATACGCATTTTCTACTAGAATCTAGTACAAGTTAATCATCTGTGCAGTTTTCCAATTGCTTCCTTGTTGTCTCTACAGTGGTTTGATGAGCATCCACAGTTCTTGTCGAATCCGCTCTACATTTCGGGTGATTCATATAGCGGTATAATCATACCTTCTCTCGCTATGAAAATTGCTAAAGGTAATTCAACTTCCTTCACGCTCTCCATCTCTATCAACAAGGATTATTCACCTTACAAGTTTACTCAAAGCACGTGCATTTCTTTTGAGGGTATAAAGTGCATCTTTTAACTACATGTCGCTTTCATTCTAGGGATAGAAGTTGGTGATGAGCGACTCGTTAATCTCAAGGTATTCATAACAATTACTTTCATGACTTCTCTTCCGACATAGTATTATTCATGGTTCATATTTGTGCCATTGTAATGTTTCTTATTCTCTTTCTAAGATCTATAATATCATTTCTAGTGGTGAGGGCCAGGTTCTCCATGTATCAAGGCCAACAAATTTAGTTTAATAACACAAAATTGGAAAACCAAATATAATCTATCTTTTAATTTGAATATTTATATTCAAATATGTGTCTGAATCTGGTATATGAACTTCTTGAACTTCAGTGGGTTCAAACACATGGTTACCATGTTTGGGTGAAATTCACCCTTTTATCTTTTCCATTTTTGGTCAATTTTCTATTCACTTACAAATAACAACTCTATTTTTCATTTATGCCTTTTGTAGTTGAAACTTTGCAATGACCTTTTGCTTATATGCACTGTCAGAACACAATATGTTTAGCATGCCTATCAATATGTCAAGCTGCGGTCCTCACATGATCTCTTTAAGGAGTTAGAATCGTACCAACATGGAAGTTTATCTTAATTGATCAGGGTGTCATTGTTGGCAATCCGTTGACTGATACAACGACGGACTTCAACGCTCGAATTCCATTTCTTCATGGGATGGGAATTATACCAGATGAAATCTATGAGGTGACATACTGACGACATATTTAAGTTTACCTTTTGAGAGTAATTTATGTGAATGCTATACAAAGATGACTAGTACAAATTACATTTGGTATCAGCTTGCTTCTTCTTTTTCGGGAAAAAAAAATCAGCTTGCTACCTCTCTAGTCAAGTATAACGCTTCTCAGTCGGAAAAATTTATATTAACTTAAATACTGAACTCGGTCAAGTGCATCCCTATTAATTTGGAATATCATGGAACAATATATAGTTAACTGCAGTGCAGAAAATATGATAAGCTTGTGATATCCACCTTGCAGGCTGCTCGTGAAGGCTGTGGAGGAGAATACCGTTGGCCATCGAACTCCCATTGTGCCAATTCCCTCCAAGACATCCAAGAGGTGAGTGACAGTACCGACCGCAAATGTGTTGATTATCCCGGTAGCAACGCACGACACGCTTAGCTAGCGCAAGCAGCTTGCTGGTTGATGATTTGATCAGCATTTTTGGCTTGTGATACAGTGCATGAGGGGCTTAAACGATGTACACGTCTTGGAGAAAATCTGTCCAGAATATCCAAGCCTCACCCTTGACAAGCAGCCGACGTCGCGAGATCATGGAAGGAGAAGGCTAGCAGAGTCCGCAGTTTCATCTCTGTGCAGGGTAAACATCTCAAGTACCATTCTTAGTTTCTTCTCAGTTTTTATTTTTCACTTCTCGTTTTTCTTAATAAAAGAGGTTTCCCCCCAGCCCCATTTTATAACAAACGAGGCAAAAAGCACACCTTCTTTTTTACTTCTTGTTTGCTTTGTCGAAATCTATTATTGGTTTCATTTTGTTATTCTTTTTTTACGGCGTTAGTGTGTCATCTTAACTGTTGTGCTTCATTTGTTTGATGCAGAATGCCACATACTTCCTGTCCGAGTTGTGGACAAATGACGAAGCTGTAAGGGAGAGTTTGGGTATTCACAAGGTAAGGTATAGGGTGGGACTAGCTTAGAGGCATATGCATTCTTACTTGATGAAGTGTTTGACTGGCCGTAATTAGGGCTAGGAAACGGGAATTACTCCTACTGTTTTATTAACAAGGTAGGAGGTGAGAATTGGAAGAGAATTGTTTTAGTGATTATATATTGACTTTTTATTATCAGCTTTTAACTAATCTCTAGACTTTTCTTTGCGGCGACGGAATTCTCCGCATGCCACCAAATAAGAAGCCCATGTTCCACCAACAACGAAGGGCTTATTTGGTAAATATGGTGTATGTTGTGCAGGAAACCGTTCCATCATGGTTACGATGTGATTTCAACCTACCTTACACAAATGAAATCAGCAGCACGGTTGATGATCATTTAGCCTTGATTACTAGAGGATACCGGGCTATGATATACAGGTAAGCACGCATGCTAACTCATATACGTTTCACCTGAATAGTCATTTGATGATGGAAATATACACCTGGGTGAACAGTCGCTTAATTAATTACAACCCTAAGCTAATAACTAGATTCGTCGTTTCATGATGCTGCAGTGGAGATCATGACAGTAAAATATCTTATGTCGACACCCAAGCATGGATCAGACGACTTAACCTGCCCATCACAGACCGTTGGCGACCATGGCATCTGGACGACCAAATTGTGGGGTAAGGACACCCACCCAGCACAACTTATATGCTCTGGCCTAGTGTGTTTATTAGTGGAAAGCTGAGCAGTCGTAGTTCACATATTGATGCCTTACACGTCGCCTTTTCATTCTCTTGTTTTGCATAGATACACAAGAACTTACTCCAACAATCTGACATACGCAACTGTGAAGGTACGTGTCTGGATGAACACATATATACATGCGCCATTAACTGCTTTCAGGTTTAACTTGAGCTTAATTACCAAAGCTAGTTAGCATCCATAACAAGCACTCCCACTCTAAATTGATATAAGACATTTTGACACTATGATAGTATAAAGAAACGTTTTATATTAAGTACAAAGGGAGTAAATCTAGTACTTACTTTATCCGGAATTAGCTGACGCTCAAACCTATGTATCTAGACGTATTTTAATGCTAGATAAATCCGTTTGAGCGCCAACTAATTCTGGACGGAGTAAGTAAAAAATCAATTGTGATTTGGTTAATTTAAATATGTGCGTGTAGGGAGCTGGCCACACAGCCCCGGAGTACATGCCAAGGGAGTGCCTGGCTATGATCGACAGATGGCTTTCCGGTGAGCCTCTTTGAGCGCTCAACTGATGATGTGGCAGTGCAGAAGATTGCTAGCAATGTGTATTGTATAAGTGACAAATAAGAGAATAGACATGTATGTGTTGTATTGTGGCTTTTGAGCCGTGCGCATTCATTGGGCTTACTTGAGCTTGTGGGGGAGCCGGTGGAGATGAATAAATAAGCTCCCACAGGAAAAGGCTCTGTTTTTCTTTTGTCATGCTCCCTCCGTCCCAAAATAAGTGTCTTGAGCTTAGTACAAATTTGTACTAAAGCTAGTACAAAGTTGAGACACTTATTTTGGGACGGAGGGAGTATGACAAAAGGCCTGTAATATGATGGTGCCAATGTCTGTATGATTTCTATGTACTACGTACAAGTCAAACAAAAGGGTTTTCTCCACATACAAAAAGGAGTTACAGTTAAAAGCTCATCCATATGCTGTATACTCCTTGGTGCTCCTAGTGAAGCTATCAAAGTCGCATCAAATATCGTCGGTAGCAAGTTGCGTGCACATGTTGGTTGGTGCTATGCTGGGTCGCTGTGGATGGATGGGGTCGATCGACATGAACGCCGCGTTAGAGAATCTACTACAATCATATATGACAAATATGGTCTCTCAAGTATCCACGGACGCGTCCGGGCATGGACAAGAGCAGTGACCGGGCACGCCTCAAATTTCACTTGTTGCTTCAGATATCTCATACTCGATTCTTACATGCATACAAAGACATGCAAAAGAAGTAGAACCTACGTACTATGTCGATCCTAGCTACTCCTCGTCGGAGATCATGGCGATCTCCGTGCCCGGCTCCGACAGCATGGGCGGCAGCTGCAGCTCCGGCTGCTGCACTCTGGCCTCCTCCGCCTCTATCTCCGCGTTGAATTCGGCAAAGAGCGTGTCGGACCCCGCCTGCTCCCGCCGAAGGAACCCCGGTTGGCCTTCACATAGGTCTCATCACTACAAAAAAAAAGACACATCCATGACATTTTGGGCCGAACGAAAAAAATTTCTGTCATACATATGACACTTCTATGACGATAATTGTGACAAAACCCGGTATCATCATAGATGTGGCGGGCTCCTACTTCTATGACAGAAAATGAGCTTTTCGTCCTGGGCGGGCCGGAGACGCAGCTGCATGACATTCTTTGGGCCATCCATGACGGAAAAAACCGTGGTAGAAGCGCGCGGGGGGGGGGGGGATTTCGAGGAGTTGCCGATTACGGTGGGAGGTCGGGGGCCGAGCGATGCATGTTTCTCTCGTACACGTACGCGCGTGTGTGCGAGGCGTTGGCTCTAACTGAACCCGAGCGAGGCGTTGGGTTCTATCTGAATCCGAGCGATTGCACTGCAGGCTACGCGTTACTGAACCCGACCGATCGATCAATGGCTGTTAACTGAACCCGATCGAGCGATTCCTTCGCTAATGCTGCTAACTGAAGCCGATCGATGATGCCTCTGGGATGAACAGTGAGTGTTGCCGGGGGGGATTGCATGAACAGTGAGCGGTGGCGTTGCCTCTGGATGAACGGGACCCTATGGTGTGGAGGGTGGATGAGCGATGAGCGGTGGAGGGTGCCGTGGAGGGTGGTTGAACAGACCCGTGGTGTGGAGGGTGGATGAGCGATGAGCGGTGGAGGGTGGTTGAGCAATGGCGGTGGAGTAAGCGCGGTGGAGGCTGGAGGAGGCCGACGGTAGCCCATGAAGGCTGGAGGAGGTCGACGGTGGAGATGAACAGTATCCCGTGGAGTCCCGTTTTGCGGTACGCCACACCCCTCCCGATGAACAGGACCCCCGTTTCGACCGTAGGAGGTCTGTTTCACCCGTTTTGCGGTACGCCACAACGCTCCCGATCAACAGGACCACCGTTTCGACCGTAGGAGGTCCATTTCGTCCGTTTTGCGGTACGCCACACCCCTCACGATCAACAAGACCCCCGTTTCGACTGTAGGAGGTCCGTTTCGTCCGTTTTGTGGTACGCCACACCCTTCCCGATCAACAGGACCCCCGTTTCGAACGTAGGAGGTCCGTTTCCTCCGTTCTGCGGTACACTAGGCCTCGTTTCCATCGCCTGTTCCGTGAAAGCCCTCCCAATGAACACGACGACGCATTCCGTTCCGACCCAGCCGGTTGGCTCCCACGCGTTCCGTTGCCTCCCGATGAACACGACGCTTTCTGTTGCCTCCCCATGAACACGACGCATTCCGTTGCCTCCCCATGAACGCGACGCATTCCGTTGCCTCCACATGAACACGACGACGACGCTTTTTCTCCGTTCCGACCCAGCCATGTACGTATGTGTAACGCCCGGAGACCGACGCTCCAGAAGACTTCCAGCTATTCCGAGTTTTGTCGTGTGATTTGTTTTGTTTGTGCATTCATCATGCCATCTCTTGCATTGCATCATATCATCATGCCATCATATCATTAATTTTAAAGCTCATCTAAATAAAATTGCATAGATTGTTGATCTATTTAAATCGAGGGATTCACATGGTGATTTCTCTTTATAACGTATCCTCTCGATATTTAGGGAGTTATAATAAATATTCCATTAGTTTGGAATTAACCGCAACACACTTGCAATTTAATTCTCATGCCTTTTGCTTCAAGTTCGTTCTCCAAACTTTCTCCATAATTCTTTCTCCATTTATCAGGCTCCTCCTAAAATCTCAACATTTTTGGACACTTCAAAAACCTAGTCCTAGTTCAAACCCATTTGAATTTCAAATGAGTTTGAATTTAATTCCTGCAATCTTGTCCACACCATTTTTCTTGGAACAAGCGCATTTTTGCGAGTCCGGGAAAATTACCCCCCGTGCGCAAATTCTTTTCCTAACCCTCTCTTCTTTTCTTCTCTCTAATTCTTTTCTGCTAAAGATTATAAGAGAGAGAGAGAGAGAGAGGTAAGCCCAGCAGCCACACCACCTGGGTCGACCCAACTAACCTCCTAAACCCTCCATCTAACCCTAGCCCCTCACCACGCTCTATCCCGATCCCCATCTCTCCCTCTCGATTCCTCCAGCGCTGCCACTCCACACCGCCCCGCGCCTTGCCTCCCATGGCGCCCGAAACGATGCCCCAATCCCCTCGTTGCCTCCACGCGCGACCACCGCGCCCGACCTCCGCCTCCACCCAAAGCCTCGCCCATGCCTCCCCGCCATCCAACCGCGCCGCGCCCTCAAGTGCCTCGCCTCCACACGCTCCTCCTCTGCATCGTCTCCTCGTCACTATGGCCCGACGCCTCGCTTGCCCGCTTGCCGCCTCCTGCGCCTCCCGCGAACCCGCTGCCTCCTTGACCTCCAGCCACCCGTCGCGCCCTTCTCTTTGCTAAAGCAGCCACCGGCGCCCAAGCGCCTGCCTCGCCATGGCCTTCCTCCTCCCGTGCTTGCGGCGGCCGCTGCCCTGCTGCTGCTTGCTCTTCTGCTGTTTGCCTTCCTCGTTGAGCCCCGTGGCGTGGCCCTACTCCGGCAACTAGCGCCCCTCCATGGACGACCACCACTGCCTGTGCACGCCTCTGGATTCGTCCAAGTCCGATGATGTTTTGTACAACTCGCTGCGGAGACCAAGACCACCAAGTCCACACGGGAGCCCGAACGACTACTTCCACGACGATGCGAGTACAAGTACCCTCTTCGTGGTTTTCGCCAAGTACCACGACGCCCGGAGCCCTCGGATCCATCAAGTCCAACAACGACTGTGTACAACTACCGGTGACGCCGAACATCTACGGATTGTGTACGACTACTTCCACTACGGCCGTGTACCACTACTTCCACTACCGTCGCCCCGAAGATGTTGGATTCGTCAAGTGCCTCTTCAAAACGAACGTGTACAACTACTTCCACTACCGTCACGAGAACGACTACTTCCACTATCGTCGCCATGTGAACAACTACTTCCCACCACGACCCGTGAACGACTCCCTCCTCTACATCGTACCGAACCCGAACCGCTCCGAAAATGCACGCCTCAAAGGTATAACCCCGAGACGATCGCCCGTGAACGAATGCATGTGTGTTGTATGAGATGCTCGTGTTTGGACCGTGTCCGAGTTGTCGCTTACGCGTTCCTTGTTTCCATGCCACCGACATGTGGGACACCCGGTAATCGGGATCACCCGACCATCCTTCTGCATGACACGCTCACCCACACTTTCTTTTGCACTGACATCTTGACGAGTTGTCGGATCATTGAAATGTTGCCGTGGCACCATTTCCCTTGTCGTTGCCGTGGCACCCCTTTCGTTCCGCCATGGTGACCAAATGCTTCATAACATGCTCATGTCAACATTTTCATAAAAATCGCATACATCATCCGCATCATGATATCAACATTTAAATGCTTAAAATTGTTGTTTGCTTAAAAATTGCTAAATGACATGTGGGGATTTTCCGGAATTGTTGTTTCTTGTTTCCGGCCTCATTTAAACTTGCCTAAATAGTTAGTTTTATTATGCTTCACCTCTTGCCATGTTAATCAACATTTAATATTATTGGGTACATAACGGGAGTGAACTAAATAATCTAACGTGGTGTTCCGTCAATATGCAACTCGTTGCATATTGAGCTCCACTTAAATTGTAGTGTTGTTTGCTTCACCTTGCCATGCCATGCCTCATTAAACCGGACATGCATCATACTTGTTTGTGCATCATGACATGTTTATGCTTGTGTGTTTACCATATTGTTTGCTTCTTTCCGGTTTGCTTCTCTCGTTAGCTTCGGTTTCATTCCGGAGTTGTGAGGATTCGTTCGACTATGTCCGTTTGTCTTCTTCATGGACTAGTTCTTCTTCCTTGCGGGATCTCAGGCAAGATGACCATTACCCTCGATATCACTTCTATCTTTGCTTGCTATTTGCTTTGTTCTATCGCTATGCTGCGTTACCTATCACTTGTTTACCATGCCTCCCATATTGCCATGTCAGCCTCTAACCTTTCACCCTTCCTAGCAAACCATTGCTTGGCTATATTACCGCTTTGCTCAGCCCCTCTTATAGCGTTGTTAGTTGCAGGTGAAGTTGAAGATTGCTCCATGTTGGACCGGATTATGTTGGGATATCACAATATCTCTTATTTAATTAATGCATCTATATACTTGGTAAAGGGTGGAAGGCTCGGCCTTATGCCTGGTGTTTTGTTCCACTCTTGCCGCCCTAGTTTCCGTCATACCGGTGTTATGTTCCTTGATTATGCATTCCTTACGCGGTTGGGTGATTTATGGGACCCACTTGACAGTTCGCTTTGAATAAAACTCCTCCAGCAAGGCCCAACCTTGGTTTTAATATTTGCCACCTAAGCCTTTTTCCCTTGGGTTCTGCAGACTCAAGGGTCATCTTTATTTTACTCCCCGGGCCAGTGCTCGTCGTGAGTGTTGGTCCAACCTGTCAGCCCCCGGTGGCCACCAGGGGCAACTCTGGGCTGGCCTACCGAAAGTTTGGACAATCTGGTGTGCCCTGAGAACGAGATATGTGCAGCTCCTATCAGGATTTGTTGGCACATTCGGGCGGCTTTGCTGGTCTTGTTTTACCATTGTCGAAATGTCTTGTAAACCGGTATTCCGAGTCTGATCGGGTCTTCCTGGGAGAAGGAATATCCTTCATTGACCGTGCGAGCTTGTGATGGGCTAAGTTGGGACACCCCTGCAGGGTATTATCTTTCGAAAGCCGTGCCTGTGGTTATGTGGCAGATGGGAATTTGTTAACGTTCGGTTGTAGAGAACTTGACACTTGACTTAATTAAAACGCATCAACCGTGTGTGTAGCCGTGATGGTCTCTTTTCGGCAGAGTCCAGGAAGTGAACACGGTTTTGGGTTATGTTTGACGTAAGTAGGAGTTCAGGATCACCTCTTGATCATTGCTAGCTTCACGACCGTTCCGTTGCTTCTCTTCCCGCTCTTATTTGCGCATGTTAGCCACCATATCATGCTTAGTCGCTGCTGCAACCTCACCACTTCACCCCTTCCTTACCCATTAAGCTTAAATAGTCTTGATCTCGCGGGTTTTGAGATTGCTGAGTCCTCGTGACTCACCATATACTATCACAACAGTTGCAGGTGTCGATGCTACCAGTGCAGGTGATGCAACGGAGCTCAGATGGGAGCTCAACGAAGATCTTAGTCGTTGCTATGTTTCTTTTCATGTTGATCAGTAGTGGAGCCCAGTTGGGACGATCGGGGATCTAGCAGTTGGGTTATCTTCTTTTCTTTTGGCTTCGTCCGTAGTCGGACTATGTGTGTACTCTGAATGATGTATGAATTATATGTTCATTGTGTGAAGTGGCGATTGTAAGCCAACTCTTTATCCCATTCTTGTTCATTACATGGGATTGTGTGAAGATGACCCTTCTTGCGACAAAACCACCATGCGGTTATGCCTCTAAGTCGTGCTTCGATACATGGGAGATATAGCCGCATCATGGATGTTACAAGCTGGTAATCAGAGCCATCCCCGACTTAGGAGCCCCCTGCTTGATTATTTGCTGGTATTGTTGAGTCTAGAACAAAAAAATGTTTTGAGTCTTAGGATTATATATATCGGAGAGTAGGATTCTTTTTACTTCTCAGTCCCTTCGTCGCTCTGGTGAGGTCTCCTGACATAGATGTTTTGACTTTCCTCTCCTCAAATTTCACTAAAATTTTTTTAGGATCACGCGGGTATCTTGGGATCGTTCCGATATTCTTATGACGAGAACATTGTTCTTGGTGCCTCCTGACATTTAGGGGTTGTGGCAGTGTCCCGGGGAGTTGAGCTCCGAGGTGTTGTCATCATAATTTTATCGTTTCAGTTCTGGAATACCTGAGTTTTGCCGACATCGAAAATCTCTTTTATGCAGTTGTTGGTGAGATAACCTCGACGCCACCCAGTACTGGGGAGTTCGAGAGGATTGCCATAGCTTGTATAACGGATGCTTTTCAAAGGTTGAGGTACACGATTTCCGAAGGTTTCTTGGTTATGTGTTGACAGATGGATACAGCTTGGATGTAGGGATTGTTAGTTTTGGGTGAGATATATTGCTTCCCCTGTATCCCCAACAGCAGATTGCATAACCAGAAAGTTTCGGGAGTTTTATAGGTGGGAATTCAAGTAGCTCCTAGAATATCTTTCCGACAGATGCGTGATATGGGATTGGGTAAATCTCTATCATATGTATTTGTTCCGGCTTATTCTGCAAGCCAAATCCTTTGTTTTGTTTTATTTGTGGTATTCGAGTTGCTTCAAAGTCAAATTTTGAATCCATACCTTTCCTAAACGGTATTCTCATATTGCGATGTGAATACTAATCCTTCTTGATCATCGAGGTCGTCATGTTAATTCTTCTCCAACCGGCGTGCTTCTCTTCAAGTGGATCCGATCATTTCAACATCCGCAAGATCAATTCTAAGTTTTCTCAACGGTATCCATTCCATCTGCCCAAGTTGCCTTTGTTTTCCCGCCCTCCCACCCTTTTCTTCAAGGACTCATATATTCTAATCAAGTATCCATTTATTCATGTGAAGTCTCTTCACTCTTTTCAATCAATGTTCTGATCCGGCGATCCCTCGTGAAGATGCTAACGAAGCTTCAAGTTCATCATTCTTCGTTCTTTTTTCTTCTCTGGTGGATTCAATTCGAGCTTTGTCGATCATATCCTTTCCTCGTTTCAAATGTTTTCTCATGCCGGTGCACCTCTTAATCATTCACTTCTCGATATTCCTTCGTTCTCGAGTGTTGAATATATCTCAGGAGGCTCGTCTTTTCATTCAAGATCCGTTCAATCTATTTGGAGATTATTATCTCATTCAAGCCATTTAATTTAACCGGTGCAATCTCTCTTTTAAAATCGTTCAATGGTGTTTCCTTTTGAGTGGGCCCTAACCCACAGGTCTTTTTCTAGGATCTTACATGACTCTCCTAATTTTCCCGGAGTTATTCCCAAATTCTTTTCGAAGTTTGACGTAAGAATGAATTATCATCAGTCAAATGTCTTTCTCCAAGATCTTTCAAATTCTTTCGCCGTTGGTTCAACCTTTCTAATTTTCATTCCGGAGTGTCTCAACAATTCATGGCGGTTCTCATCATCATTCTCAGCACGTGAAGACCGAAGAAGAGTTCCTCTTAAATCCTTACCCGTTCTTCCAGAGATTCATGGTTCTAGCTTGCTGCCATCCTCTCATAATTGTTTTCGATTGTGAGAATTCTTTTCAACTATCCGGAACATTTCATGAGTTGTTTCCATTTCTTACCTCCGAAGGCCATGATGCCATAATTCTTCATTCTCAGCGTGTAGCTATCGTTCTCCAATTCTTCCGGTGCATCGTTCAAATATCCTCTAATCAGTTCGTGATCTCTTTGTTCTCTTGTATCTAAATCCCCTCAAGTATCTTCATTCATTTTCCAATTCTTCCCGGTGAATTGTGCCTTTGCTGCTTTCATTTTCAATTCTTACGGTGGTTCGTTCAAGATTTCACCTCCTTCGTTATCATATGAGTTCATTCGTTGTTTCCAAATCCTACCGGTGGTTCCACCAATACCTTCTCAAGTTTACGCTATATCTCTCTTAATTAGTTCTACGAGAATAAGTAGTATGCCAAATCCGTTGCTTGTCATCAATTTAAATTGGTGAAGGATACACATAACATAATTCTTATTATTGTTTCATCCAAGTGATCTAGTTTCTTCTTTCCAGAGTTGTTCATCATGTCATTTTTCTCGGTTCGAGATGCTTAATCTTTTTTTTCCGGAGTTCCAAGTTTTCTTGGTTATATCACCGCGAAGCTCCATCTAAATCATCACAAGGCTTCACCTTGTGTTTTCTACTTCTCTTTCTTTTTATCATCCTTTTATTACCAGAGTTCTTCTTGGAGGCTCTGCATGGTGGTTCGTCAAGGATTCTTTTCATTCTTCAATTGTTCTTCAAGATTTCTCTCGAAGTTATGACCCGCCAAGCTATACTCTAAAATAAACATGGTGCCCAACACATGTTTGGTTTTGAGGAGTTCAAGCATTCTTCATCTTGCATTCCAAATTGCAATTTTCTCTATCTTATCTTTTGAGATGGTGTTATGTCATTCTTGATAATTTCCCTTCGCGTTTCATGATTCACAAGTTTTCAGGAGTGGCATATTTAAATCCATCATTTTCTCTTTGTTCAAGAGATCTTTTCAACCGTCAATCTCTTCATTGGAGTTATCTTGTGTCATATTTCACCTAAAGCCTTCCCTAAGGAATGTTGCTTTTTGTGGTGCTTATCAATGATCCAAGTTTTCTCCTATCCTCTCGGCGAAAGCAGTTTTCATCTCTGTTGATCTCAAGCAAGCAATCGTTTCCGTTAGTGGCCGGTTGTCACCTCATAGTTTTGAGATGTTTTCCATAAGCGCACTACAAGCTTATTTGTTTCGTTGTTGGTTTTTCCCAACAACCCCGTTGTAACCTTCTTGGAAGGGTGCTTTCCAAGCTCAATTGTGGTAGAAGTTGCCATTTTCCCCTCCATTCTGTTATTCCAGTGACCTATCTTCTATTCTTTCTTTCGGATGCATTGTGATGTTGCTCTTTTCACTCACCATCTCGATTCGTGAGGATCATGTTCTTTTCGTGCTTAGCCATTTAACCGGAGTGTCATGTTCTCTTTCCAAGTTCTTCCCGTTTTGTCAAGTTTTGCTTCTCTTTTCTATCGGAGTGCTGCCTGAATCCTTTCGTTCTCATTCCTTGTTTATCTCGTTTCTACCAGAGTGGTCTCAATTCTTTCTTGTCCATTGTACTCGTCATCCATAGCTTTGCAACCTCCAAGGTTCACATGGTGTTCCTTGTTTCTATTTGTTCTCCCGCAGTGCTCTCAATTGTGTTCAACTCTGTTATGTTCTTTCTTACAACTTTTCAACCTCTCAAGGTTCTTTGGTTTCACTTATTTGTCGAAGAAGGAACTTAGTTTTACATCTTCTCTTCCTCTTCCGTTTCTCTCTGGTGCCATGCTAGATCTCAGGACGAGATCCTTTCGTAGTGGTGGAGTGTTGTAACGCCCGGAGACCGACGCTCCAGAAGACTTCCAGCTATTCCGAGTTTTGTCGTGTGATTTGTTTTGTTTGTGCATTCATCATGCCATCTCTTGCATTGCATCATATCATCATGCCATCATATCATTAATTTTAAAACTCATCTAAATAAACTTGCATAGATCGTTGATCTATTTAAATCGAGGGATTCACACGGTGATTTCTCTTTATAATGTATCCTCTCGATATTTAGGGAGTTATAATAAATATTCCATTAGTTTGGAATTAACCGCAACACACTTGCAATTTAATTCTCATGCCTTTTGCTTCAAGTTCGTTCTCCAAACTTTCTCCATAATTCTTTCTCCATTTATCAGGCTCCTCCTAAAATCTCAACATTTTTGGACACTTCAAAAACCTAGTCCTAGTTCAAACCCATTTGAATTTCAAATGAGTTTGAATTTAATTCCTGCAATCTTGTCCACACCATTTTTCTTGGAACAAGCGCATTTTTGCGAGTCCGGGAAAATTACCCCCGTGCGCAAATTCTTTTCCTAACCCTCTCTTCTTTTCTTCTCTCTAATTCTTTTCTGCTAAAGATTATAAGAGAGAGAGAGAGAGAGAGAGAGAGAGAGAGAGAGAGAGAGAGAAAGAGGTAAGCCCAGCAGCCACACCACCTGGGCCGACGCAACTAACCTCCTAAACCCTCCATCTAACCCTAGCCCCTCACCACGCTCTCTCTCGATCCCCATCTCTCCCTCTCGATTCCTCCAGCGCCGCCACTCCACACCGCCCCGCGCCTTGCCTCCCATGGCGCCCGAAACCATGCCCCGATCCCCTCGTTGCCTCCATCGTGCAACCACCGCGCCCGACCTCTGCCTCCACCCAAAGCCTCGCCCATGCCTCCCCGCCGTCCAACCGCGCCGCGCCCTCAAGCGCCTCACCTCCACACGCCCCTCCATCGTCCGCTTCCGGCGCCTCCGACCCTCCTCTGCATCGTCTCCCCGTCACCATGGCCCGACGCCCACGCCTCTGCTGCTTCGTCGCCCTCCTGCGCCTCCCGCGAACCCGCCTGCCTCCTTGACCTCCATGCCACCCCGTCGCGCCCTTCTCTTTGCTAAGGCAGCCACCGGCGCCCCAAGCGCCTGCCTCTGCCATGGCCTTCCTCCTCCTGTGCTTGCAGCGACGCTGCCCTGCTGCAGCTGCTCTTCATGCGCGCTGCCTTCCTCGTTGAGCCCCGTGCCGTGGCCCTTCTTCGGCAACTAGCACCCCTCCATGGATGACCACCACTGCTTGTGCACGCCTCTAGATTCGTCCAAGTCCGATGATGTTTTGTACAACTCGCTGCGGAGACCAAGACCACCAAGTCCGCATGGGAGCCCGAACGACTACTTCCACGACGATGCGAGTACAAGTACCCTCTTCGTGGTTTTCGCCAAGTACCATGACGCCCGGAGCCCTCGGATCCATCAAGTCCAACAACGACTATGTACAACTACCGGCGACGCCGAACATCTACGGATTGTGTACGACTACTTCCACTACGGCCGTGTACCACTACTTCCACTACCGTCGCCTACTTCCACTACCGTCGCCCCGAAGATGTTGGATTCGTCAAGTGCCTCTTCGAAACGAACGTGTACAACTACTTCCACTACCGTCACGAGAACGACTACTTCCACTACCGTCGCCACGTGAACAACTACTTCCCACGACGACCCGTGAACGACTACCTCCTCTACATCGTATCGAACCCGAACCGCTCCGAGAATGCACGCTTCTAAGGTATAACCCCGAGACGATCGCCCGTGAATGAATGCATGTGTGTTGTATGAGATGCTCGTGTTTGGACCATGTCCGAGTTGTCGCTTGCGCGTTCCTTGTTTCCATGCCACCGACATGTGGGACACCCGGTAATCGGGATCACCCGACCATCCTTTTGCATGACACGCTCACCCACACTTTCTTTTGCACCGACATCTCGATGAGTTGTCGGATCATCGAAATGTTGCCGTGGCACCATTTCCCTTGTCGTTGCCGTGGCACCCCTTTCGTTCCGCCATGGTGACCAAATGCTTCATAACATGCTCATGTCAACATTTTCATAAAAATTGCATAAAACTTGCATACATCATCTGCATCATGATATCAACATTTAAATGCTTAAAATTGTTGTTTGCTTAAAAATTGCTAAATGACATGTGGGGATTTTCCGGAATTGTTGTTTCTTGTTTCCGGCCTCATTTAAACTTGCCTAAATAGTTAGTTTTATTATGCTTCACCTATTGCCATGTTAATCAACATTTAATATTATTATGTACATAACGGGAGTGAACTAAATAATCGAATGTGGTGTTTCGTCAATATGCATCTCGTTGCATATTGAGCTCCACTTAAATTGTAGTGTTGTTTGCTTCACCTTGCCATGCCATGCCTCATTAAACCGGAAATGCATCATACTTGTTTGTGCATCATGACATGTTTATGCTTGTGTGTTTACCATATTGTTTGCTTCTTTCCGGTTTGCTTCTCTCGTTAGCTTCGGTTTCATTCCGGAGTTGTGAGGATTCGTTCGACTACGTCCGTTTGTCTTCTTCATGGACTAGTTCTTCTTCCTTGCGGGATCTCAGGCAAGATGACCATTACCCTCGATATCACTTCTATCTTTGCTTGCTAGTTGCTTTGTTCTATCGCTATGCTGCCTTACCTATCACTTGTTTACCATGCCTCCCATATTGCCATGTCAGCCTCTAACCTTTCGCCCTTCCTAGCAAACCATTGCTTGGCTATGTTACCGCTTTCCTCAGCCCCTCTTATAGCGTTGTTAGTTGCAGGTGAAGTTGAAGATTGCTCCATGTTGGACCAGATTATGTTGGGATATCACAATATCTCTTATTTAATTAATGCATCTATATACTTGGTAAACGGTGGAAGGCTCGGCCTTATGCCTGGTGTTTTGTTCCACTCTTGCCGCCCTAGTTTCCATCATACCGGTTTCATGTTCCTTGATTATGTGTTCCTTACGCGGTTGGGTGATTTATGGGACCCCCTTGACAGTTCGCTTTGAATAAAACTCCTCCAGCAAGGCCCAACCTTGGTTTTAACATTTGCCACCTAAGCCTTTTTCCCTTGGGTTCTGTAGACTCAAGGGTCATCTTTATTTTACCCTCCGGGCGGTGCTCGTCGTGAGTGTTGGTCCAACTCGTCACCGCCGGTGTACCAGGCAACTCGGGCTGGCCTCTTCGAAGTTTGGACAATCCGGTGTGCCACGAGAACGAGATATGTGCAGCTCCTATCAGGATTTGTTGGCACATTCGGGCGGCTTTGCTGGTCTTGTTTTACCATTGTCGAAATGTCTTGTAAACCGGGATTCCGAGTCTGATCGGGTCTTCCTGGGAGAAGGAATATCCTTCGTTGACCGTGAGAGCTTGTGATGGGCTAAGTTGGGACACCCCTGCAGGGTATTATCTTTCGAAAGCCGTGCCCGCAGTTATGTGGCATATGGGAATTTGTTAACGTTCGGTTGTAGAGAACTTGACACTTGACTTAATTAAAACGCATCAACTGTGTGTGTAGCCGGGATGGTCTCTTTTTGGCGGAGTCCGGGAAGTGAACACGGTGTGGTTCAAAGGGTGAAGTTATATATGTGTGTGAGAGGCACTTGACTGCATGTAGAGAGAAACATATGTAGTGTGCGTGATAGGAATCAAGAGTGAGGGCGAGAAACAAGGTTGATGGAGAAACAGATAAATAGAAAGATAAAGATGCTAGCTAGTGTGCGTTAGAGATAAGATTCGAGTGGATCAAAAGGCTGGGTTATGTGTGTGGGTGTGAGAGAGATAGAGAGAGGGTGCATGTGAGTCACATACAAACAGATATCAGAGAGAAATGAGATCTAGAGAGACGGAGTTTTGTGTCTGCGAGAGAAAAAGATATTTCACAACGAGAGTGATAGCTAGAGAGACATATGAGGGAACGCAAGATATCTCTAGGGGGAGAGGGTGTGTGTGAGCGACATACAAGAGAACAATGGAGAAATATGAGACCCTGGGAGACAGAGTTTGTGTTTGTGTGTAAGAAAGAGTTATTGAAGAGGAAGAGTCGTAGGTTCTCATATCTAAGGAGCGAAAGACATCTCTGTATGAGGGGTGTGCAAGTGGCACACATGGGAATAGTGTAGAGAAATGAGACCCCGGGAGACAAAGTTTGTGTTTGTGTGAGAGAAAGAGATTCCACATGGAGAATCATAGTTAGAGACACATAGCAGGGAGCGAGATATACTTAGAGAGAGATAGAGTGATGAAGGTCGAGGGAGAGAGTACCGTCAGTGTTATGAAGATAAAAGATCATTGTCGACATACATGTAGCACGAGAGATACCTGAGAGACGATGAACGCGTATAGGTCCAGAGAGATAGTCCTATATAAGCATGAGTGATAGCTATATGAGACAAATATCTGGATTAAAGGGGATTCAAATATTTAAACTGGAGATCACGACATCGATAATATCATAACGCAAATTGGTGTATCAAACATGCATATTCATTTGAATTTGGGCACACGTGTAATGTTATATAGTTTATCAATATTGGTGATCCATAGATTCTTTAATTACAAACAATGCATGGTTTATATGCAATTAATGTCTAAACGGGATTACACTATATGTTGCGTGTGTGAAACACATTATACATGTTTGAGAAGTAAAAAAAACCGCATGAAACACACATTAATTGGAGACAGTTAGCGAGGAATGCATACATTGGATTTCAACATAAAGTGGTTTCAAATATTTGAAAATCCAAATTGATGGATACAACCTTATGAATCTGAGATCATGCCATTTGTAAACCACATTTATGTATAAATGGTGTTGTGCTTTTCAAAGTATATAAAAAAATGATGTATATAGAATGTAATTCCAATTGAAAATGGATCCCGCCTGGAAAAAAAATAGAATTCAGACGGGATTCGAATTGAGTTGGCACGGTAAACGTGCACTCTGCAAAATTTGAACGAAGCGGGGAAAGTCGCAGTAACCGCCCGAAACCAAAATCTGTGAGATGGAAATCACTACTGCCTATCCCTACCACGCAAAGCCTATCTGCTGGATTTCACCCAAACATAACGTAACCGCCTCTCACCCGAATTCATACACGGTGGGCGCCAAAACACAGTGTGTCCTCGGCCGAAATCGACTCCCTCCCCAATTCATATTCATACACGGTGGGCACCAAAAACAAACCCTCGTCGGCAAATATTCGGTGTATGCGAGATTACCGTCCTATCCCCAACCGACTAATGTTGCTGTGATGTAGTAGAAATTTGAAAGGGGGCTAAGTTTGTAAATTTCCTCGCATTTGAGACAAGCGCGCCCTGAATACATGGTTCCCCCTTCCTCTCTACCTCCCTTTTCCCCATTCGTACTTCGTGGGCACCAAAACACCCTCTCCACCCCACCCTCCTTCGTCCGCCACCGTCCGCCACCCCATCCACCGCCGTCCTCCTCCACCATGCCGGAGCTGATACGCCGACGCCGCCATCCATACAAGAGATCGACCTCTCTCATCCATGCCTTCGGACCGGGATCCTTGCATCCTGTCCTCTCGCTTCATCCCCGCCGTCGTCCACCTTGTCGGCGCCGCCCTCCTCGACCATCTCGCCCATCGCACCCGCCGCCACCATCTACCCTCCTAGATCTGCTTCCACGCGACCGACACCATCGCTACCGCAGCACCATCAAATTCTCAGCAGATCAGACATCAGGCGCCACACCGTAGGTGGTACTCTTTCATATCTGCTCAACTTATTTATCACAAAGAAGAAAATAGATCACCACCGCTTTACTCGATTTCTTATCTTGGTTGCGGTTGCCTTTGTCCGATTGCACCTTCAGATCCGCCATGGCACGCTCAACACTATACTCCCAATGCTTATGGTTTTCCCTTTATATTCCACACTAGTTAAATCACAGAGACTAAATTTCAAAATTGGGTCATCGATTTTTCAGAGCTTCACGGAGTTCGCGGTGCGATCGAAGGGCTTAGGTGGTTGTGGGGCCTCGCCGAACCAAGAAAACTTGACGCTGGTGGGGTTGGGGGCGGGCTAGGGGTGGGGTGGCGGAGGAACACAGCGGTGGGGCAGTGGTCCGCCGGCGTCCCGCAAGTGTTCGGTATGGGAAGAATCGAGACGAGGAAGAAGAAGGGTTAGGACGCAGGATCTTCATCCAACCGCCGAAATGGTCGAGACACAACCGGAGTTGCATTCTTAATGCGCCTCGTTCATCATGTGTGGGCACTGCGCAACCAACATTTTATTATATCCAAAATCTGCTTGCTCTTCTTTACCATGTTCGATAGAGCTGGCCTTTACGTGATTGATAGGCTTTCAATTACTAGCGGCAATACAACACCGTATTTTCAAGCCAGTTCCACTTTCCCGATTTATATATCGTGGTTATGGTGTACCCCTGTTATGTACACTATGATCTGCCTAGTTGCTGTGTGCTCTTGTTATCATGGTTTAGCAATAAACTCTCTATACAGTATATTATGAACCTATCATCTGCCAGCTATCCTTACTTTTGGAGCCTATTCTTTTGTATACTTGTGCCAGATTATATAAATGCACGCACCATATTACAGCACACATGAGCTCTCTCATCAGAATCCAGTGATAGCACACAAGTGTTTACAGGGGCGCCCCTATATTAGAATATCATCGCATTACAAAGATAATCTCCCAACTATTTATGTTTTCATGGTTCTCGATATTATACGCAATTACAAAGTGAATATCGAATCCGCGCATCAGAAGAATATTGTGGAACACTGCAATGACTTACAAAATTGGCACCAAGGCATTGAGTGCCATTCTGGAAGCAATGAAACTCGTACGCTCCCCACTTGTTGAATCTTGTTCAGAATATCATCCTAATGACTATTCTAATCTCGAGGAGTCAAAGGCAGATGGCATGTCTTGTTCACCCATCAAGGTGCCTATTCTAATTTGGCAAGTTTTTATTGATTGCGCGTATCTTGCATATGTTGACTTGCATTTCTTCTACTTTGTTGCACCGCCATCTGCTTAGTTTACTAATCATATAACTCGAGATTGTTGGGGAACGTAGCAGAAATTCAAAATTTTCCTACGTGTCACCAAGATCTATCTATGGAGAAACCAGCAACGAGGGAAGGAGAGTGCATCTACATACCCTTGTAGATCGCTAAGCGGAAGCGTTCAAGAGAACGGGGTTGAAGGAGTCGTACTCATCGTGATCCAAATCACCGGAGATCCTAGTGCCGAACGGACGGCACCTCCGCTTTCAACACACGTACAGCCCGGTGACGTCTCCCATGCCTTGATCCAGCAAGGAGAGAGGGAGAGGTTGAGGAAGACTCTATCCAGCAGCAGACAACGGCGTGGTGGTGGTGGAGGCGTGGCAATCCCGCAGGCTTCGCCAAGCACCTCACGGGAGAGGAGGAGGTGTCACGGAGGGAGGAGGGCCAGGACTCGTGTATGGATGCCCTCCTCCCTCCACTATATATAGGGGCAAGGAGAAGGGGAGGCGCAGCCTTGCCCCTTCCTCCAAGGAAGGGGTGCGCTAAGAGGGAAGGAGTGCCTCCCAAGTCAAGTGGAGGCCCTCCCCTTAGGGTTTCCCCTCCCATGCGCATGGGCCTTGGGGGCTGGTTCCCCGCCCATTAAGGCTAGGGCGCCCCACAGCCCATGCTGCAGATTGGACGTGGTGGAACAATTTCCGACCTCCGGACCCCTCCGAATCCTCCGAACCTTCCGAAGCTTCCGGTACAATACCAAAAAACCCGAACTTTTTCCTAACCCGAACAACAACTTTCCATATATAAATCTTTACCTCCGGACCATTCCGAACTCCTCGTGACGTCCGGATCTCATCCGGACTCAACAACATTCAAGAACCACATACAAACTTCCTTTATAACCCTAGCGTCATCGAACCTTAAGTGTGTAGACCCTACGGGTTCGGGAACCATGCAGACATGACCGAGACAACTCTCCGGCCAATAACCAACAGCGGGATCTGGATACCCATGTTAGCTCCCACATGTTCCATGATGATCTCATCGGATGAACCACGATGTCAAGGACTCAATGAATCCCGTATACAATTCCCTTTGTCTAGCGGTATTATACTTGCCCGAGATTCGATCGTCGGTATACCGATACCTTGTTCAATCTCGTTACCGGCAAGTCTCTTTACTCGTTCCATAACACATCATCCCGTGATCAACCCCTTGGTCACATTGTGCACATTCGATGATGTCCTACCGAGTGGGCCCAGAGATACCTCTCCGTTACACGGAGTGACAAATCCAGCCTCGATTCGTGCCAACCCAACAGATACTTTCGGAGATACCGTAATGCACCTTTATAGCCACCCGCTTCGTTGTGGACGCTTTGGTACACCCAAAGCATTCCTACGGTATCCGGGAGTTGCACAATCTCATGGTCTAAGGAAATGATACTTGACATTAGAAAAGCTTTAGCATACGAACTACACGATCTCTATGCTAGGCTTAGGATTGGGTCTTGTCCATCACATCATTCTCCTAATGATGTGATCCCGTTACCAATGACATCCAATGTCCAAAGCCAGGAAACCATGACTATCTGTTGATCACAACGAGCTAGTCAACTAGAGGCTCACTAGGGACATATTGTGGTCTATGTATTCACACGTGTATTACGATTTCCAGATAATACAGTTATAGCATGAATAAAAGACTATTATCATGAACAAAGAAATATAATAATAACACTTTTATTATTGCCTCTAGGGCATATTTCCAACAGTCTCCCACTTGCACTAGAGTCAATAATCTAGTTCACATCACCATGTGATTAACAACGACAGTCACATCACCATGTGACCAACATCCAAAGAGTTTACTAGTGTCATTAAACTAGTTCACATCATCATGTGATTAAGACTCAATGAGTTCTGGGGTTTGATCATGTTCTGCTTGTGAGAGAGGTTTTAGTCAACAGATCTGTAACATTCAGATCCATATGTACTTCGCAAATCTCTAGGTCATATTGTAAATGCTGCTTCTACGCTCCACTTGGAGCTATTCCAAATGGTTGCTCCACTATACGTATCCGGTTTGCTACTCAGAGTCATTCGGATAGGTGTTAAAGCTTGCATCGACGTAACCCTTTACGTCGAACTCTTTATCACCTCCATAATCGAGAAACATATCCTTATTCCTCTAAGGATAACTTTGACCGCTATCTGATGATCCACTCCTTGATCACCTTTGTACCCTCTTGCCAGATATGTAGCAAGGCACACATCAGGTGCGGTACTTAGCATAGCATACTGTAGAGCCTACGTCTAAAGCATAGGGGACGACCTTCGTCCTTTCTCTCTTTTCTGCCATGGTCGAGCTTTAAGTCTTAACTTCGTACCTTACTACTCAGGCAAGAACTCCTTCTTTTACTGATCCATCTTGAACACCTTCAAGATCATGTCAAGGTATGTGCTCATTTGAAAGTACTATTGAGCGGTTTTGATCTATCCTCGTAGATCTTGATGCTCAATGTTCAAGTAGCTTAATCCAGGTTTTGTATTGAAAAACACCTTTCAAATAACCCTATATGCTTTCCAGAAATTCTACATCATTTCTGATCAACAATATGTCAAGAACATATACTCATCAGAAATTCTATAGTGCTCCCACTCACTTCTTTGGAAATACAAGTTTCTCATAAACTTTGTATAAACCCAAAATCTTTGATCATCTTATCAAAGTGCACATTCCAACTCCGAGATGCTTACTCCAGTCCATGGAAGGATCGCTAGAGCTAGCATACCTTTTAGCATCCTTAGGATCGACAAAACTTTTCTGATTGTATCACATACAACCTTTCCTTACGAAAACTGGTAAGGAAACTCGTTTTGACATCCATCTGCTAGATTTCATAAATGCAGCTAATGCTAACATGAATCCGACGGACTTAAGCATCGCTACGGATGAGAAAATCTCATCGTAGTCAACTCCTTGAACTTGTGAAAAACTCTTTGCCACAAGTCGAGCTTCATAGACGGTGACATTACCGTCCACGTCCGTCTTCTTCTTAAAGATCCATTTATCTCAATGGCTTGCCGATCATCGGGCAAGTCCACCAAAGTCCATGCTTTGTTCTGATACATGGATCCTATCTCAGATTTCATGGTTTCTAACCATTTGTCGGAATTTGGGCCCACCATCGCTTCTCCATAACTCGTAGGTTCATTGTTGTCTAGCAACATGACCTTCAAGACAGGATTACTGTACCACTCTGAAGCAGTACACATCCTTGTCACCCTACGAGGCACGGTAGTGACTTAATCCGAATTTTCATGATCACTATCATAAGCTTCTACTTCAATTGGTGTAGGTGCCACAGGAACAACTTCCTGTGCCCTGCTACACACTAGTTGTAGTAATGGTTCAATAACCATATCAAGTCTCCACCATCCTCCCACTCAACTTTTCGAGACAAACTTTTCCTCGAGAAAGGACCCAGTTCAAGAAACAATCCCTATTGCTTTCGGATCTGAATTAGGAGGTATACCCAACTGTTTTGGGTGTCCTATGAAGATGCATTTTATCCGCTTTGGGTTCGAGCTTATCAACCTGAAACTTTTTCACATAAGCGTCGCAGCCCCAAACTTTTAAGAAACGACAACTTAGGTTTCTCTAAACCATAGTTCATACGGTGTCATCTCAACGGAATTTCGTGGTGCCCTATTAAAGTGAGTGCGGTTGTCTCTAATGCCTAACCCATGAACGATAGTGGTAATTCGATAAGAGACATCATGGTACGTACCATATCTAATAGGATGCAACTATGATGTTCGGACACACCATCACACTATGGTGTTCCAAGCGCTATTAATTGTGAAACAATTTCCACAATGTCTTAATTGCGTGCCAAAGCTTGTAACTCAGATACTCATCTCTATGATCATATCATAGACATTTTATCCTCTTGTCACAATGATCTTCTACTTCACTATGAAATTACTTGAACCATTCAATAATTCAGACTTGTGTTTTATCAAGTAAATATACTCAACATCTAATCGAATCATCTGTGAAGTAAGAACATAATGATATTCATCAGATGCCTCAAAGACTCATTGGACCGCACACATCAAAATGTGTTACTTCCAACAAGTTGCTATCTTGTTCCATCTTATCAAACCGAGGCTTTTCAGTCATCTTACCTATGTGGTATGATTTGCATATCTCAAGTGATTCAAAATCAAGTGAGTCCAAACGATCCATCCGTATGGAGTTTCTTCATGCGTATACACCAATAGACATGGTTCACATGTCTCAAACTTTTCAAAAACGAGTGAGTCCAAAGATCCATCAACATGGTGCTTCTTCATGCGTTTTATACCAATATGACTTACATGACAGTGCCACAAGTAAGTGGTACTATCATTACTATCTTATATCTTTTGGCATGAAAATGTGTATCACTACGATCGAGATTCAATAAACCATTCCTTTAGGTGCAAGACCATTGAAGGTATTATTCAAATAAATAGAGTAACCATTATTCTCCTTAAATGAATAATCAGATTGCGATAGACATAATCCAATCATGTCTATGCTCAACGCAAACACCAAATGACAATTATTCAGGTTTAATACTAATCTTGATGGTAGAGGGAGTGCGATGTTTGATCACATCAAACTTGGAAACACTTCAACACATATTGTCACTCACCTTTAGCTAGTCTCCGTTTATTCCGTAGCTCTTTTATTTCGAGTTACTAACACTTAGCAACCGAACCGGTATCTTAATACCACGGTGCTACTAGGAGTCCTAGTAAAGTACACATTAACATAATGTATATCCAATATACTTCTATCGACTTTGCCAGCCTTCTCATCTACCAAGTATCTAGGGTAATTCTGCTCCAGTGGTTGTTCCCCTTATTACAGAAGCACTTAGTCTCGGGTTTGGGTTCAACCTTGGGTTTCTTCACTAGAGCAGCAGCTGATTTGCCATTTCATGAAGTATCCCTTCTTGCCCTTGCCCTTCTTGAAACTAGTGGTTTCACCAACCATCAACAATTGATGCTCCTTCTTGATTTCTACTTTCGCGGTGTCAAACATCGTGAATACCTCAAGGATCATCATATCTATCCCTGATATGTTATAATTCATCACAAAGCTCTAGCAGCTTGGTGGCAATGACTTTGGAGAAACATCACTATCTCATATGGAAGATCAACTCCCACTCGATTCAAGTGATTGTTGCACTCAGACAATCTGAGCACAAGCTCAACGATTGAGCTTTTCTCCCTTAGTTTGCAGGTTAAGAAAATCGTCGGAGGTCTTATACCTCTTGATGTGGGCACGAGCCTGAAATCCCAATTTCAGCCCTCGAAAACATCTCATATGTTCCGCGACATTTCGAAAAACATCTTTGGTGCCTCAACTCTAAACCGTTTAACTGAACTATCACGTAGTTATCAAAACGTGTATGTCCGATGTTCGCAACATCCACAAACGACATTTGGGGTTCACAGACATCGAGCGGTGCATTAAGGACATAAGCTGTCTCATCGTCCGCATAATCGCTACTTTCAACTTTCAACTATATTTTCTCTAGGAACATATCTAAACAAGGAACTAAAGCGAGCTTCGACATACATTTGCAAAGATCTTTTGACTATGTTCAGGATAATTAAGTTCATCTTATGAACTCCCACTCGATAGACATCCCTCGGTCATCTAAGTGATTACATGATCCGAGTCAACTAGGCCGTGTCCGATCATCACGTAAGACGGACTAGTCATCATCGGTGAACATCTTCATGTTGATCGATCTACTATACGACTCATGCTCGACCTTTCGGTCTCCGTGTTCCGAGGCCATGTCTGTACATGCTAGGCTCGTCAAGTTAACCCTAAGTGTATTGCATGTGTAAATCTGTCTTACACCCGTTGTATGTGAACGTAAGGATCTATCACACCCGATCATCACGTGGTGCTTGAAGCATTTAACCAGTAGCAACAAAGGCACGCTTAGGGAGAACACTTCTTGAAATTGTTGTAAGGGATCATCTTATTTACTACCGTCGTTCTAAGTAAACAAGATGCATAAACATAATAAACATCACATGCAATTATATAGTAGTGACATGATATGGCCAATATCATATAGCTCCATTGATCTCCATCTTCGGGGCTCCATGATCATCATCGTCACCGGCATGACACCATGATCTCCATCATCATGATCTCCATCATCGTGTCTTCATGAAGTTGTCACGCCAACGACTACTTCTACTTCTATGGCTAACGTGTTTAGCAATAAAGTAAAGTAACTTACATGGCGTTCTTCAATGACACGCAGGTCATACAATAAATAAAGACAACTCCTATGGCTCCTGCCGGTTGTCATACTCATCGACATGCAAGTCGTGAATCCTATTACAAGAACATGATCAATCTCATACATCACATATCATTCATCACATTCTTCTTGGCCATATCACATCACAGAGCATACCCTGCAAAAACAAGTTAGACGTCCTCTAATTGTTGTTTGCATGTTTTACGTGGCTGCTATGGGTTTCTAGCAAGAACGTTTCTTACCTACGCAAAACCACAACGTGATATGTCAATTGCTATTTACCCTTCATAAGGACCCTTTTCATCGAATCCGTTCCGACTAAAGTAGGAGAGATCGGCACCCGCTAGCCACCTTATGCACCAAGTGCATGTCGATCGGTGGAACCTCGCCTCACGTGAAATGCGTGTAAGGTCGGTCCGGCCGCTTCATCCCACAATACCATCAAAACAAGATTGGACTAGTAACGGTAAGCATATTGAACAACATCAACGCCCACAACTACTTTGTGTTCTACTCGTGCAAAGAATCTACGCAATAGACCTAGCTCATGATGCCATTTGTTGGGGAACGTGGCGAAAATTCAAAATTTTCCTCACGTGTCACCAAGATCTATCTATGGAGAAACCAGCAACGAGGGAAGGAGAGTGCATCTACATACCCTTGTAGATCGCTAAGCGGAAGCGTTCAAGAGAACGGGGTTGAAGGAGTCGTGATTGTCGTGATCCAAATCACCGGAGATCCTAGTGCGAACGGACGGCACCTCCGCGTTCAACACACGTACAGCCCGGTGACGTCTCCCATGCCTTGATCCAGCAAGGAGAGAGGGAGAGGTTGAGGAAGACTCTATCCAGCAGCAGCACAACGGCGTGGTGGTGGTGGAGGAGCGTGGCAATCCTGCAGGGCTTCGCCAAGCACCTACGGGAGAGGAGGAGGTGTCACGGGAGGGAGGGAGGCGCCAGGGACTCAGGTATGGATGCCCTCCCTCCCCTCCACTATATATAGGGGCAAGGGAGAGGGGAGGCGCAGCCTTGCCCCTTCCTCCAAGGAAGGGGTGCGGCCAAGAGGGGAAGGAGTGCCTCCCAAGTCAAGTGGAGGCCCTCCCCCTTAGGGTTTCCCCCCTCCCATGCGCATGGGCCTTGGGGGGCTGGTTCCCCTGGACCATTAAGGCTAGGGCGCCCCCCTACAGCCCATGCTGCTGTATTGGACGTGGTGGAACAATTTCCGGACCTCCGGACCCCCGAATCCTCCGAACCTTCCGAAGCTTCCGGTACAACTCTGAAAAACCCGAACTTTTTCCGGAACCCGAACAACAACTTTCCATATATAAATCTTTACCTCTGGACCATTCCGGAACTCCTCGTGACGTCCGGGATCTCATTTGGGACTCCGAACAACATTGGGTAACCACATACAAACTTCCTTTATAACCCTAGCGTCATCGAACCTTAGGTGTGTAGACCCTACGGGTTCGGGAACCATGCAGACATGACCGAGACAACTCTCCGGCCAATAACCAACAGCGGGATCTGGATACCCATGTTGGCTCCCACATGTTCCACGATGATCTCATCGGATGAACCACGATGTCAAGGACTCAATGAATCCCGTATACAATTCCCTTTGTCTAGCGGTATTATACTTGCCCGAGATTCGATCGTCGGTATACCGATACCTTGTTCAATCTCGTTACCGGCAAGTCTCTTTACTCGTTCCGTAACACATCATCCCGTGATCAACCCCTTGGTCACATTGTGCACATTCTGATGATGTCCTACCGAGTGGGCCCAGAGATACCTCTCCGTTTACACGGAGTGACAAATCCCAGTCTCGATTCACCTTTATAGCCACCCAGTTATCTTGTGACGTTTGGTACACCCAAAGCATTCCTACGGTATCTGGGAGTTGCACAATCTCATGGTCTAAGGAAATGATACTTGACATTAGAAAAGCTTTAGCATACGAACTACATGATCTCTATGCTAGGCTTAGGATTGGGTCTTGTCCATCACATCATTCTCCTAATGATGTGATCCCGTTACCAATGACATCCAATGTTCATAGCCAGGAAACCATGACTATCTGTTGATCACAACGAGCTAGTCAACTAGAGGCTCACTAGGGACATATTGTGGTCTATGTATTCACACGTGCATTACGATTTCCGGATAATACAGTTATAGCATGAATAAAAGACTATTATCATGAACAAGGAAATATAATAATAACACTTTTATTATTGCCTCTAGGGCATATTTCCAACAGAGATGCCATGCCCATCCATTATCAATACATATTCCATCTGTCATCATACCATGTTTTTTCACTCAAATGTTGTTCTTGTGCATCAGACATCAAAAGGAAGAGGGTGATTGCGAACTCAAGGAGCACCAAAGAAAGTCCTTGAAAAACATGGTGGTGCCGGAGAAATCAGACAACACCCCACTTATATTGGCTGTACAACCAGTGACACAAAATGTAGGACTGACTCCAGCAAACTGTACCCATACTTCACTGGCCACACCACTAGCCCCACCACATAGGACCTGCACTCCAGCAAAAGGTATACCAATTTCATTTGCCATAGCACCAGCCGTACCACAGAAAAATCCCACTCCAGCAAAAAGTACAGCAAGTCCACCGGCCGAAAACCTATCCCAACTGCAGAGATGGCCAATTCCTGCAGATTGGAACCCCATTCCATTTATTCCCAGTTTAAAAGACATTGATTTCGATGTTATTAGGGACTACGTGCATATATTCTCATCATGGGAAGATTATAGTGAAGACAAACACCATTTTCACATCTTCCTGTCCAACTTACATGTAAGTGCTATTATTCATGGTTATTATTTTCTGTTTTACTCGCGATCGAACACATCAATGATTTACATTACATTGTTGTAACTAGGCGAGGGTCAATCTGGATAGTCATCACGAGCAAAGCTTGCTTGTGCTTTTCAAGGAAGCATTGCAGCAGTATCGGTGTTACCTGAGGAAATCACACTTTGATGGCAAGTCTATAAACAAATTTCCGGTGAAGTCTCCTGAGCTAAATTTAGAAGACATTAAATGGAAAAACCTTGTTATGCACTTGTCTCATTCCCAGGATGAAGTACTGTCTATGAAATCACATGACAATTTGAACTTCTACTTTTCCGCATGTGCCTTACGGATCTTTTTTGCAGGAAATCTGCTTGAAGAAGAATTCCGGTTTGAAAAGAACGATAGGATATCGCAAATATGCTTTGCCCATTGCTTTGCTCTTGTTAGTACACGTCGTCTGTAGATCACCGCATTTGCATACATACTTGGTTCATTATGTGACAGTAGTATGCATGATAGCTTGCTTATCAATTGTTCGCTCCAAAATATCTGATCTGTATGAATGGTTACATTAGTGTAGAATATATCCAATGCCAATGAATTTTTTTAGCTCTGCATTGTTCTTGTAAGTACATGTTGTCCTTTATCAGTGTACTTATATTGACAGGTAGTTGTTCATTACCATCACTCTGCAACTTATTTTCCTTTGCCCTCCATTTTCTACACATCAGATCTATATTTACTCTTACCATAAGGTTGATACTGAAGAAGTTTAGCTGTGCATTGCTCTTGGTTGTGCCTTTTGCCTGTATCGCTGCACATACATTTATAGCTACCTGGTTATGTAGCATCACTCTTCATCGTATCTTAAATATTCTCCATTTTTCGTATATTATCACATCTATATTTACTCTTAACAAAATGTAGAATAAAGGCAATGCTTATGAAGAAGATCCTGTGCTAAACTTCTTGAATTGCCCCCCCCCCATCAGCATGGACAAGGGCTTTATAGAGCATGTCTTCACTAGTAATGTAAGTTTGTCCTTCTCAAGCCTTTAAACTTTGTTGTGTATATTTGGTTAGGCATGACTGCAACAGCTGTTTATTTTTGGTGTTTGCATCAAATTGCATGTTTAAAGTTTATTATGTAGTTCATAAACAAAAGTTTGTCCTTCTCAATTTAAGTTTTCAACAGATACAACCAAGTTCCTTCTTCATACCATGTAAATTAAACTATCTGAGCAAGTGATCTTCTTTTGCACTTTGCATGTATGCTTCATTCTTCATCCGTAATCTAGTGGTGTGGTGAACCTACCCACTACAAAGACAATGTCATATTCTGCAATGTCTTAACTATGAACAATGTCATATCATTCTACTATTATTTAAACCGTCTCTTTATTTGCCAATTTGAAATGGGATAAATTGACAAAGACACTAACCATTGATACTTATGAGTTCTTGATCGTAATCCGGTGGTGTCGTGAAGTCGCCAACTCCTTCACAATGTCATTTCTGCCATGTCTTGACTGAACAATACCAATATTGTGTTAATGCAATTTTAAACTGTGTCACTTTATTCGTCAAGAAGAAATGTGATGAATTGTCAAGATCGATACTTTTATGTGCAAAACCCATCATCTGTCTTCTTGTTTATCTTTCAGAGTGAGGAAGATATAAGTGTTGAACAAGCGCAGCCTCATCATCTTGCTCACCGCTTGCTTGCAGCTCCCAAAGAGTTTAACCTTTCTTGAACTCTATTAAAGTGATGTCGGTTTTGTATATTAATTTGTCGGCGTGTTTATTTGCACTGGTGGCGATCTTTGATGCCCAGTGTATGTAATTTGCTGTCTGCTTGTGCTTTATTATCATAGTGGCGAACTTTGATGCCCAATGGATGTAATATGCCATAATTTCTTTCTTCAGATAGTCTAGGTTTTTCTTATTCACGATGTTGCGCTTATTTTATCAGTATATATATCATGTCTTCGCGATAAACCGCCAAACCGTAAAATTACGGTACATAATCGGGCCATCATGCAATCACGATGTATGATTCGCATCATGGCCCCGTCAAAACCGCCCACTAGTAGATTCGGCCTTTAATAGGCCGAGTAACCCCGACCCTTTTTTACAAGAAAACTCAATGGGCTTTAGGTCGAGAAGTAGGTTGGGCTGAAACGTGTCGAATAGCTCACGGCCTAGCGAAGAGTCTGAAATGGACCCCGCCCATGATTGTGTGAATCAAATCACGTGCTTTAAACAGCCAAAGTTGTCTCGGTCCTTGTTTGGCCCAATCGGATATCGATCATGAAAGGTGCCGGATGCAAAGCGGTCGTAGTTAGGCCCAACTATATGACGGGCTTTTAACAGTCGAAATTAATATAGGGCGAAATGTTAAACGGCCCTTAACGAGCCGATACTAATATCGGGATTTAATTACTAAATGGGCCTTTAGCAAGTGGGACCAAAAGCATAGCGTCCGATTAACGGGCGAATCGATATGGGCCATAATTGAGCCCAAAGCCTCTTAAAGGGTTGACTGAGTGCAGGCCGTGATTTGGCCCGTAAAGTGGGAGGCTTTTACGGGCGGATCTCATATGGACCATTATTAGGCCCGGAACATGGCAGGCCATTAATGGACCAAATCAAATATGGGCCGGCATTTGGCCCAAAACATGGCAGCCTGTTAATGGGTCGGCCTACTAGGGTCCTCAAAATCTTGTGGGCCTACAGCTGGGCCGGCCCATTAATGTCGGCGAAATCTCGTGGGCCTTTAGCTGGGCTGGCCCATTATGATCCGCAAGAATTTTGTGGGCCTTTACCTGGGCCGGCCCATTATGGCACACAAAAATCTTGTGGGCCTTTACCTGGGCCGGCCCGTTATGGCCCACGAAATCTTGTGGGCCTTTAGCTGGGCCAGCCCATTATGGTCCGCAAAATCTCGTGGGCCTTTAGCTGGGCCGGCCCATTATGACCCGCAAAATCTTGTGGGCCTTTAGTTGGGCCGGCCCATTTAAACTTGATGGGTCGTGCCACGTGTCAACGTATCATAGGCGTCTTCTGTCCACTGAGTGGATGACATCTGTCCCAACGATGAGCCGACACGTGTTTCCTCCAGCCAATGATGATTTTACACGTGGAAAATCCCCATTGGTCGGGGTTGTTAACGGGTTATCGGATCAAAACCCGACCCGATAGCTTAACGGCGTTCCGTTACGGTGGATGCCACGTGTCGGTCACCCTTGACGAAAACACTTCTGTGACGCGCGATTTATCGTTATGGAAGTGGACACTTCCTTGATGATAATTTTGGTAATGTCATGAAACACTTCTACGACAGCACAGGTATGACTATCTTGATTCTGTCATAAAATCGTCATGGATGTACATGCATGACAAAAAACGCGACCTATTGTGACAAACACGTATCATCACGGAAGTGTATTTTTTTTTTTGTAGTGCATCCTGGATGGACTCCAGGATGGCCTGCTGCTCGGCCATCTCGTCGGACTAGGTGACGGCGAACTCTGCCTCCGCCTGCTCCATGTTGAAGGCTGGCACCTGCTGGTCCAGCTCCTCCGCCTCCTCCACCTCCATCGAAGTCATCTCCTTCTCCTCCTCTTCCCCCGGCTGCTCTTCCTCCTCCTCCGGCTCCGGCTCCGGCGAGTCCGGAGGTAGCCCGACAATGATGCGGGCGGCGCGCGCGACTTGCCTTGCCTGGATCTCTTGCTGGATCTCGTAGCAGTGCTCCAGCGTCAGCATGGCGTAGTAGGTGATCTTACTCCGTACCATGGCGGGGTGCCGGACCGTGGGCAGAGCGTCCGACCGTGGGCAGAGCGCCGAAGCGAGAGAGGGAGGAGGTGGATGGGTTAGGGTTGCGAGACGACCGTCCGGCTTAAATAGTCGGATTTGGTCTTGGACGGCAAGCCGAAGCGGCGCCATGCGGCGACGGATGCGGTGTCCGTCGGACCGCCGTATTTTCGGGCGTTTTCGCATGGGACCCTGCCGTCGGGGCCGACGAGGTGGACATGCCCGGGCGCTTCATATCAGCCCCATTTTTAGGCTGGATATGAAGGTGTCGGTAGCCGGACGTTTGAGGCACGTTTAAGGCGGCTGTCTAGGTAAGAAAAAATGACCGGATAATGACAGGGCGGTCCGGGTGTAGATGCTCTTAGATTAGGACGAGCGGCATCTTCCGGTACGTCGGCGTCGACGTCCAGTGTGTAGCGTACTACTGCAGCTGACCCATCTTAATTAACCCAACGACATATGCATCCACCGTGGTTATGACGACGTGACAGCACTGGACCGCTCACCAGTGACTCAGCTGTGACGCCTACCTCGCTGACTGCTAATTATAACCACATGTCGGGAGGGTAGCACAATCCTCAACGCCGCTTCTGCCTGCCTTGGACCGCCGAGGAACTCTGCCTGCCTGAATTTAAGTGATGGCGCGGGCGTCCATTTGCATAAATCCCAGGTAACTCTGCCTGCCTGCCTCCGACATCTCAGGTCAGTAACAACGCGACGACGATGATGCTGACCTGACCTGACTCGTACAGGTAGTGCATGCATGTTTTTCATGGTCTCTCTCATGTGTTGATTCACACACGAGGGTAGGTACGCTATTCAATTCGTCTCTCGTACGTGTGATGGAGTCAAGCTTAGCTATGGCGACGACGCCACCCCACCGGCCGCCGCTTGTGCTCTTATCCCTGCTGCTCCTCCTCCATCCCTTCTTCTCCGCCGCGGCGCCGTCTATCACCACCAAAGCCGTGCCGCGGCTGCCCGGTTTCACCGGACCCCTGCCCTTCTCCCTCGAAACAGGGTGCGTTATATACATGGACATGGGCTCTGCTCTCTGTCTTCTTCCTCCTCCCCCTCCTCGGTTGGGCGGAACCGGATGATGCAACGTCCACGTGGTGCAGGTACGTGGGGCTGGACGACGGTGTCCAACTCTTCTACTACTTCATCCAGTCGGAGAGCCACCCGGAGGAGGACCCCGTCCTGCTCTGGCTCACCGGCGGGCCCGGTTGCTCGGCCCTCTCCGGCCTCGCCTACGAGATCGGCCCTTTCAACTTTGACTTCCATGGCTACATGGGAGGTCTGCCTACTCTGCTCTACCAGCCAGCGTCTTGGACAAAGGTTAAACCCACCTTTTTTTCTGTTTTGTTATTACAAAAAGATCCTTGGAACTTTTTGCTACGACCACCTGAATTTTATGTTGCGGGGTTAGTTGATACAACAAAATTAAGAACCCCTCCTTCCAGAGGCGAAATTGTAATGTGTAGTTGCGTAAAAAATTATGCTCCCTTCATCCCACAGTGTAAGACTTCTTTTTTGCAAGCTATGTATTGCAATGTGTTGCTTCCGTATATTGTAGGTTAGCAACATCATCTTCGTGGATTCTCCGGTAGGAACAGGCTTCTCATATGGGACCGGAGACAAGAGAACCATACAAAGTGACACAATTGTTGTTCAACAGCTGCACATTTTCCTTGAAACGGTTGGTTACACTCTCCACCTGCTCTAATCTATATGCTTTTTCGACTAGAATGTACAAGTTAATATCATCGGTACAATTTTCCAATTGTTTCCTTGTCTTCACAGTGGTTTGATGAACATCCGCAGTTCTTGCCAAATCCACTCTATATTTCAGGTGATTCATATAGCGGCTTAATCATACCTTCTCTTGCTATGAAAATTGCTAAAGGTAATTGATCAATTCCTTCACACTCTCCATCTCTATCAACACCGTTTATTCTCCTTAATAGTTTATTCAAAGCCTGTGCATTTCTTTTGTGAGCATGAAGTGCGTCTTTTAACCTACATGACGCTTTCATTCTAGGGATAGAACTCGGCAGTGAGCGAGTCATTAATCTCAAGGTATTACTTTAATGACTTCTCTTGCAACATATTATTTTCAAGTTTCATATTTGTGTTCTTGTGATGTTTACTATTCTCTTTCTAAGACCTTTAAGATCATCTCTAGTGGTGAATCGACTCAAATCAAAAAGTAGGAACTTGGAATTGTTAACTATTTTGCTCCAGTGTAAGAACAAGCTCCAACAACTAAACATGGAGATCATATGGAATAGAAAAGAAAATATGCTCCTCCATGGTCCCTATCCCTTTGCACGGATGAAACACAAGGCGCGCTGGTGTGTCGCTTTTCTCCTCTGAACATTTAGCATTGGTAGCTGCAATTTATGTAATCGGTTTGAAGGAGTTTTAAATTCGCTTTTGGTCAACACTAGAGATGGTCTAAGATCTCGTTCTAGAGTTTCATGTCTACACAAGTCTTTGTTGCTTACATCTAAGTCAAATAGTTGAACAAATAATCTTACAGAAAATGAATTGATATAAGGCAGGGCCAGGTTCCCTTTGTATCAAGGCCAAGAAAGTTTTGTTTAATAACACAACATTGGAAAACTAAGTGTAGTTTATGTTTTAACTTAAATATTTATGTTCAAACATGTATCTAGATCAGATCTATGAATTTATTAAACTTCAATGGTTTCAAAACATGGTTACAATGGTTGGGTGAAATTCACCCCCATGCCTTTTATATTGTCATTGATGCTTTTTTTGGTGGTTGAACCTTTGCAATGACCTTTGGAGACTTGGTTCTTCTAAACATGGGTGCATTGTACCCTTGATAAACAATATAAATCAAAAAAAAGATAGAAGGATAAAATAAATTCTGAAATTGTTTGGCTTCAAGTATGCACAAATGTGTTAGGTGCTTACAAAATTTGATGGCAAGATGATATCCAAGGAGCTTCAGATAAAAAGTAGTTTGAGCATTTATGAGTGCTGAGTTTTTTTAGCTCATAGGCTGTCATTTCTCCATGAACTTTTGTAAGCACCTAAAACATTTGGGCATCTCTGAAGCCACAAATTTTCAGATTTTTATTTGATTTTTCTTCTTCTATTTTTTATTGTTCATCGTAGGTTAAGCTAGAACTTCTCCATGACCAAGGTTATTATAATATGTTTAGCATGCTTATAGATATGTGAAGTTGCGATCCTTACATAATCTTTGTAAGGAAGTGAGAATTCTACCAACATGGAAATTTATCTTAATTGATCAGGGTGTCATTGCTGGCAATCCATTAACCGATAACACGACGACCTTCAACGCTCGAGTTCCATTTTTTCATGGGATGGGAATTATACCAGATGAACTCTACGAGGTGATATATAACTAAATATTTAAGATTATCATTTCTTCGAGTAATTTACGTGTATGTTGTACGAAAATGACTAGTGCAAAATTACATTTGGTATCGGCTTGCTTCTACCTCTCAAGTCAAAGATAATGCCTCTCGGCCGGAATTAAAATTGATATGAATTAACTTAAATACTGAATTTGGTCAAGTGCATCACTATCGATTTGGAATATCATGGAACAATATATAGTTCACCTATAAATCAGTTAGTCCGCAGGTGCATAAAATATGATTAGCTTGTATTATTCACCGTACAGGCTGCTCGTGAAAGCTGCGGGGGAGAATACCGTTGGGCATCGAACGCCCACTGTGCCAATTCCCTCCAAGCCATCCAAGAGGTGAGTGCCAGTACCAACCACGAATTTGTTGATTATCCCAGTAGCAACGCACGAAACACTTAGCTAGCAGTAGTAGCTTGATTTTTACAAAAATAAAAATTGCTGGGAGTAGTAGCTTGCAAGTTGATGACTTGATCAGTATTTTTGGTTGGGGATACAGTGCACGAGGGGTTTAAACAATGCACACGTCTTGGAGCCAGCGTGTGAAGAATATCCAAGCCTCACCATTGACAAGGAGCAGACGCTGCAAGATCATGGGAGGAAAATGCTAACACAGTCCGCATTTTCCTCCGTGTGCAGGGTAATAATAATCATATTGGTTTATTCTCAGTTTTCATTTTCATTTCTTGTTCACCCTTCTATTTATTTATTTATTTCCAAAAAAAAGTAGTGCTTTGATTTTGCTATTCTGACTGTACGGTGTTAAGTGTATCAACATCTTACTTGTTGCGCTTCATTTGATTGATGCAGAACGCCACATACTTTCTATCTGAGTTATGGACAAATGACCAAGCTGTAAGGGAGAGTTTGGGTATTCACAAGGTAAGGCAGTATGTAGTATCTGTCAAAACCGAGAGTATGTACGTGTAGTATGTAGTATATAACGATGCTTAGGTAGTATATATACTACTTTATCATTCTACTATATCTAAGGTACTATCATATACTATATCTAAGATATTTCATAGCAAGTTACACAAAAAATTACACATGAGCCCATAGTTTTGTTACATTTGTGAAATCCGTATATATTTGTACGTAAAAAAGATTATGCTCAAAACCATAAACGAAGGTCTTATTTTAGCACACATGGTCGTATACACTGTGCAGGGAACAATTCCATCATGGCAGCGATGTAATATACATCTACCTTACACATATGAAATCACCAGTACGGTGGATGATCATGCAGCCCTGATTACAAGGGGATACCGGGCTATGATATACACGTAAGTATGCATGCATGCAGTCTCTCTCTGATCCCCTTAATTATGAAAATATATATACTGACTGAGCAGAGTCGCTTAATTACCCCTGCAAGAACTAATTAGATTCGTCTTCTCATGACGCTGCAGTGGAGACCATGACTGTAAAGTATCTTATGTTGACACCCAAGCATGGATCAGACGACTTAAGCTGCCCATCACAGATCGTTGGCGACCATGGCATGTGGACGACCAAATCGTGGGGTAAGGACACCCACCCACAACTTATTGTTCTGGCTCTAGTGTTGGGTGCAGAGGCAGGAAAGAATACTGTGTTTATTAGTGAAAGTGAACCCAAGCATAACCGCTCGCGTCGCTCACGGGGCGGCGGCTCGGGCGGAAACCCAAGCCGCCGCCGCCGCCCCCGTCCTCTCCATCTGCTCCCCCACCGCTGTCGGAGTACGCCAGCAGGCAAAGCCTGCTTGGCCGACGGCGGTGGCGGGGATGTCTTCTCGCGCTGAGATCCCTCGCGTGGGCGCCCGGCCGACGATCGGCGGCCCGAACGAGGCGTCTAGGCGGCGGAGTTTGGGAGCTGGGGCGGCGGTCCCGGGTGCTGGTGCTGGTGCTGCCAAGGTGGCCGTGTGGGGGGCGCTGGGGCAGACCTGCGGCGGCGGCAAGTTTCTGCGATGTCGGATGGTGGCGACGGGGCAGATCGATCCCCTAGCTTGCTGCGTGCGCCCCTGACCTCCTCCCCAAGATGGCGTCTGTTGGGGAACGTAGTAATTTTAAAAAATTTCCTACGCACACGCAAGATCATGGTGATGCATAGCAACGAGAGGGGAGAGTGTTGTCTCGTACCCTCGTGAGACCGAGCGAAGCGATCACAACGTAGAGGAAGTAGTCCTCGATCTCCTCGCGATCCAACCGATCCTAGCACCGTTACTCCGGCGCCCCGAGTTCTTGACACACGTCAGCTCGATGGCGCTCCTCGGGCTCCAATCCAAAGAGAGCTTGGGAGGAAGAGTTTCACAAGACCTGACGGCGTGGTGGCGATCTTGATGTTCTACGGTCAGCGAGGCTTCGCCTAAGCTTTGCGACGATATGACCGAGGTGGAATATGGTGGAGGGGGCACCGACACGGCTAAGGAATGATCCGTAGATCAACTTGTGTGTTCTAGGGTGCCCCCTGCCTCAGTATATAAAGGAGCAAGGGGAGGCGGCCGGCCCTTGGAGGCGGCGGCGGAGGAGTCCTACTCCCACCGGAGTAGGACTCCCCCTTCCTAGTTGGATTAGGATTGGGGGGAGGGAAGAGGGAAGGGGCGCCGCCTCTCCTTGTCCTATTCGGACTAGGGGGAGGCGGCGGCCTGCCTGGCCGCCCTTCCTCTTCTCCTCATGGCCCACTAAGGCCCAATAACCCCGGGAGGTTCCGTAACCCCGGTGTTCCTAAAATCCGATTTCACCGGAACCATTCGAACTCAAATATAGGCTTCCAATATATCAATCTTTATGTCTCGACCATTTGAGACTCCTCGTCATGTCTGATCACATCCGGACTCGAACTTCTTCGGTACATCAAAATACACAAACTCATAATATAACCGTCCATCGAAACCTTAAGCGTGCGGACCCTACGGTTCGAGAACAATGTAGACATGACCGAGACCGTCTCGGTCAATAACCAATAAGCGGGACCTGGATGCCCATATTGGCTCCTACATATTCTCGAAGATCTTTATCGGTCGGACCGCATAACAACATCGTTGTTCCCTTTGTCATCGGTATGTTACTTTCCGAGATTCGATCGTCGATATCAATACCTAGTTCAATCTCGCACGGCAAGTCTCTTTACTCGTTCCGTAATACATCATCTCACAGCTAACTCATTAGTTGTAATGCTTGCAAGGCTTAAGTGATGTGTATTACCGAGAGGGCCAGAGATACCTCTCCGACAATCGGAGTGACAAAACCTAATCTCGAAATCGCCAACCCAACATCCGCCTTTGGAGACACTGTAGTACTCCTTTATAATCACCCGATTCGTTGTGACGTTTGGTAGTACCAAAGTGTTCCTCCGTAAACGGAGTTGCATAATCTCATAGTTATAGGAACATGTATAAGTCATGGATAAAAGCAGTAGCAACATACTAAGCGATCGTGTGCTAAGCTAATGGAATGGGTCATGTCAATCGATCATTCAACTAATGATGTGACCTTGTTAATCAAATAACAACTCTTTGTTCATGGTTAGGAAACATAACCATCTTTGATTAACAAGCTAGTCTAATAGAGGCATACTAGTGACATATTGTTTGTCTATGCATTCACACATGTATCATGTTTCCGGTTAATACAATTCTAGCATGAATGATAAACATTTATCATGAAATAAGGAAATAAATAATAACTTTATTATTGCCTCTAGGGCATATTTCCTTGATCTCCCACTTGCACTAGAGTCAATAATCTAGATTACATAGTAATGATTCTAACACCCATGGAGTCTTGGTGTTGATCATGTTTTGCTCGTGGAAGAGGCTTAGTCAGCAGGTGCTGCTACATTCAGATCCGTATGTATCTTGCAAATCTCTATGTCTCCCACGGACTAAATCCGGATGGAATTGAAGCGTCTCTTGATGTGCTTGGTCCTCTTGTGAAATCTAGATTCCTTTGCTAAGGCAATTGCTCGATATTGTCACGAGAAGATTTTCATTGGACCCGATGCACTAGGTATGACACCTAGATCGGATATGAACTCCTTCATCCGACTCCTTCATTAGCTGCTTCGAAGCTGCTATGTACTCCGCTTCACATGTAGATCCCGCTGACGCTTTGTTTAGAATTGCACCAACCGACAGCTCCTCCGTTTAGTGTAAATCGTATCCGGTCTGCGATTTAGAATCGTCGGATCGGTGTCAAAGCTTGCATCAGCGTAACCGTTCGATGAGCTCTTTGTCACCCCATATCGAGAAACATATCCTTAGTCCTTTTCGGTATTTCAGATGTTCTTGACCGCTGTCCATGATCCACTCTGGATTACTTTGGTACCTCCTGCTAAGCTTATAGCAAGGCACACATCAGTGTCCGTACACAAGATTGCATACATGATAGAGCCTATGGTCAAGCATAGGAACATCTTTCATTTTCTCTCTATCTTCTGCGTTGGTCGGGCATTGAGTCTTACTCAACTTCACACCTTGTAACACGTGCAAGAACCCTTTCTTTGCTTGATCCATTTTGAACTTCTTCAAAATTTTGTCAAGGTATGTGCTTTGTGAAAGTCCAATTAAGCGTCTTGATCTATCTCTATAGATTTTGATGCCCAATATGTAAGCAGCTTCACCGAGGTCTTTCATTGAAAACTCTTATTCAAGTATCCCTTTATGCTATCCAGAAATTCTATATCATTTCCGATCGGTAATATGTCATCTACATATAATATCGAAATGCTCTGAGCTCCCACTCACTTTCTTGTAAATACAAAGCTCCAAAAGTGCAGATGAACCCAAATGCTTTGATCACACTATCAAAGCGTTTATTCCAACTCGAGATGCTTGCACCAGTCCATAAATGGATCATTGGAGCTTGCATACTTTGTTAGCTCCTTTGGATCGATAAAACCTTCGGTTGCATCATATACAACTCTTCTTCCGTAAATCCATTCAGAATGCGGTCTTTACATCCATTTGCCAAATTTCATAATCATAAAATGCGTGATTGCTAACATGATTCGGACAGACTTAAGCATCGCTACGGGTGAGAAGGTCTCATCGTAGTCAATCCCTTGAACTTGTCGAAAACCCTTTGCGACAAGTCGAGCTTTGTAGACGATAACATTACCGTCGCGTCGGTCTTCTTCTTGAAGATCCACTTGTTTTCTATTGCTTGCCGACCCTCGGGCAAGTCGACCAAAGTCCATACTTTGTTTTCATACATGGATCCCATCTCGATTTCATGGCCTCAAGCCATTTTGCGAATCTGGGCTCACCATCGCTTCTTCATAGTTCGTAGGTTCATCATGATCTAGTAGCATGATTTCCGAACAGGATTACCGTACCACTCAGTGCGGATCTTACTCTGGTTGATCTACGAGGTTACGTAGTATCTTGATCTAAAGTTTCATGATCAACATCATCAACTTCCTCACTATTTGGTGTAGATGTCTCAGAAACCGGTTTCTGCGACAAACTACTTTCAAGTAAGGGAGAAGGTACAATTACCTCATCAAGTTCTACTTTCCTCCCACTCACTTCTTTGAGAGAAACTCCTTTTCTAGAAAGGATCCATTCTTGGCAACAAATGTCTTGCCTTCGGATCTGTGATAGAAGGTGTACCCAACTGTTTCCTTTGGGTATCCTATGAAGACACATTTCTCGATTTGGGTTCGAGCTTATCGGGTTGAAGTTTTTCACATAAGCATCGCATCCCCAAACTTTAAGAAACGACAACTTTGGTTTCTTGCTAAACCATAGTTCATAAGGTGTCGTCTCAGCGGATTTTGCGGTGTTCTATTCAGTGTGAATGCGGCCGTCTCAAGTGCATAACCCCAAAGCGATAGCGGTAAATATGTAAGAGACATCATAGATCGCACCATATCTAGTAAAGTGCGATTCTGACGTTCGGACACACCATTACGTTGTGGTGTTCCGGTGGCGTGAGTTGCGAAACTATTCGCATTGTTTCAAATGTAGACCAGACTCGTAACTCAAATATTCACCTCCACGATCGGATCGTAGAAACTTAATTTTCTTATTACGATGATTTTCAACTTCACTCTGAAATTCTTTGAACTTTTCAAATGTTTGGACTTATGTTTCATTAAGTAGATATACCCATATCTGCTTAAATCATCTGTGAAGGTGAGAAAATAACGATATCCACCACGAGCCTCAACATTCATCGGACCACATACATCTCAGTATGTATGATTTCCAACAAATCTGTTGCTCTCTCCATAGTCTTGGGAGAACGGGTTTTAGTCATCTTGCCCATGAGGCACGGTTACATAAGTGCCAAGTGATTCATAATCAAGTGACTCCAAAAGTCCATCGGTATGGAGTTTCTTCATGCGCTTTACACGATATGACCTAAGCGGCGATTACCACAAATAAGTTGCACTATCATTATCAACTCTGCATCTTTTGGCTTCAACATTATGAATATGTGTATCACTACTATCGAGATTCATCAAAATAGACCACTCTTCAAGGGTGCATGACCATAAAAGATATTACTCATATAAATAGAACAACCATTATTCTCGATTTAAATGAATAACCGTCTCGCATCAAACAAGATCCAGATATAATGTTCATGCTCAACGCAGCACCAAATAACAATTATTTAGGTCTAAAACTAATCCGAAGGTAGATGTAGAGGTAGCGTGCCGACCGCGATCACATCGACTTTGGAACCATTTCCCACGCGCGCCGTCACCTCGTCCTTTGCGGTGTTAAGCAATCCGTAGTCCTGTTTGAGTTGCAAATATTAGCAATGAACCGATATCAAATACCAGTGCTCTGCGAGCTCTAGTAAGGTACACATCAATAACATGTATATCACATATACCTTTGTTCACCTTGCCATCCTTCTTATCCGCCAAATACTTGGGGCAGTTCCGCTTCGAGTGACCATCCGCTTGCGGTAGAAGCACTCGATTTCAGGTTTAGGTCCAGACTTGGGTTTCTTCTCTGAGCAACAACTTGCTTGCTGTTCTTCTTGAAGTTCCTTCTTCTTCCCTTTGCCTTTCTTCTTGAAACTAGTGATCTTATTGACCATCAACACTTGATGCTCCTTCTTGATTTCTACCTCCAGCCTTTAGCATTGCGAAGAGCTCGGTATAGTCTTTACTAACCCTTGCATATTATAGTTCATCACGAAGCCTTTGTAGCTTGGTGGCGTGATTGAAGAATTACATCGATGACACAATCATCCGGAAGATTAACTCCCGGTTGAGTCAAGTGATTGTAATACCCGGACATTTTGAGTATGTGCTCACCGACGAACTATTCTCCTCCATCTTGCAGCTGTAGAACTTATTGGAGACTTCATATCTCTCAATCCGGGCATTACATTTGGAATATCAACTTCAACTCTGGAACATCTCATATGCTCCATGACGTTCAAAACGTCGTTGAAGTCCCGGTTCTAAGCCGTAAAGCATGGCACATTGAACTATAGAGTAGTCATCAACTTTGCTCGCGAGACGTTCTTAACGTCGTCGGTTGCATCGGCGAGTTGGCACCTAGCGGTGCATCCAGGGCGTAACTCTTACGTGCAGCAATGAGGATAATCCTCGAGTTCTGGACCCGATCCGTGTAATTGCTACCATCATCTTTCAACTTTTCTTTCTCAAGGAACGCATTAAAATTCAGCGGAACAACAAAGACGAGCCATCTATCTACAATCAAACATAGACAAGCAAGATACTATCGGTACTAAGTTCATGATAAATTTAAGTTCAATTAATCATATTACTAAAGAACTCCCACTTAGACAGACATCTCTCTAGTCATCTAAGTGATCACGTGATCCAAATCAACTAAACCATAACCGATCATCACGTGAGATGGAGTAGTTTTCAATGGTGAACATCTTATGTTGATCATATCTACTATATGATTCACGCTCGACCTTTCGGTCTTCGTGTTCCGAGGCCATATCTGCATATGCTAGGCTCGTCAAGTATAACCTGAGTATTCTGCGTGTGCAAAACTGGCTTGCACCCGTTGTAGATGGACGTAGAGCTTATCACACCCGATCATCACGTGGTGTCTCGGCACGACGAACTTTGGCAACGGTGCATACTCAGGGAGAACACTACTTGATAATTTTTAGTGAGAGATCATCTTAAAATGCTACCGTCAATCAAAGCAAGATAAGATGCATAAAGGATAAACATCACATGCAATCAATATAAGTGATATGATATGGCCATCATCATCTTGTGCTTGTGATCTCCATCTCCGAAGCACCGTCGTGATCACCATCGTCACCGGCGCGACACCTTGATCTCCATCGTAGCATCGTTGTCGTCTACGCCACCTATTGCTTCTACGACTATCGCTACCGCTTAGTGATAAAGTAAAGCAATTACAGAGCGTTGCATTTCATACAATAAGCGACAACCATATGGCTCCAGCCGATTGCCGATAACCGGTTACAAAACATGATCATCTCATACAATAAAATATAGCATCACGTCTTGACCATATCACATCACAACATGCCCTGCAAAAACAAGTTAGGCGTCCTCTACTTTGTTGTTGCAAATTTTACGTGGCTGCTACGGGCTTAAGCAAGAACCAATCTCACCTCGCATCAAAACCACAGCGATACTTTCAAATAGACTCCGTTTAACCTTCTCAAGGACCGGGCGTAGCCACACTCGGTTCAACTAAAGTGAGAGAGCAGACACCGCCAATCACCTTTAAGCAACGAGTGCTCGTGGCGGTGAAACCAGTCTCGCGTAAGCGTCTGGCGTAATGTCGGTCGGGCCGCTTCATCTCACAATACCGCTGAACCAAAGTATGACATCTTTGGTAGGTAGTATGACTTGTATCGCCCACAACTCACTTATGTTCTACTCGTGCAAAACATCAAACCATAAAACCTAGGCTCGGATGCCACTTTGTTGGGGAACGTAGTAATTTTAAAAATTTCCTCGCACACGCAAGATCATGGTGATGCATAGCAGCGAGAGGGGAGAGTGTTGTCTACGTACCCTCGTGAGACCAAGCGAAGCGATCACAACGTAGAGGAAGTAGTCGTCGATCTCCTCGCGATCCAACCGATCCTAGCGCCGTTACTCCGGCGCCCGAGTTCTTGACACACGTACAGCTCGATGGCGCCCTCGGGCTCCAATCCATGAGAGCCGGGGAGGAAGAGTTTCGTCGACCTGACGGCGTGGTGGCGATCTTGATGTTCTACCGGCGCTGGGCTTCGCCTAAGCTTTGCGACGATATGACCGAGGTGGAATATGGTGGAGGGGGGCACCGCACACGGCTAAGGAACGATCCGTAGATCAACTTGTGTGTTCTAGGGTGCCCCCTGCCCCCGTATATAAAGGAGCAAGGGGGGTGCGGCCGGCCCTTGGAGGCGCGCGGAGGAGTCCTACTCCCACCGAGTAGGACTCCCCTTCCTAGTTGGATTAGGATTGGGGAGGAAAGAGGGAAGGGGCGCCGCCTCTCCTGTCCTATTCGGACTAGGGGAGGCGGCGGCCTGCCCCGCCGGCCCTTCCTCTTCTCCCTCATGGCCCACTAAGGCCCAATAACCCCCGGGAAGGTTCCGGTAACCCCCCGGTGTTCCGGTAAAATCCCGATTTCACCCGGAACCATTCCGAACTCCAAATATAGGCTTCCAATATATCAATCTTTATGTCTCGACCATTTCGAGACTCCTCGTCATGTCCGTGATCACATCCGGGACTCCGAACTTCTTCGGTACATCAAAATACACAAACTCATAATATAACCGTCATCGAAACCTTAAGCTTGCGGACCCTACGGTTCGAGAACAATGTAGACATGACCGAGACACGTCTCCGGTCAATAACCAATAGCGGGACCTGGATGCCCATATTGGCTCCTACATATTCTCGAAGATCTTTATCGGTCGGACCGCATAACAACATCGTTGTTCCTTTGTCATCGGTATGTTACTTGCGAGATTCGATCGTCAATATCCAATACCTAGTTCAATCTCGTTCATCGCAAGTCTCTTTACTCATTCCGTAATACATCATCTCACAGCTAACTCATTAGTTGTAATGCTTGCAAGGCTTAAGTGATGTGTATTACCGAGAGGGCCAGAGATACCTCTCCGACAATCGGAGTGACAAAACCTAATCTCAAATCGCCAACCCAACATCGCCTTTGGAGACACCTGTAGTACTCCTTTATAATCACCCGATTACGTTGTGGCGTTTGGTAGTACCAAAGTGTTCCTCCGATAAACAGGAGTTGCATAATCTCATAGTTATAGGAACATGTATAAGTCATGGATAAAAGCAGTAGCAACATACTAAGCGATCGTGTGCTAAGCTAATGGAATGGGTCATGTCAATCGATCATTCAACTAATGATGTGACCTTGTTAATCAAATAACAACTCTTTGTTCATGGTTAGGAAATATAACCATCTTTGATTAACAAGCTAGTCTAGTAGAGGCATACTAGTGACATATTGTTTGTCTATGCATTCACACATGTATCATGTTTCCGGTTAATACAATTCTAGCATGAATGATAAACATTTATCATGAAATAAGGAAATAAATAATAACTTTATTATTGCCTCTAGGGCATATTTCCTTCAGCGTCGTGGTCTGCTGCGGCTGGTGTCGGATGGAGTCGCGGACTGGCAGTGGCCATGGTGGCGGCGGGTTGTTTCCCCATGAGCCGCACTTGACGTCTTCCAAGATCCAACCTAGCCGCGGCCAGTCGCAAATATGCCTCATGCATGGCGGCCCTCGTCTCTGGCAGCGCCCACCTCCCTCGATCTGTGGTGGTGGCTCCGACGTGCGGTCCTTGAGGCAACGGTGGTCTTGGCATTGCTCCGGCAACGCGGTCTCTGGATTGTTGGGGCTGCGGTGATGTGCTGGATGTTGGAGGTGATTTAGATCCGATTGGCCGGATGATGGCGTATGTAGATTGTTCTGCAGCGACTTCATACGGATCCACGACAGCATCAAAAAGACTTCGAGAGGTTTTATCTCTTGGTCCGGTGGATGACTTCAGTGGTGGGTTACAAATTATGGACAATGACTTGACGCAGAGGGCTGTTTGTGGAGTAGCGGCGATCCAATTGTAGCTGCTCGGATAGCGGAAAAGCGGTGGAGACAACACATGTGAGATTTGGATGGTGGTGCTATGTGCACCCGGTCTCGAGCTCGGCGAAAGCCTAGGACAGGCCAGTGGTTATTCTGGCAATGGCGATATTTTCACATCGTTACCTTGTTGGAGGCATTGCTCGGATATGTTCGACTGATTCTTCGGGTGAAAACTTTGATCTTGGCCTTTGTGGTTGGATCCGGTGACGCGTCGCTTGAGTGTCGCTTCCTTCTGAAGGCGTTCTTTGTTGAAGATCCTTGTCATCCATGTGGTGTCGATGGTTGGTGCGGATATGGTCTCAGTTGTAGTTTGTTGATCGTTCATCTGATCGCTTTGGGGCTTATTTCTTGTTTCTTTTTCTTTTTCCCACACCTGCACATAGCTTTTGGTCTTATGACTTCGCTAGTTGCCGGCATGTTTCTATGTGTGTGTGTGTGTGTGTTGGGTTGGCTGTGTGCATCTTAGTTATGCAGAGGCCGGGTGTGTGTTCAGTGTGATGTATCATCTTGATGCTCCATTTGAGCCAATAAAATTCACCCTTTGTCGAAAAAAATTAGTGAAAGTGAACAGTCGTGGTTCATTGTGTGCGCGCGCAGTGAGTATTTCGTACTACATATTACTGCCTCCGTTCCGAATTATAAGATGTTCTAACTTTTTTTTTTGAACCGAATGTGTATAGACAGGGTTCAGTGTGTCTGTTCACCCATTTTAGTCTTACGTAGTCTATACTGAAATATCCAAACCATTTGGTGCCTTATACATCGCTTTTGTTTCTCATAATTTGAATAGATACACAAGAACTTTCTCCAACAATCTGACATACGCAACTGTAAAGGTACGTGTGGTTGGATTTAGTTTACCAAAGCTAGTTAGAATCCGTACCAACTTTACCAAGTACTCCCTCCATTTCTAAATATAAGGTGTGTTAATTTTTGCAGAAGTCAAACTACTATATATCTGACCAAGTTTATAGAGCAAAATACCAATAACTACAATAGGAAATCAGTATAATTCACTAGTGGAAAAACAGGCTTTTCGTCCAGCCCCATAAGTCATGAAGCTGTAGGAACGCGACCAATGGGACCTTTAGTCATGATTACGAGGTGAACCGCGACCAAAGGCCCGGTTGTAGGAACCGCGACCAAAGGCACAGGCCCAGGCGCTCGGTGGCCCACGTGAGGGCTTTAGTCGTGGTTGGCCAGACAACCGCGACTAAAACCTTTTCGGCACCTTTAGTCACGGTTTGCCGTGCCAACCGCGACTAAAGCCCTCCCTATATATACCCATCCAGCAGCCAACACTTAGCCATTTGGAGCCATTCTCTTCACAAGTGGGTGTAGGTTTGCTTTTGGTTCCTCTTATGCACATAAGGTGTTTGATGAAATGCATGCCCCAAGAGCATGAAACAAACATGACATGAAGTGTTGAAGCCACACTCTTGATCGCGGTTAGCAACTTGATGAACCTTTGATGTGTCAATATGCATGTGTGTAGTTCATAACAAATGCATGATGGTTAATTATATATTTTATATTATAATAATGCGTATGAATCGGCAATGGATGTACGGTAACCGACTCTCCGGCGAGTTCACTACGGGTTTGAAAGATTTCCTCGTAGTGGCTAATGCGAACAAGCGGGGGTTTTGTTATCTGTCCATGTGTTATCTGTAAGAATGAGAAGGTTACTCTTCCTCAAGAGTTGTTCACATGCATCTGCTTGAAGGGTTTCATGCCAAGCTATAATTGTTGGACCAAGCATGGAGAAAGAGGGGTTATAATGGAAGAAGATGAAGAAGGGATGATTTCATCGATGAAAGCTATCTTGCTCATTTCGGTGATACTTTCATGGAGGATCTTTGAAGGTGAAGGGAAGGTGAAGAAGAGGCACGTGATGATCCCGTTGATGATCTTGGTTGGACCATTCTTGATGCACGGAGACGCTGGCCCGAAAAGGAGAGGAGAATTTGGATCGCATGTTAGAGGATCACGAAAGGCGCTGTACCGGATGCGATGATGGTCGAAAAAGCTGGGCTGCACAATCGGATTTGCTGAAATGGAAGGCGAGGCGGTGTAGCTGACTCGGCATTTGAAAACTTGCTGAAAATGTTGAAGAATATGTTTCCAAAGGATAACGAGTTGCCCGCCATGACGTCTGAAGCAAAGAAGGTTGTACGCCCTCTAGGTTTAGAGGTTACGAAGATACATGCATGCATCAACGATCGCATCCTCTACCGCGTGAATCGAGAATTTGAATGAATGCCCGTATGCCTTGCATTGCGTTATAAGATCGAGGCGATGACCACGGTGATGATGTTGAGGGCGAAACCCGGAAGAGGGTTCCGCCAAGGTGATGTGGTATGCTCCTATAATACCACGGTTGAAACGTCTGTTCATGAACAAAGAGCATGCCAAGTTGTTGCGATGGCACAAAGAGGAACGTAAGTCGGACGGGGAGTTGAGACACACCGCAGATGGAGCGCAATGGAGAAAGATCGACGATGGTTCAGAGATTTTGCAATGACGCAAGGAACATAAGATTTGCTCTAAGTACGGATGGCATGAATCCTTTTGGCGGCGAGCTCCACCATAGCACTGCCCGTGACTCTATGCATCTACAACCTTCCTCCTTGGTTGTGCATGAAGCGGAAGTTCATTATGATGCCGGTGCTCATCCAAGGTCCGGCAACCCGGCAACGACATCGATGTGTACCTAAGGCCATTAGTTGATGAACTTTTACAGTGTGGGGTGGTGTCCGTGTGTGGGATGAGCACAAACAAGAGGAATTTGACCTCTGACGTTGCTTTTCGTAACCATCAACGATTGGCCTGCTCTTAGTAACCTTCGGGACTGTCAAATAAGGGATACAATGCATGCACGCACTTGCTTACATGAGGCCGAAGTGTACATTTGCCAAATTGTAAGAAGAACGTGTACCTTGGGCATCGTCGATTTCTTCCAAAATTCATCCATGAAGAAAGAAAGGCAAGCATTACAACGGCAAGGCAGATCACCGGCGAAGCTGCGGAACGCCTGGTGCCGAGGTATTTGATATGGTCAAGGATTTGAAAGTCATCTTTGGAAAGGGTCTGGCGGACAATCGGTTCGAAGGGAGCCGACGGGCACGCAGCCATGTGGAAGAAGAAACCTATATTCGGGAGCTAGAATATTGGAAAGTCCTAGAAGTCCGCTCTGCAATCGACGTGATGCACGTTACGAAGAATATTTGCGTGAACCTCCTAAGCTTCTTGGGCGTGTATGGGAAGACAAATGATACAAAGGAAGCACGACAGACCAAAGAACGTTTGAAAGACCACGATGACCGGCATCCGGAATGGTTTCAAGGTCGTGCCGACTACGCTCGACCAAAGAAGAGAAGGTCATCTTTTTGAATGCCCGCGCATGAAGGTCCCGTCTGGATTCTCGTCCAATATAAAGGGAATAATAAACATGGCGGAGAAAAAGTTCCAAAACACAAGTCTCACGATCGCCACGTGATTATGACGCAATTGCTTCCGATTGCTTTGAGGGGCTCTGCGGAAAATGTTCGAGTAGCCATTGTGAAGCTATGTGCATTCCTCAATGCAATCTCTCGAAGGTAATCAATCCAAGTTCTACCACGGTTCTGAGCGATGTGATCCAATGTCTTGTCGGCTTGAGTTGGTGTTCCGCCATCCTTCTTCAATATTATGACGCACCTCCTGGTTCACCTAGTCGAAGAGATTTCCGTTCTCGGTCCCGTATTTCTACACAATATGTTCCCCTTGAGAGGTTCATGGGAGTATTAAAGAAATATGTTCAGAAACCGTGCTAGGCGAGAAGGAAGCATCGCCAAGGGCTATGGAAATGAGGAGGTAATTGAGTTTTGTGTTGACTTTGTTCCCGACCTTAAGCCGATTGGTCTTCCTCGATCGCGCACGAGGGGAGACTAAGTGGAAAAACACGATCGGAAGAAATCAACGATATGTATGGACGGCCATTCTCTCGATGAAGCACACCACACTGTCTTGACCAATTCCAACTTGGTGGCTCCGTGCTTTGAGAAACACAAGAATATTTTACGCTCGGACAACCCGGGAAGCTGAATCTGGATTAGGAAGGCCCACATGGAGACTTTCGGCAGTTGGTTGAGAAAACATTTAATGAATGACAATGATGTTGTAGATCACCGTACATGTTGGCCAAGACACCATCTTCGACTATAACGACTTTCCAAGGGTACGAGATAAATGGGAATACATTTTACACGATCGCCCAAGATAAAAAGAGCACCAACCAAAACAGTGGTGTCCGCTTTGATGCAAAGAACCGAGAATGGGCAAAAGGTCACATATTATGGTTACATAGAGGAGATATGGGAACTTGACTATGGACCCTCCTTTAAGGTCCCTTTGTTCCGGTGCAAATGGTTCAAGCTAACGGAGGTGGGGTAAAGGTGGACCAGCAATACGGAATGACAATGGTGGATTTCAACAATCTTGGTTACCTTGACGAACCATTCGTCCTAGCGAAAGATGTCGCTCGGGTTTTCTATGTGAAGGACATGAGTAGCAAACCGAGGAAACGGAAAGATAAGAAAACGATCAAGACATCATGCGATGATCCAAAGCGCCACATTGTTCTTTCGGGGAAAAGAAACATCGTGGGAGTGGAGGACAAGATGACATGTCAAGATTATAATATGTTTGCTGAAATTCCGCCCTTCAAAGTGAACACCGACCCAAGCATTAAGTTAAATGATGAGGATGCTCCATGGATACAGCACGATCGTAAGCAAGCGAGGACACAAGGAAGAATTGATGTGTAATAATTTATTGTACCAAACTTTGTATTTGGTCGATGAACTGAATGATGTATCAAACCTTTTGTCAAACCTTCAAGGATTAGTTTTATTTTTCTGATTTTTTGATATATAATTGTATTTTTAAGATTTTAAAATGAATTAGTTTTATTTTTCTGATTTTAAAAGGAAAAGGAAGAAGAAGAAAGAAGGAAAAGGAAAAAAAGCAGAAGAAAAAACAGAAGAAAAAGGAAAAAAAGAAGAAAAAAACAAATGAGAAGAAAAAAGGAAAAACAGAAGAAAAAAACAAAGGAAAGAAAAACATAAGAAAAAAACAAGCATGAAGAAAAACAGAAGAAAAAAAGAAAAAGGAAGAAAGGAAGAAAAAAAGAAGAAAAACAAGAAAAGGAAGAAACAAATGAAAGAAAAAAAAGAAGAAAAAAGGAAGAAAAAAAGAAAGAAAAACAAGAATTTAAAATGAATTAGTTTTATTTTCTGATTTTTTGATATATAATTGTATTTTTAAGATTTTAATAACATAAATAAATAAGTAATTAGAAACTTTAATAGCAAAAATAATTATCATAAAGTAAAATAAAAAAGTAATTAGAAACAAAATAAAATAAAATAAATAAGTTTTTGTTGTAAGTAGAAACAAAACAAAATAAATAAAGCAAAAATGAAAACAATACAAATTAAACAGAAAACAATACAAATTAAAAAGAAAACAATACAAATTAAACAGAAAACAGGCCTTTAGTCGCGGTTGGCGACGAGACCCATGACTAAAAGTACCCTTTAGTCGCGGTTGGCGAGACAAGCCGCGACTAAAAGATGAAAGCGAACATAAAAAGCCCTTTAGTCGCGGTGGCGAGCAACCCGTGACTAAAGGTACCCTTTAATCGCGGGTCTCGCCGCCAACCGCGACTAAAGTGGGGGCCTATAAATACTCGTCTTCTCCGATTCCCTTTGTTAAATCGCCCTCGCCCTCGGCCTTGACGCTTGCGACGCCGATCGACGCTTGGCCGAGCCTTGGCAACGCCGACGCCGCCTTGCCTTAACGCTGGCAAGCCACCTGCCACGCCGCCCCGTCCCGATGGCGCCGCCTCCGCCCGTCTGCCTTGCCGCCGCCTGCCCCTACGCCCTTGCCGCCTCACGCCTCGCCGCCCGCCACCTGCCGCCCGCGCCCGTGCCTGCCGCCTTGCCGCCCGCCCGCCCGCCGCGCCCCCACCACCCCGCCTTCCGCCCTCCAGCGTGGCATCCAAGAAGAAGAAGAAAGAAGAAGAAAGAAAAAAAAGGAAAAGGAAGAAGAAGAAAGAAGAAGAAAGAAGAAGAAAGGAAAAGGAAGAAGAAGAAAGAAAAGAAAAAGGAAAAAGGAAGAAGAAGAAAAGGAAAAGGAAAAGGAATTTTTTCTTTTTTTTTTTTTCTTTTTAATTTTAACTAGTTAATTAGTTTAACAAAAGCGGTAAATAACTTAAAACCCTAAACCCCAAAACAAAAAACAACAGAAAACCGCCAAAGAAAAACAAAAGGAAAAAGGAAGAAGAAGAAAGAAGAAGAAAGGAAAAGGAAGAAGAAGAAAGAAAAGAAAAAGGAAAAGGAAGAAGAAGAAAAGGAAAAGGAAAAGGAATTTTTTTTTTTTTTTTGTTCTTTAATTTTAACTAGTTTTAGTTTAACAAAAGCGGTAAATAACTTAAAACCCTAAACCCCAAAAACAAAAAACAACAGAAAACCGCCAAAGAAAAACAAAAGGAAAAGGAAGAAGAAGAAAGAAGAAGAAAGAAGAAGAAAGGAAAAGGAAGAAGAAGAAAGAAAAGAAAAGGAAAAGGAAGAAGAAGAAAAGGAAAAGGAAAAGGATTTTTTTTCTTTTTTTTTTTTTTTGTTCTTTTAATTTTAACTAGTTAATTAGTTTAACAAAAGCGGTAACCCTAAACCCTAAACCCCGCCTGCCTCTCGCTTCACCATGACACCCTCTCCCACCCCTTCCTCGCCTCCTTTTGCCACCGCCTTTCGCCACCGCCACCGCCACCGCCCTTCTTCACTTAATTAATTTGTTTTACTACATGTTTTCAGGATCGACATAATGGCGGACGATAAAGTGACCCGATTATGGACAACTATGATCCGGACGGTGAAGCACATATGTTCGGCATCATAAACGGCGATATTCAATATGTGCCGACCGGAGAAGAAGAAGATGATATCTCTTCTTATCTCAACCTTGACGGTGAAGATGAAGGCGCCACGAGAAGATGATGTCAAGAAACGTCGATAAACGCGATCTTCAAATGGAAGTAGCAACCACCTCCGCGCCGAGGTATATATATACATTGAGCCTCTGGTGATACAAACTAACCGATTTGAATAAATATGTATGTACTAACGCGCGACTCTCTTTCTTATTTTAGCCCTCGGCGGATCGTCAAACAATCGAGTACGTCGTCAAAGCGTGGCGCAACCAAGACGATGAAACCAGGAGAAACATGCACCATCCAGGTTGTCGATCAGGCAACCGCAGGGCCGGAGCCCCGCAAGAACGCCACCAAGTTTGTCACCAATGCGGAGCCATTGTTAGAGACAACGCCTCGATCACCGTCGAGAGTGGAATGAGCCAAAGAAGGCACGAATTGATGGTTTCACTTTTGTCGATAAGAGAACAAAAAGATTGCTTCAAGAAGCTTATGGAACATTTCGTTCTACCTCCGGAATACAACAAATTCGATGAGGAGGGTAACAAGATTGAGGAAAACAAGGAGAGGAGGAGGCTAGTCAAACAGTTCGCTCTTCATAAGATGGCCGACGATTCGGAAATTCAAGCAAAATCTAGCCCGTGACTTTGTCAAGCGAACAAGACTCGGATTTCAAAGGACAATATGAGAAACCGAAAGATGATTGGCCGAATTTGTGAAGCAAAAGAAATCGGAGCAGTTCATTCAAATATCGAAACAAAATAAGGAAAATGCGGCTAAGAAGGAGTACAATCATGTTATGGGGCCAGAGGGTATCGCATTTGGGTGCCTAGGTTCGAGAAGATGGAGAACGAGCTGAGGGCGCGAGAATCCGTCCAGTGCGGAGGATGGGACCCAAGGGCCAAAAGCTGGTGGTACGGGCATGGGGAACGCTCAACCCGAGACAGGGGAGTGTGTTTACCAGGCAAATTAATTAAACCCACCCAAGCCCTTATTGACGCAATGAAGGATGCTCAACAGGGAAGATCAAGTTCAACAGAGAGAACGACGCTACGACAAAAGCCCTCGGGAATCCTGAACACGGAGGACGTGTCACGAGGCATGGGGCACATTCCGTGGAAAATAGGGTTCCCCGAGCGATGACCCGTCTGATTCTGAAGCCGTAAGAGAAATATGGATCGGGAAGCGGATGTTGTGACGCGGTTGGCATCGGAAATGGAAGTGATGAAGAAAACCATGAGTGTACTAGTAGCGAAAGAGATTCAGCTCGGTGCATCATGAAGATCATCCAATGGATCTCGGAAGCCAATGAGGAGAAGCGGCGTGGCTTCCACGGAGGCCCCACCGGCTGGTGCAGATGCACCGACGATCGAAATTATCGCACCGGAGCCTCTGGTGGTCGAAATTATGCACCGGAGCCTCCTCGCTACCCGTGGGCGATATAAAGGAGATGAAAGAATGTCATCTGTATTATCCTATCGGGAACATGTCCATGAAGGTAGCCATCGGCGGTGCTTTACCATGTTTACAGGAGCACTCCACCACAACAACCCCATTAAAGATGGCTATGCTCGTGTCACGGTGGAGGACATAGTCCAAGGGTTTGAGGACCGGAGATTGAAATTGCTACACCAAGGGGAGAAAAGACTTGGAGATGTCAAGCGCCATTACATTCTATGGCAAAAGAAGTTTATCAAGTTTCGAGGCGAGGCGCCAAGGACAACAAGTCCACCCCTCACGGTGGTGGTGGTGGCGGTGGCGGTGGTGGTGGTGGTGGTGGTGGTGGCGGTTCACCTACACCTCCGTCACATCACCACGCCGCCCCGATCCACAACGTCCGGCGGTGATCATCCGCCGCCCAGTCCTCGTCCGGCGGGTGATCGACGCCGCCCCAATCCACCTACGGCAAAGAAGCGTATAGCGATCTGGATTATTAACCCGGACCCTTATGTACCTAAGACCACAAAGGTACCGGAGCCATCATCAAGCCTCTCCCCACAAGGCCTTGGGAACGAGTGCCGAGGAAGTCGACGCATGGCTGCTGCTGATTTGGAGAAATGGAAGGCGGACTACAAGAAGAAAAGAGAGCCCGAGCCCAAGCCGAGATTTTCGATGAGCAAAAGAAGTGGGCTAAGTCTTTTTGAGCACACCGTCCCAAGCCGCCAAGAATCGCTTAACGACTATGCACGTGAACTTGCAGCAGGCACTCATGTTCAAGGAGAACCAAGAGCGGAGAAGGCGAAAGTGAAAAAAGCGGAAACAAGTTGCCCAGCTCGGGAACAAAGTAAACAATCGATTGCCCGCTTATAGTGGAAGATCCGGATGCCCCGAGATCATACAAGCTGCGGCAAAGACAGGATTGATTAGAACGAAAGTGCGAGAACAAGCGCCAACTTAGGTATTACTCTTCGTGAACTATTAGACCTTGATGAGTTGCCGGTGAAGGAGGTAGTAATTACATATGTCAAGAATGGGCCTCTCGTCGAGCTGCTTGCAGAAAAGGATCTACGACCAAATGAAACGTCTGCTGAATTGGTACAAGGGTTACATAAAAATAAAACGCCAAAGAATATATTTATGCGGAAGTTAGACATGAGCATCACTTCAAACATTACTATGTACAAGTTGAACTGAGTGAATTGTTCCACTTTTCAATCTGCGAGCTCGACAAATCTATCATCGGTTGCTACGCTCGTAAGTGATTTATTAATTTCTACACCATCTCGTTCATATTGCCTGCACTATATATATGTCCTAACTATATTGTTGTGTCCTCTATTATACATGCGAAATGAAGATTAAGGAATGCGAGTAAGGAACATCCATGATGTTGGGTTCATTGACCCACACATCGTTAATGATATTGTGTTGAAGCATTACCCGCCGACGTGGAGGCGGACTGTGGCGCTTTCTTACAAAGCAGAACTCAAAAGTGATATTCTATTTCCTTACCATTTTGGGTGAGTGTTTCATCTTGAGCACATTCTCTTTTGTTTACTCCATGCATGGTATGTGGCGGCTAATCGATGAGTTATGCATGACGATTGTGCATGTATCGTGTCCGCAGTTCCACCGGATTCGCTAGTAATTAAAGTTAACACCTCGTAATGTCTCGCCCACGACTCTCTCAATAAGGATCCAAAGCAATGGGCCGACATGAGAAAAATGCTGCGAAGTAATTATTTTCATTCATTTGCGCTCTATATCGATCGACCTATTTCGCTTCATTTCCTAATATCAAGTAACTAATAACTCTCTTGTTCATTTAATTTTCTTTGCCTCGTAGGGTTTGGAGACGGTTCAGAGATACAAAGGTCGGTGAATTCAAAAAGAGCTAGAATTCAAATTGTTAAAGCCTAAGAATGTGGGGATATTCAGCCACCTTTGACCAATCTATGTGCATACTATGTTCAGAGATGATCCGGAGATACACCTCTGAGCGGGTTGATCCGAGTGATACCAATGCTAAGAGGAATAACCTCCGGTGGATGCTTAGTCCGAAGCTCGCTTCCACCACTTCAAGAGGAACTAGCTGGATGGTTCAACAGGAAGTCCTCCATCCTAAAGGAGAACACTATCACGAGGACGAGAACTTTATATGGATTAAATCATGTATGGAAACTTGTTCAAAATTGTATATGGTCATCCGATGATATTGAATATATATTGTATATTCCTCTTGAATTCTTTTGGTTCTAATTTCAAATTTATTTGAAATTGTACATTCATATGCATGTATGTAGTACCGTAGAATATATGAAACTCCTTCAAAATTAAAATAAAGCACAAAAGAAATAAAACAATACAAATTAAACAGAAAACAGGTTTAGGGGGCTAAAACCCTAAACTGCAGCGCCTTTAATCGCGGTTGGCGGAAGAACCGCGACTAAAGGTCCTCCGCCCGACGGCACTGGCGCCCACGTGACGGGCCTTTAGTCGCGGTTCTTAAGCACCGCGACTAAAGGTGGGGGCTTTAGTCGCTTTTTGTTGGTCAGCATGATTCTTGCAGCCGCGACTAATGGCGATTATGAACCGCGACCAAAGGCCTTTTTTCCACCAGTGATTGGATTCAGCATGTCATATATTTTTCATATTTTCTTTATGTGTTACTGTTTTCTATAAACTTGGTCAGAGATAGAAACATTTGACTTCTCCAAAAACTAACACCCTTTATATTTTGAAGCGGAGGGAGTAGAATGCAAAAAGGAAAATTTGCGGGCTAGTAGAATGCAATTTAACAAATTATGAACTGATTAATTTAAATACGTGCGCATGTAGGGTGCCGGACACACAGCCCCGGAGTACATGCCCAGGGAGTGTCTTGCTATGATCGACAGATGGCTTTCCGGTGAGCCTCTATGAGCAATCAACCAACGCTGGCTACATGCGAAGGTTGAACTAGGGTTATTTTCAAAACTGCGAGACTTATTATGGATCGAAAGTAGTAATAGATAAGAGAATAGATATGTAAGTTGAAAGATGTCGTCGTATATGTGTGTGTTGTATTGAGGCTTTCTGTTGATCTTAATTAAATTAAGCTTGTGAAGGGACTGGCTTGAGGATTCCGGTGAAAATAAATAAGCTCCTATGCGGAAAAGCTCTCGAAAATGTTCTTTTTCCTATTTTTTTTTAGATTATGAGATTTGAGTGGGTCCATTTTCATGATGAGCTTATGCAAAAGTCTGTAATGGTGCCGATGTGCAATTTCAGGCCCGCACATGGGCAGGTGCAACCCGTGCAGTTGCACAGGGCCCCAAAAAAACTTACTAAGTAGTAGGCCTGATTGAGTATAAGAGCTGAAGTAAAAGACACTCGTGTGATGGAACCCAAGACAACGAGCAGTATTTTTCTCGTTCCAAGAACCTCCGAACTTAACATGCATAAAATTATGCACGCGCTCTCTCACTTCCTTGACTCATTTTTTTCCCTAGTCTCGTGCAAAAGATCAGATTAAATAACAATAAATTAAATCTTCAACTCCTCCTTGATTCTTCGCTAGTGATTTCACATTTTCCTCAAAGGAGAGCAACGAACTGCACGGCTGCTTCAAATATACCAATGCACTGGGGTCTTTTCCTAGCGGGTGATTCATATTCATTGAGTTGTTTCGTTCAGGCCCAATTATTCCAAGTTGATTTAGTTCTTTGAAAAAGCAATAGTACTGTACAAACGGGGTGATTAATTAAACTATTTTGGTTGACATTTTTAAATGCGCCTAAATTTTGATTTGGCACAGGGCCAGTGTCGGTTTTGTGAGGTACGGCCCTGTGTAATTTCTTCTATGTACAAGTCAAACAAAAGGAAGATTTCAGCGGATTTTCGCCACATACAAAAGGAGTTGCAATTAAAGGCTCATCCATATTTTGTAGACTCCTACTCCCTCCGTCCGAAAATACTTGTCATCAAAATGAATAAAAGGGGATGTATCTAGACGTTACAAATATTTGGAGGGAGTACTAGTCAAACGATTTTCCTTTCTGGTGTGGGTGCTGGGTCGCTGTCGTTGGTGCGCAACATATTAATATATGGGGTCGACCGACACGACGAGCGCATCTTTTCTTCCCCTACGTCGCCTTCGACCTCTAGTGTGTAGCGCAGTACAGCAACTGACCGTGGTTAACTAGATATGATTCCATCGTGGTTAACTAGTACTCCCTCGTTCCTAAATGTAAGTCTTTTTAAACATTTTAAATGGACTAAAACATATCGATGTATGTAGTCATATTTTAGAACGTAGATTCACTCGGTTTGCTTTGTATGTAGTCATTTGTAGATTCACTTATTTTGCTTGGTATGTAGTCATTTGTTGAAATCTCTAAAAAGAGTTATATTTGGGAACGGAGGGAGTACATATGTAGACATCGTGGTTAAGAAGAAGTGGCAACACCGTCGCTCACCAGTGACTCAGATGTGACGCCAGCCTCGCTGACTGCCAAGTTTAACCACAGAAAGCATTTTGAATGTTTACCCTCTGTTGGAGGGGAACACAATTATAACTTCGGAAAAACCACGGCCCCGGTCCAAGGAAAAACCCTACAAATCCATGTCGACAGGATAGCGGAATCCTCGACGTCGCTTCTGCCTGCTTCGTGCAGTTCAAGTTCAACCATATGCCTGGTAATTCGACCTATACATACATAATATAAATCCAAAACCTAGGGTATTGTCTACACGCACACCCTATGAGCCACCCCAGCTGCGGAAAGCCTTTCTGCATCCTACATATTTCGGCGCAAACATCATCAAACTACAAAAACATGCGGCTCACCCAGCAGGTTTGGTCAGCTACTTGGACCGCCGGGCTGCTTCAGTTCAGGGACATGCATTCCTCTTTCAAGTATATCCTGGACAAGGCGCGCAGGGCAAACCACCAAAGGCAAAATGGTTGTGGCGCCGTGAGCAAAATCGACAACATGTATCATTGTCTACTCATTGCTCCGCTGATTCTCATTTTGCCTCCTCCATCTGCTCATCTCCAGGGAGCCCGAATACGCGTAGGTTGTGGTCCATGGAACCTACGGCCACATACTTGGCATCTGCCCCGAACTTCACCGATGTCACTTTCCCTGGAAAGGACAGGCACAGCCATGTTAATTTACCCTCGACAAAGGAACCCGCGACACTGGACAAGAGCAGACGAAATACTGTATCAAACCTGTGCCGGATAAATCTGGTAATGTCTTGACAAGATTCCATTCCGTCTTCACATTGGCCACTTGGTAAACCCTGCAACCATTATGCACAATAATTTTTATTCAGCAAAAAGCTAAGAACATATCGTGAGCTGAGCCCCATTTCATTTCTTACAGTATTAATAATACCAAGCAGCTAAGTTGGATTGGTCGGTAGCATACCTTATATCAGAACCAGCAACGGCGATATAACTTCCGCTAAAGTCAAACTCCACTGCAAGAGAAAAATGTCTTGTCATTCATGAAAATACGAATTCTGGTTGTATGGAAGCCTTATTTCACATTAGCTTCAGCGGTTTTCTTCCAAATTTCAACTTGCAATTTATGTAGAAACCACGTTTTTCGTATTTCTTTAACAAAAATAGAGATCTCCTTACCAGAACTTGTTGGTGTGTCTGGATCGTATGGAGAGAGGGTCCTAAAATTCCTCAACTTCCGTAGATCCCAAAGCTTGACACCATCAAGGGCTGCGGTCTGTAAAGTGATGGTGGAAATATCAGTATGAAACAGCAAGTGATCCAGAGTTATTGTGCAAAGATCTGGACTTCCACAGAATTCATCAATCTTAGAAGAAAAGAAAATAAAGAACATACCGCTAGGAAATATCCATTTTCTGAGAAGGACATAGCAGTCACTGTTCCAACATGCCCGACCTCCCCTTCAAACTTTGCAACCCTTGCCTGCAAATATAAATTTTCAATCACGAGATGAGAGACATCATTAGAAGAGGATGGCATGGATGTCAACCTGAATTTAATCTGAATAGTATTGTTTGCCTTGTCTTACCTGTGATTTTACATCCCAAATTTTGATAACACCTTCTGACGTGCCTGTTCCAAGAATAAGACCGTCCGGGTGGAAAGCTGCTGATGTGTATCCATCTTGTCCAGAAGCCTCGCCAACCTGAATAACAGCACTTGTCAAAATGGTAAATCTCTAGATGTGCATGCTTCTGGAAATTTAAGCAAAGTACCAGACCTGTGTGAGGCAAGACCCTGTTGAAATATCATAAAAGCACCATGTGCTATCTCTGGAGGCAGTTGCAAAGTATTTCTGACTAGCATGGACCGTGACAGCTTCAACCTGGTACATTTCCAAAAAGAAAAATCAGCACGTAAGATAATACAACGAGCAGCATCAACAGCGAGATTATTCAAATAACAAAATACAGAAAATGCACAGGATCCACATGAAATGAACGCAAGAACATCCCCTGCTAGCTAGCATCGTGCATGCACGAAAAGGAAACAAGCCAATAATAGTGTAGCCGAACCATTTCGACAGTTTAAAAGAAAGGTTCAACATTGAGAACTAACAGAGAACTAATTGTTTTTCTAATTTCAGAAATTGATGTATATATATACTCGTATTATAGTTCTTGAGAAAAACAAAAACTGGAGATGCTCTCTAACATATTGCATCATTCAATTCAACGAACAAGTAAAACTGACAATATTGTTAAGCAACAGCAAGTCATACAGCAGATTGACTGCCATGGATGTGAGCAGCCTATTAGTTAACATATAATCTTATGAATTGATACTGAATTAATTATTTGTTTCCAATCTTCATGTACTGGGCTACTGGCTATGTAGGCTAAGCATTCATATAATTTCATGAATAACCAATAAGTCTTCTCAAATCCCTTAAAGTCCAGCAAGCAATCTGGAGAGGAGGGTTGTGGATCTTACCACTAAAAACAAGAAGTTGAAGCAAAAGTTGAAGAAAAAGAATGAGCTGATGGAAACAATGTGCTTTGTCACTGTTCTTGGCATAAGCATTGTGGCTAGTCTTGTTTCTGTGTGGTCAAATTAGGCTATTGAAGTGTTTGCTGATGTAGGTTATGTTGTTATGTTATGGAGCCTTTATGTAATGGAGCCTTTATATAATGGTGTGAACTATGAAATTGTAGTAATGTTCTGGAGCCTTTATGAAATGTCCCTTTATATAATGGTTATGTTGTTAATGTGGTTTAAATCATGTATGAATCCTGTATGAATGCACATTGAGCACAAATATATATCAATCCAGGGGCAAATATGAGCACACAAATATAGCACAGGGGCAAATATGAGCACACGAGTGTAGCACATGGACAAATAGGAGCACAGAAGTGTAGCACAGTGACAAATATGAGCACATTACACAGGAGTTCACAACAGTTTGACAACATGCAAAGCAACACACATCAGTTAACACATTACATCTAACATAGCAGTTCATCACTCTAGTTGAACAGAACCAACATTAAGATGATCACACTAGTTTGGCCCTCTTGCTCCTAGTGTTGGCAGCAGGATTTGCAGCTTTGCTCCTTGTGTTGACAGCAGAGTTGCCGCCTTTCGCCTTCTTCTGTGGTGACCCCCACCTAGTTCCTCTCTCAGCAGCTCTTTTAATACATTTCTTTGGACTGAGAAGCATGTAAACAATCAAGATGAGTATGAAATAATGAAGTTACACAAAGAATGCATGGACATGTAGTAGAAAACATACCTGACAAGTGCTGTTGGAGAGCTTGGAGCTGGTGCAGAGCTTGGAGCAGTTGGTGGAGAGCTTGGAGCTAGTGGAGAGCTTGGAGCTGGTGCAGAGCTTGGAGCTGGTGGAGAGCTTGGAGCTAGTGGAGAGCTTGGAGTAGTTGGCAGAGAGCTTGTAGCAGATGGTGGAGAGCTAGGAGCAGTTGCAAGAGCATTTTCTGGAGCATTTTCTGCACCCCAATGCTCATCTTCTCCAAATGCAGGATCAATTGACTCTTTGCAATGGGTGCCTCTGTGACCAAGTCTGCCACATCTACTGCATTTCTTTTTCCTTCCTCCAAGACCTTTTCCTTCTGCCTGTGCCCTTATCCTAGTTTTCCTTGGTCTTCCAGGTGGTCTATTTTGCACTGGTGCACACAGTTTAAACCCAGTATCAACAATGTCCCACTGCTGCTTCCCCTCCATTGCAGGCAAATTCTCTGCATAAGTAAGATTGAATCTATGCACAGAGTAAAATTCATGCACATACTGATCAATCTCACTTGCTGGACCTCTGAGTGAAGTAATGAAGTATAATGCATGAATGCAAGGTTGTCCAGTGATTTGCCATTTTCTGCAGCTACAAGTTTGTGCTTGCAGATCAACAGGATACCTCCACTCCCTCTTCTCTTTATCAATTGCAGTCACCTCTGCCTCATGAGTACTTCTCTTAACAATGCTCATATCTAAGGTCTTTGATTTTGCCATTAACTGTTTCATCACTTTGGGGACTATGATATGCCCTCCATAAGTGCCAGCAGAAATGCTTTGCCTTAGATCAAATTTCTCCATTAAGACTTGCCTAATTTTGTCTAGCAGGTCTACAATGTGTAGTCCTTTCCATTTTCTGATTTTGGAATTGAAAGACTCTGCAAGGTTATTGTTCACATAATCTAACTTGCACTTCTCATTGAACAGTGCCCTGGCCCATATCTTGCTGTGATGTTCATCCAGATAATCTTTTACATCTGGCTTGCTGTACAACTGCCTGAGATGGTAATTGTGTTTCTTTAAGCTAAATGTTAGGGAACAGGGCCACAAGTTCTCATCAAAAAATTTCCCTTTAAACTTCTTGGTGAAGTTTGCAGCTAAGTGCCTCATGCATTCTCTGTGCTCTACTCCAGGGAAAACATCATCTACAGCTGCCTCTAATCCTTTACAGGCATCAGTGTGTATAACTAGACCATCTGGGTGGCCTATCAGGTTTTTCAATTGCTCAAAGAACCATGTCCAACTCTCCAGGTTCTCTACCTCTAGCACACCATATGCAACTGGAAATATCCAGTTGTTTGCATCTACAGCACAGGCACTGACTAGTTGTCCTTTGAACCTACCATTGAGTGCAGTGGCATCTACTGCCAGATATGGCCTACAACCTTCTAAAAAACCCTGCCAGCATGCCTTAAATGACACAAACACTCTCCTAAAGCACTCTTTGGACCTGCTCGACCATTCTTTTCAAACCGAATAGTGTGCCTATCAATGTGAACTACACTACCAGTGATGCTTTCTCTACCTCAAATTGAATGTGTATAACAATTGAAAACTGTCACCCCACTTACCATAGATGTTGTCAATGGCCATCTGCTACCATAGAATACTCTCATGTATGGCACCGCAATCCATACTTCTTCTTCAAGTCAACTTGAAGTTGTGTGACACTTATATTGGAGTTTTCTCTCACCCAGCTTCTTAATCGCATCTCGCAATCCATCTCGCACTTTGTCGATCTCAACCTTTGTCTTCTTGTCACACTTGGGCATGTGTGAGGATTTACATTTACTTTGACTGCAGCTAAACATTGTAACAAGGATCGTAATCATAAACAACATAACAATTACAAAGAACATGCACAGCTTGATCATTAGTGTACCAAATAGTTTGGTATTTTTCGTAAAGGATGCATGCATCCTCCACTTACACCTTCTATATGCACAATGTAATCGTTAGCCTACCAGCTCACTCTTGTCAATTTTGAATTCACTCGAGTCTTGATTGCATAAGTGGCTAATGCATTTCAAGACTCTACAACATCGAGAATATAGTTCCTTCGCAAGAGAAGGATCATCTCTGTAAAATGCACATCCGCCCGGCCTCATCGTAACTCTCGTAATAACCCATGTCATCGTCCTCCTCTCTCTCATCTCGAATCATCTCAAGAACTCGGATGGGAAATGTAATCATCTTGTTGAGTGCTTCCTTCCCTTTGGCTTCTTCCCTATTACAAATTCAGATGCATTAATTCATCCTCATCATCTGCTGGTACATCATCGTTGTTCATCTTCTATGATTGGATCAAGATCTCGTTTGCTTACTCTTGCTAGGACTGGTTCATGCACAACACTAGTTTCAATTTCTTCTTCCACCAATTCCTTCTTGCACTGAACTACCTCGCCACCGAACTACCTCTCGCCACACGAACTACCTCCGCCACCGAACTCCTCTTCCTCTTGTTTGATCAAGACCTAGCTTGAGAACTGTGAGCTTGAGATCTAGTTCCTCTCCTCTCGCCTCCTCTCACCTTTGTATCACATTAATTTCTAAATCTCATCGCCTTAGTTTCAGATTGGTTGCAAACATAATTCCCAATTCATCATCGATCAAGACCGGCACCCAATTAGTATTTCCCATGTCCCAATACCTAAATTCTACAAAGATCATAGAGGCCCCATGGATATTTATCTGAGATTGCAGATCTAAACTTGACAAATGTTGATGTGCAATCAACTACAAGACGAAAATTAAACCCTGTGCCAGATCCTTTTGTACCAGAAGTGCCTAACACGGCGGTTTCCATCCTACAGATTGAGATAGAAAGCTCTAGTGGATCCATCCTACGGTAAATGTTGAGAAAAATTAGAGGAAGGCAAAGACAGTGAGCATATCAATCGTGTGAGTAACCTAATGGAGACACTTACCCCGTTGGAACAGTCGGTGTGGTCGCTGCTGCTGTGGTCTGAGAGCTCTCACTGCTGCCACGCCGCGCCGCTTCACTGACACGCACCATCCGCGAAATCCCTCGGTGAAGAGGAGCGCGGGTCGATCCAACCCACAAGATCTCAATCCCCACGCTTATCCTCCACGGTGGCCGACGGCGAACCAAATCGTGGGCGGGCTAGGGTTAGGGTTCAAGTCGCCGAGAGAGAAGAGAAGAGATGAGAGGAGAGGATATTTGTGAGTGAGTGACTCGTCCAAGGGGCCCACATGTAAGTACCAGGGGTAAATTGTCCCAAATGTGTCTCCTGCACGGTCAAACCACTTTGACTGGACGGTAAGGGTACGGAGGGGTATTTCTGAAGTGGCACCAAACGGAAGAGGGGCAAAGTTGAGCACCTGTTTCTTTTAGGGGTAAAGCTGAGACTGGGGCAAGATTAGGGGGAAAAATGTAAATGACCCATAATGATAAGTGGTGTGATGACTATGGTATTATCAGATTACTGGGTCAATAAATTGTCCTTCAATCATATTTATGTACCTAATCACCAGAATGAAAACTTGGTGAACGCAAAGGTTTTTCTAGAGCTGATATTGATATAGCTAATATCACATTAATGATTTACTTTACTACTATGCAGTATCTGTAGGTGTACCTTATCTGCTGATCCGGTTATCAAAAGCTCATCACGGGGAACAAATTTCAAACTCGTAATCTGTGCATAGGAATACGCCATATTAACATATGTAGATGTAAAATGATGGGGAGAGTCAGTGAGTTTGAGCTTGGCAATGGACCTTCTTTGAGTGATCAGTGAGAGTGCACAAGACTTGACCCGACGGCCTATCGAAAAGAACTGCGTTTGTATCGATACCCCCAGTAGCAATAATATCCTGGTGATAAATATAGAAATCAATTAGGTAAGTAAACAACCATCAATTGCAGTGTCACTATTCAAGCATACAATTTACCACTTGTAAAAACTAAACTTGAAATAATCTGACCTTTGAATGATGAATATCAATAGATAAAATCCCTGGTTTGTTTGTCTTGTGAAGTGGATGACTGGAGATTTGAGTATATCTTTCAAGTGCATCAATTGGTGCTAAACTTGGAGGTACCTGACAAAAACACAGAAATTAGTGTACCATTTCAACAAGACAAGACAAAAAACCAAGTGGGTAAAAACCACAATTATTTTTGGCATATAATCTTTATATGATCTGATCTAGAAGGCATGTAGTACACAAGTTTGGAGAGGGACATATCAAGTTCCTATGAACTAAAACAGGACAGGTTTGACAAACAGAAACTTCAGGTCCTTCTTTAATTGATTGTCAGGGAGAAGAGAAGCACACCTGCCGTTTCTTGCGCTGTGCTGAGAGCACAGAATTGCATTCTGTTAATTCATCGATGATGACAGGATTAATACCAGGACGTATCTTCTTCCCATCAGGACACACTTCATCTTCCAAAGCTGTGTATCCAGGAAAGAGGATTAGAGCAAAACAGCCAAAAAAGTTAGCTTTTGACATGTTAGAACGGTGAAAACCTCTTTTCCCATTTGTAACAGCAGCTACAGGCGCAGGTCCAGCAGCTGAAATAGGAATCTGCCTTTCAGCTTGAGCCAAAAGTGTCCTAGACTCATCTCTTTCCTTCTTTAGTCTGGCGATAACACGGCAAGCAGCATCATGCTGGAAATGGGCAAACAAGCTAGTAAAAACCAATGGGTACATGATGATCATGCTCATGAAAGAAGACTAAAAATAAAGTGTTTCTAGAAATAATTTATGGAACCTCCTATCCAAGTGATCCACAAAGATGTCCTAGCTATGGCTGTATAAAGCTCCGAAATCCTCTAAGCACATTCACAAACATCCATAAGGCTGAAATGTCAGAAACTTAACTAGCTGGCAACTGCGAGGTTTTATCAAAATCCTGATATCAAATGGCACTTGCACTTTTAAAGGAAGAATACTTTATTGTTGAACACAATAAAAAAGTGTATAATTCAAGACACTATTTGGAAAGATTGGAAAACCTGGTATAACGCGTGACTGAGCTCTTGCCTTGCTGTATGTAGCTGCTGCTCCAAAGCAAAATTAGACAGCATGAGAGCATCCCACTCCTGCAACATCAGAGGAAAGAAGTCTTAATCTGCACTTGCAGCTCGATAAGAATTCCCAACTATTTAACAACAGAAAGATCAAATGCTTCACCATAAAAAGAATATTACAGGAATATGCAGAGACTCAAATGCATTACCCATTACCAACAAGCTGGAAGTATAATAAAAGCAGAATACTTTTGTACAGTTTAGAATATCTCGTATTATTACAGTTTTTCATGGCACTAAATACCCACATAAAAAAGTAAGTGACTTCAGTAGTCTTACATAATTAAAACCATAGTTAAAAAAGGCACGCCTAAGCGAGGGCTTAAGCGCGCCTAGGCTCTAGGCGTTGGCAAAACGCATTGCGCATAACTACGCTTAATCTGTGCATAACTGCGCATAAGCATGCGCTTTGATAAGTAAAGCGCAAGGCGGTGGCAAAACGCACAATTAACGCCTAGCGCTTTTTTGAACTACGATGAAAACAAAATCATGAGTCGTCTTAAAATGTCAAAGAGCAAAAGGGAAATTATGTGAGCTAAATGTGTTCATATTCAATTACTGCTCATTTCTTCCTATTTAAATTTAAACATAAGCACATAGTGAATCATATCCAGTCTTTAGGCAAAAGAACTTAACTTGATTCTTAAACGTTACAACAATGGACTCCAATACAAAGAACATGCTTAAGAATTACGATGACTACAAAATCAAATATATAAACTGTAAACAGAAGGAAGCAGGCACTTACATTCTGAAACATACCAAGGAGTCCAGGGACACTTGCAGCTTGCAGAGGTCTAGGCTTAGGAATCTGCAAAAAACGATAGTTTTCTTCAATTGACAGCTATACACAACATATGAGAGTACGGCAACTAGTTTATTTTAACAAGGTATGAGTGTCAGCCTTAAAAAACAAGTAGGATGTCGATTTCTTTTGCCATTCTCTAAGCTAGAAGTTTCAGCCCCAAAAGTAATGGTGCATGCATACATGTTGAGTCAGGTTTATCAATTGTGGTTCGGATATAATAGATTATCACAACGATCGACCCTATCTAACAAACCAATATTTCAATCAACTGGTGGTTAATACTTAATACATGACTACTGTTTTAATTTCAGTACACGCTCATGGCTAAAACCTTTATGTAGGTAATCGACATTGTGTGGAAATACAGGTGCCTGCTCAAATGCATTTACCCAGTTAGTGCAAATGGCGACTTGAACCATGCAAAAGAATACAAAATCACCGCAAATCCTAAAACCTAATTAATTGTCCTTGTTCCATTATGTAAGTCTGATTGAGAACCCATCAGATATCTTTCTGAAGTAGCAAAACCGTACTATGAGACAGGCTGATTCCTTCCCAGGGTTACTAATAACATATGTGGAGAACCTTCGACCCGAGAATCCTGAACATGATGGCTAACTAGTACTAATATGTCCTCCACAAGTAAGAGACTGTCACCCCATACATACTAGTAAGATGTAACAATAAATTGCCGCATGGTGTGATTGTAAGTCAAGGACTACCAAACACCCAATCCAAAGCAGGCGACTACAAAGTGTGGCACTAGCAGGCATCAGCGAGGCTCATGACCAAACCCTAGCGTCTGAACAGGTTCTCCAGAACAACAAGATAAACACTGAACCGCATTGAGGGAAAGAGAAACAGTGTGCAGGCCTCACCTTGTTGGTCTTCACCGTCACGAGGTCGTCCATGGCGAGCTCCTCCTTGGTGACCGGGCACTTCCCATGGTCCTGGGGAACCAAAACCAAACAGATTCAGCGCGAAGGGCCCAGGCGCATGAACGGACGGTCGCCTGACGCGAAACCTAGAGCGGGGGAGACGGTGGTGACCTCGACGTAGCGCTGGATGAGCCTCCGCTCGAAGAGCAGCCCCGACTTGGTCGACAGGACCGGGTCCTCCGGCACCTCGCCGGAGACTTGGCAGGAGGAAGCGGCGGGTTAGTGCTTGGAAATTGGACAGGGAGCGGGGCCGTGGAGCTAGGTTTCGGTGGTAGGGATGGGACGAGAGACGAGAGCTTACTTGCGCAAATCATGGCGGCGGAGGGGGCGGTGGTATCGGCGGGCGGCTGCGCCTCCAGAGGGCGGCCTCTCCGGCGGCGGCAATGGTGGTGGCAACGATGAGGTGGGGGTGGGGTGGGCTGGGCTGGGGTGGGATATTTGGTGAAGACACCCTGGAAATTTTGCAGAGTCCTTTGTTAGAGTGGGCTGACCGGCAAAGCTTGAACGGTCCAACGTCTCGGCCCAATCGGCAAGGTTGAAGGTCCTTTTAGTTTTTTGGGCCGTAAGGGCATCTCCAGCACGCCCCCAAAATACTCCCTCAATAAAAAAACGCCCTTTCTCAGAAAAAAAAACGCCCCAAATGTATGTATGGAAGGTCCGGACACTTTTAGGCCTCCAACGTTATTCATCAAATTACCGTGGACTGGTCCGCACATTTGAAATCCCACAAACCGTCCCTAAATCGAGGGTGAAGATCTCCTCTTTTCTTTGAGTTGAACCAGGGACTTTATTCAACGTTCAAGATAATAGTACTACCTCCGTCTCAGTTTACAAGTCCTGCGCGTATACCTAGGTTGCCAATTTTATCACCCTAATATAAACTATATAACACGAAAATTATACCTTTTGAAAGTAGAAACTCTGTAGTTTATGTTGGTATATTTTTTGTAATATATGACTTGTATTAGGTTGGTCAAATTGACGACCTAGGGGTACGCGCACGCCTTGTAAACTGAGAGAGAGGTAGTACATGCAATATCGGGGGAGGAGACCTCCTATTCGCCACATTAAGTGACTGTTGGCAAACCAGCGCATAGAGGACGTTGCGGCGCAGAAGCCGCTCGCTGGTCGCTGTTAGTCTTTTTGTTATGGCTAGTCTATTGGCATAGGAAAAACTGAACAGACTTTCCTGTTAATTTTTTAAAAAATGGGGAAAAAAAATCAAAAGATGTTCATGGATTTTGAAAGAGTTTATAAATTTTAAAAATCATGACTTTGAAAAAAAATAAGGTTCACGAAGTTTGAAAATTTTCATGAATCTAAAATTGTTCACAAATTTGAAAAAGTATTCACAAATTGAGAAAAGTGAAAACAAAAGAAAAGGAAAAAACAAAAAAGAAGAATAACAGAAGAATAAAAATAACTACAAGAAAAAACACATAAAAGAAAAAACGCAAGCAAAACATTATACAATGTTCGCAAAATCGGCTGAAAGGAGAGTTCAACAGTGCCCCTTCATGGGTCGGCCTAGTCTTGAACTACTCGTTGTGGGGCTGTCGCGTTCGGTTCGACCCAAAGTTATGAAATGGTTTCGTTGGCTTCATCTGGAGAGTTTGGTTTGAAAAAAGTTGGATTGCATTGGTAAGTTTGATTAGTTTGCATGGTCTAGGTTTCAAACCATTGGCGGCTTGCCTGCTCATCCACGAGCAACGCTGATTCACTTTGTTCAAAAAGTTTGTCAGATGTTGAATGATGGATCTGGACATCGATTTTTCTTTTCAAACCATACTTTTGTTGGAAATTTGCATTTCAATCCCCTTGGTTCATATCTTCTAAGATTCTAGGTTTTCAGTGGAGGCTCCTGGTGGGTCGGCTTTGGGGGCCATCAATGGGCCCACCTGTAAACACTTGTAAGGGAGTGAATAGTTGATGTGTGATGCGTTAGGGTCCGCTCCTAGGTTAACGTGGCGCTTATATGTCGATTTATGCGTTACGTGTAAGTACAGCACAACGGCGCGCACAGAACATAGTTCACCTCGCACACCAGCTATGGCGAAGCCAATAGAGAAAATTCACTATTAGCATAATTAAAGGCCAATCCAACTCATATGAAACACACAACAAAACAACAAACAATACAGCCCGTACAAGAAAAAAAATAAGGCTTAACTCATGATTGAAGGGCAGCGCGGCAAAGCGCATCACTCTCCAGTTGGGTTTGCATTTTCTTTTCTTTTTCTGAGAGTACGCAATCGCGTACCTTAGCTTTATAGAAGGCAGAAATATGTACAAGAAGTTTTACAAAAGGAGGTATATCCTAGCACACGACAAGACCGTTGCCCGGGACCCCCAACTCCACTCTTGAAACTAAACTCTACTACTCACAGAAGATGCTAACTCCACCGCCTCCTGCCAACACCCAAGTGCGTAAACTCTCAAAAATCTGCGAGGTGAAATGCTGCACCGTATCAATTGAAGTTCGCTGGCCAAACACGATCTCGTTTCTATGCTTCCAAAGCTGCCAGGAGATCAACATAATAAGCGAGTCAAAAGCTTTCCTGTGCTCAGCAGGAATTCGAGCGCGACTTGCCATCCACCAGGCCTCCAGGGTGTCCCTCGTCATAGGGATTAGCGAGATATCCACTCTAGCCTGTTGAAAACACCGGTGCCAAACTTGACGAGCGAACACGCACTGGATAAGGATGTGGTCCACCATATCTTCATCTTGAGCACAGATGTAGCATGGTGAGCGCTCCTCCTGTAGCCCATGTCTGAATCTGCGATCAGCTGTCCAGAGCCGATAATGTGTGGCTAGCCACATGAACAGCTTACAAGAGAGAGGTGCCCAACACTTCCAGATCGCCTTAGCCGGGGTGAAACCGATACTCCCTTCCCACAACATCACATAGGTAGATGCCAAGGAGTACACTCCAAGATTGTTCCACTTCCAAGTTGGGACGTCTGAAAGTGCCGGATCAAGCTGAATATTGATCATGATTTCCCATAATCGAACAATCTGCACCATGCCATCGGCCGATAACTCCCCACACACATCATTGGCCCAGCGATGGAGCTGCAAAGCCTCCGAGTGCGCACCTGTGCACGGACAGTAGGCGCCAGCTCTGCCACGGTGGATCCATTGAGCCACCTATCTTTCCAGAATAGAATGCTCCTCCCATCACGGATGAGAGACCCTGCCAAGGCCTCCCTTGATCCGTACGCTTCAGCCATTCCAAGCGCAATCTAAGAGCCAACCCCTGCCTGTTGAGGTCGAGCACTCCAAGCCCTCCAAGTTGTTTGGGACGGCAAACTTTCTGCCAAGCCACTAAACATTTGCCTCCATGGATTTGCTCCGAACCAGCCCAAAAGAATGCTCGACAGGCCTTATCTACCTGATTCAGCGCCCACTTGGGAGCATCTGCGATCATGAGATGATGTGTAGGCCTAGCACGCACCATGTTGTTCACAAGAATCAGTCTCCCTGGCCTCGTGACCAGCCCCCTTTGCCATCCCGGAAGGAAGTTGAGCACTTGGTCAACAATTGGCGGCCAATCTGCTCTTGGTGAGCTGCTTGATCGAAAGTTGTAGCCCCAGATATTTGCATGGGAAGGAATCCATGCGCCAAGGTAGAGCTTGTGAAACTCGCAGCGTATCAGCTTCCTCCGGTCTGATCATGATCGTCGATGACTTGGCAAAGTTGACGTGTAATCCTGACGCTCTGCCGAAGATTTGCAAAGCTTCTCTGACAAAGCATAAGTCGCTGAATGTGGGCCTGATGAAGAGGATTACATCATTAGCGTAAATCGAAAGTCTCTGAAGAGGACTGCATCCTGGCATCGCACTGATGGCCTTCATCTGCTGAGCTTTGATCATCATATAGGAAAGCGTATCCATGGCAATGACAAACAGAAGAGGGGAGATCGGGTCCCCTTGGCGTAGCCCTTTTGCATGTCGGAACTTCCTGCTTTGGCAGCCGTTGACAATCACCCGTGAGCTGGCTGTGGTGAGCAAAGTAGCCAGCCTCGACACCCAAAGCTCCGAGAAGCCTTTGGCTCGCAGCACCTCAAATAGGAAAGACCATGAGATGGAGTCAAAGGCGCGTGAGATATCTAGCTTGATCATGACACCTTTCGCCTTCCTTTTATGCAGATTCCGAGCCAACTGCCTCACGAGGAGGAAGTTGTCGTGAATATTCCTCCCACGGATATATGCAGACTGATTCACCTTCACCAAATCTCCCATACGTGGGCAGAGCCTAGAAGCCATCAGCTTAGAGTTGATCTTAGGTATGCTATGAAGTAGGTTGATTGGCCGAAAATCTCCTATTCTGCATGCATCAGGTTTCTTGGGAATGAGAGTGATGATTGCCTGATTAAGCCTGCCAAAACCCCGGCCGTTGCCCAACTGAAATTTGTGAATCGCTGCCATGACATCCCCCTTAATGATCTGCCAAGCTCTGCAGAAGAAGAGACCGATGAATCCCTCCGGACCGGGCGCGCGATCCGATGGCATTCCTTTGATAACTGTCCAGATCTCCTCCTCGGTAAAGATGTTGTCTAGCTCGTGCAGATCTAAAGGCTCCACGCCCAAGAAATCCAGTTAAGGGTTTGGTCTCGAGATTGATACGTGCCCAGCAACTCCTTGTACGCGTTATAGAACGCCTCCTCCTTGCCCTCTTGCTCTGTGATGATCTGATCGCCAAGTTGCAGCCCCGGGATGAAGTTCCTCACTTTCCTGCCATTGGCCATAAGATGGAACAGTTTGGTGTTGGCACCCCCTTCACAAAGCCAACGAATCCGAGAGTGCTGACGGGCAATCGTGCGCTCGAGCGATGCCAGACCCAGGGACGCAAGCTTCAGATTGTTGCGCAGCCACCGCTCACCAGCAGAAAGTACTCGATGGTCCAGGGCTCTATCCAACTGCAAAATCAGCCAATTCGCGATCGCAATCTGCAACTTAACATTTTCCATATTTACAAAACTTGTCTAATTGCATGGTGCACATGAAAAAGAAATGGAATTGCTTTGCATACGACATCTTTCAAGTAGCGATTTGATCCACGGTCTCATTTTTCAAGTGGCGATTTGAGATGCTATCTCTACGTTATATTTGTTCAATTGTCTATCTGGCCAAATGACGCATTGCTACTGTAAAGGATGGGATCATGGGAGAATGACAATATTTTTTACTAAACGAACCCTCAAGAAACCTAATTCGCTCACTGACCCTCCCAAAAACAAACAGACTCTTCGAGAAACTTAATTCGCTCAATGACCCTCCAACAAACTTTTTTCATGCTCACCATTGGCACAACAAAATGATGATTGGCACTTACATGGCCGCAACGACACAATTTTCAGTACAGTAGCGTGTTCACCTTTGACAATGCAAGTCAGTTTGTGCTGCAATGTATTTTCATATAAAGCAACTTGCCCATGAAAATTACTCCATCCGTTCCTAAATACTTGTCTTTCTAGGCATTTCAACAAGTGACTACATACGGAGCAAAATGAGTAAATCTACACTCTAAAATATGTCTACATACATCCGTATGTAGTAGTCATTTGAAATGTCTAGAAAGACAAATATTTAGGAACAGAGGGAGTAGAAGATAACATACGGTAAACATGTCGCAGAAGGAAATATGGTATGGTCGCGTGCCATGTCGATTAACAGTTATATTCCTTCAAGGCTAAAAATCGTTATCAGTAGTTTCTCTATTGTGCTTACCAAAATCTCACAGGCAATGCCCAATAGTGGATGCAAATCAAATTGAGCCCTTGGTTACTTCTCGTCATCACAACAAAAGCGGTTACATATATCTGGCAAAATCATGGTTATTTCCCCGGCTATCACAGTTTGACTGAAACAAAACTGAATTAAACCAGGGGCCCGGTCTAGGGCAAGTAACAAGCAAGCGACATATCAGAGACGCGTACTTTTTTCCTCTTGGTTCTACAACAATATTTCTTTCTTGTGGCCAGATAATCACCTGGTGCCCCTCCCTTTGGGGTTGCCTTTGCCTTTTCCTTTACCTTTACCAAACCCTTTGGCGTTCCCTTTTCCGCCCCCTTTCCCTTTCCCGTCTGGTCTTCGGCTCTTCTGGGATCTACTATCTTGGAATTTATCATCTCTCCCAGATCCATTAGGCCTCCTGTTTTTCTGGAACTTCCCGGGAGATTTACCGTCTTTTGCAGATTTCTCGTTCCTCCGCAGATTTTGCATCGCCTTTTCCTGCCTGCCCTTCCGCATCTGTTGGGGGTTTCTTATCTCCGATGGCACATCAGCATTTGGTATAGTCGAACGTCCGCGACCGGCTGCAGGGTATCTTCTGTTTCCTCCTCTTTGATAGCCAGCTGGAAAAGGTCATAGCATCAGGCCGTGTTACATATGACAGTAATGATATCCAAGTTACTGAATTAACACTTTAAACAAGCCAAGCTAACACAACTGACAACTGTAGCGAGAATATGACAAGAAAGAGATTTCAAGTGGATGCGAACATATAAGAGCATACGTCGTCCAAGCTTATCCCGTTGCAGTGATATCTGGTCAGCATTTTGTCACCAGAGTTGCTTTAACTATACTCTCAGGTTTTCACTACACCTCAAATAACGCACGTCCAAACATTTCATGACACGTATGGCGCATGGTGGCAACAGGGTGTAGATGACTGCCTCACCCCATAGCTACTTGATTGACTCATTCTATTCGTGATTCCCAATTCGCTACCTCACCCGAATCAGATCCGCTAAGGGGGTATACATCTCTGATTCATGAATCTAGATCGGTGTTCAGAGTGTGGTTTAGTGAATCTGGTAACTATGGTCTGACCTGGAGAGAGAGGGGATGAACATGGAAGATGGGGAAAGGTGGAGAGATGAAAGGGAGAAGAAAAGGAACCAAACTAACATGCGGGGCTATCTTTATTTTGTCGGACGCAACTGAATGTTTTGTCTACCATCAAGCCAAGGTTTTCGAGTCGACGAGTCGTTCTGGGGTAGCGACTCTTGACGAGTCGTGCCGTGCCGATCGACTAGTCGAGGTGTTTGAGTCGACTTCAAGTTACGACTCATCGACTAGTCGTTCGACTCGAAAACAGGGCGTCAAGCTACTTCATTATCTAATAGTCCATTGGACTTGCAACGCAAATGAACACAATTCAGGCAGCCCAAAATGTAATTTTCAAGTTTGGCAAGCTAAGTGGAAAAGCACACAACTTACAAAGCTCCAGTGTAATTTGCTTCAAGTACAAATACAAAGAAAAAACAGATCAAGGATGAGAATCGTCAATCTGTTAAATAAGATAAGCCTCCATTGGGTGATATTTAACTGACTGAATGCGCGTGAATGCACGCACAGCTTCAATGAATTCTTTTTGACAAAATAAAAAGGTGTTAGCCAGCCAAACTTTAAAGCTGGGACATGCTTACCATACATGTATTTTTCAGAAAACAATGTGAACGAATAGGAAAGCTAAAACAAAATTCAACTGATTGGATGCTTACATAAAGCTTTATTGAAGATGATACACCCAACAAGAACAAAAGTTAACTAAAAACAGCTTTGCAGGAAATAAGATGACCAGATTGATGGAACTATAATGGACTTCATACAAAATTTACAGCAAAAAAAAAAGAACACAATCACATGTGATACTAGAGGACAAATAAAAGTTGGTTACCTGGTGTGGATGTGCCTCCTTCTGCACCATCTTTTCCACCAGAACCGATTGCTCTATGTGACTTCTGCTGCCATTTCTTATAGATATCTTTACTTGCCTTAATCTTTGCACTGGTTTCCGTTTTAATCTGATCACAATAACAGTAATCAGAAGTTTTAAAATTATGCCAACTGCTCGTCTAGGCTCTAGATTAGGTAAGACATGTCTACAGAAATAATCTAGGTAGGTAGACAGTAGAGCACCATATTATAAAGTCTTCGTACACACCTCAAAAAAATGGATACGTGTTTGTTATTGGCTGTTGCTGGCTGGCGGGTAATCTGCTGATCCTAACAGCTACACATACTTTTTTTTTAAATAGTACACGTATTGGCGATGTCCTAAAATGATGTATTTAGGTCCATATCAGTGCAACTTAGGTACACGGTATATGCTAAGAACATATGCAATATCACACATCTGAAATAGACCTTCCATGTCCAACACATGACTAATATATCAAAAATTCCTCAATATATTGTTTTGGAGTAAATGTTAGAATTTGGGAAATGATATTTTTATTATCAACTAAACTGAAAGAAATATGTATTATGTCCAATGAAAACTTTAACTACTCATAATCAACAAGCTATACCATTTAGATAGGAGCCATGTATAACAATCATATAGTTCTATTTTTCATAGTACAAGAATGTATTAAAATTTCAAATCACATTCTTCAGCATTGAAATAATACCCTCTTGTTGGAGATTTACATGTTTTACCATAATAATCCAATTCCAGATTGTTCACATTAGACCATTACAAAACCAATCCTGGCATGAGAACATATATTTTTGGAAGTGCAAATACTACATCCAATAGTTTGTTCCAGAAAATTTTAACACAGACAAACAGCACCGAACTTCCAAGATATTAACAACCGGACAGGCACATATTTTAAGCTGTCAAACTAGAACAGAAAAGGATTAGCTGCTCTAATCCGAATTATGAAATTATTAAGTTAGCGATCACAGTTTATACACATCTAGCACAGTAGCACTGTAAACATGGTATAGGAAGAAACTGTATGCACAAGATGTACCTTTCCTGTAGAAGTGACACGATCCCCATTATTCAACTTGACAAACTTGTTCTGCAATAACAAAATAAGGATTAACATGACCAAACGTGAATTTGCATATTGCAGACCGATATGTTGCTAGGAAAAGTTATACCTTCATCCAGTGATATCGAGTTTTCTGAGATTGCATTCCAGAAGTTTCATCATCGACTAAATCAAGGACAGCAGCATCCAATCTGCACACATCATTAAGCTTTATTCAAAGTGGCATGGTGTTGAAACTGCAGACCTATTTCATGAATAATAAGAGCAAATTTGGATACGTCAAATTAATTTGCAATGGAAGCATGGGCCAAAATTTCTTAGAACTGAATGGCAGACCCTACTCAGTGTCAGATTTTTAAATAACTGTTAGTTCTGTTGTACTTTCGGCTCAGTCATGATCACACTATTAATGCTGGAGAGCAAGCATGAAAAACACGAAAAACACAAGTGTTAATGGACATTCAACAAAAAGTAAGCACATTAACATGATGATACAACTTGTAGTTAAAACCAGGGACAATGTAACCTGTGGCAAGCCGCTGGTTATCTGTCCTGCTGGTTAAACCGGTAGTTCCATAAGCAGAGGATGATGTGATGTGATCTCAAGCTAATTTAATGAAATCTTGATGTTTATGATTACAGAAGACAAAAGGGTAAAGAATAATAGCAAACAGAAATTGAATGGGAACTGAAAACCAGGTTTTCTCACCACTTCTCCCTACACTAGTACTCCCTATATCTCCCAGTATTAGATAAAATGATCATTTCCTATGGCTATTGATAGTGGCTCACTTCCACATCAAACAAAGAGTCAATTGTATATCAGGAAACGTGCACAGCATACCTATCTTGAACAAATCCTTCATTTCCCTTTACTGACAACCCAGCTTCTGAATGCTGAAGGGGAAAGGAATAATGAAATCAAAAATTATGCTGAAATGCTAGTGCAGTAAAAATTGAGAAGGATATTTCTCTTTAAGCTGCATACTTGGTTTTGAGGCACTGAACTTATGTAGTGATCCTCATCTCTAAAGCTCTGTGACTTCCGCTTCTTACCACAAACTTCTGAAATCGATAGATAAAGGAAATATTATAATCACCATTACAAGAGGGGATGAACTTTCTCTAGGAATACTGTTACAGAGCTCAAGATGCACTTTGACGTTGAAACAGCAATGACAGGTATTAATCTCACTACACTACACCCCACAGGAAGGAAAAGAAATGTAGACCTTTTTTCTCCCAGTTAGAAACGTTTTCTGTCTCTTCTTCCTGCATAAAATATAGCCATAAATCACTGCACAAAGCATAAGAACAAAGTAGCATATTCAATGTGGCACTCGCAGAAGAACGAATAAAGGTAGGCTTATTAACATTAGAGTGTTATATGCTGTCCATTAATCTATAACTTTTGAAGGGATAAGTGGAAACTGTTCAAAAAAACGCAGAATAGGCCATATACACAGAACTGGTGCGTAGTGGATATCAGAACAAGTACTGGTCACAAACGAAACTATCAACCTACAAAAAAATTATGGAGCAAACAAACGAATTCACTTCAAATGGATCTGGCATGATTGATGCATCCACTGTGTGTTCCATCTAAATGAAATTTCAGAATACATGAATAAATATTGCTCCATCACTGCATGAAGTTGAATTGCTAAATTACCAAGGCCAAATTATTAGAGCATTCAATAGAAGTAAATATTGCAGACCAAATGACTAAAGAAAATCACAACCAAGATTACCATCTGCAAATTTCAGAACACGGAACATGAATGTGCTGTGCATATATTATTGCTAATCAGCTATGCAAGAAATGAATTCTCCACTGCAATATATTATTGAGTCACAAAGACAACAGTCACGAAAAGGTATTGACCTTCGAGGCCAGTGCAATATATTATTGCAATCTTTTTAGGGTTAATTTTCCATACAGATGATAAGGCACACCAAAGTAGTATAATGGTTAGGCTAATACTACACCTTAGCCCAGTAAAAATTGTCATATGTAGCATTTCAAGGTACATTAAGTGTATCAAGTGATTAAGTTATGTCAGCACTACATATTTATGTGGTGGTTTGCAACTTGCTATGCTTAAATGAGAAGTTGAGAACAAACAAAGGTATGACTTCAGAGTAATAATTACCTTTGTTGCCAGATCACCAGACTGTTCATGCACCAAATTTATTATCCCCTCATGGACTTCTCTTTTCTTCTTCATCACATCTAGCCATTGATTGCTACCCTACAAGGGAGAAAAGATGGTCGTGTTAGTTTTAAAAAAGATACGGTGATATGTAAATATATGTACAGTTCGCCTGAACCAGATCTGGAATGCCTAAAAATCATATGAAAAGTTGGTTCCAGCATTAGTCAAGTTCAAGTAATCAGATCAGAGTTATTAGTATACTAAGTTAGTAACTGCATGTTGTTTGGTAATACACCAATTTGGCCACTATTAGTGAGTAAAAGGATTCATGTCACTTCACAGTCCCAAATAATCCAGTTAGGAATCGACATATAGAGATTTAATCTCATTTCTTAAATTTGTTCTCCTCTTATATGCCCCCCTCCACCCACCCACCCAAATAAATAAAAATGTTCTGATTGCTGAGGCAGTCCCTGCCGCAGCTGACTTAGGCACACTATGTGTTGTTTTTGAAACACTCTAGATGAAGATGTGGTTCTCTAAATGCGAGGTGTGGGCTTGTCGGCGTGCGGCGAATACTGTAGCGAATGAACTGGCTAAAATCGGAAGCCCGTGCGAGGCTGATAGTTCCCTGTGTTGGGACTATGATGTTCCAGCCAAAGTGGCTGTTCATGTAATGGGCAATTTGCCCAACTGTTAAGTAACTAAAGCTATTGCTTTCCCTCAAAAATACCCTACATGTTTCCGCAATGTAGAACCAGTAAGAAACTCTGCCACAAAGGGCATGTGCCATTAGAAGCTCCATTTTCCATGCTCTTACAAGTTAGCTTAAGCAGTAATCAAGTATTCAGATCAGAGCTACTAGTATACTAGCTGCATGTTGCAGACGTAGGAGAATAACTTAATATGAAGCTGAAATTTCTCAGAACTAAGGAAATAAGATGAAGCAATGCATTACTTTAGAACTTCTTGATTTAGCAGCTTCACCTTCAGCCTCTAGAATAGTCTGCTTTGGCCTGACAAGCATTAAGAATGAAAAAGGACCATTAGATTGCACAAAGCGAGCAAATACAAGCAAAACAAAGAATTGCTAGATGAAGAACCTACCGAAATGATTTCAGCCGCTCCGAGAACGCAATTGCTGAAATTTCATCTGGTCTAAGAACATCTCTGAACATTGGATGAAGACCTTCACGAGGCAAATCTTTTGCTCTTCTGACAGATTCTTTTGAAGGCATAGCGCGGGTCTTCAGATACAACCGGAAAGCATTAGTGCATGGCTTTTCCAATGCAATCAGATCTGTGCATCCACTGATGACTTCTTTTACTCCATCAGAGCAAAGATCAAGTATTGTCTGAGGAAAACGGCCATATATCGTTTCCCCATCAGCAAGACTCTGGTTGATTTTTAAATTCATTCCATCCATGTCTTTCAGCAGTTCCTCCTCCGTTGGAGCAGGTCTAAGAGGTTTTGAAAGAAAGAGATGTAGGTCCAGTAAAAATGGCATGTCCTCTGAAGTGACAAATGTAAATGCTGTACCAGTTCTACCTTGCCGAGCTACTCGGCCAACTCTATGAATAAATAACTTCGGTTTAGCAGGAAAGTCCCAGTTCACTACATTGTCAAGCAATGGAATATCCAGACCCCTTGCAGCAACATCTGTCACTATAAGTAGCATGGTCTTCCTTGCCCTGAATCTTGAAATGTGAATAGTGCGGGCTTCTTGATCCATGGCACCATAGGAAAGAGAAGCTTCTAAGCCCTCTTCTCGGAAAAGAATATTCAAGAACTCTACATGATACTTCGTTGAAACAAATATCATTGTCTGCTCCTCAGAGCTGATACGCTCCCGGACCAAATACAGCAAAGCAGCTAGTTTCTCTTCCTGACGCAGTGTAAAAAAAGCAAGCTTCAGATCAGGGCTGATCTTTTGGTCCAAATCAAGTCTTATGACTTGAGGATCACGTAAGCCAGCTTTTGCGAATTCTGCGAGGGCTTTCGGCATAGTGGCACTGAAGAGCAATGTTTGCCTTGTATCACTCAACTTGTGTAGAATTTTGTGTAACTGCTCAGCGAACCCCAAGCTAAAGAGGGAATCTGCTTCATCAAATACAACATATTCTACTGATCGCAGTGACAAGTCATCAACCATTGACAAGATGTGCTCAAACCTACCAGGTGTTGCAATTATTATATCGGGATTATCAGCCAATACTTCAAACTGACTCTCCATACTACCTCCACCAACAATTAGGCCAGTTTTTAGATCTGCAGAAAAGACAAAATTAAATAGTTCATCAACACTTGTAGCTTTTGTTTTGTAGCTGCATAGGAGTACAATAGTGTTTTCCAAACTATTCTACACCTCTAGCAAAACTGTGTACAAAGAGTAGTAGTTCTGAAATAATTGTTCACTATCCAAGTCACTTACATTTCCCAAAAAATACTCTATGATGTGTATATTATTTACTACATTTTGTGAACTTGTAATAGGTGGTGGAGAATAACCTGTTCCAAACTATTATGAGGATTCAATCACCACTAACAATTTACTCAAACACCATGTTTCATATCACTTCATATCTCGAATTGGCTAGTGACATAATGCATGACAAGTACTTACAAGATCAGTTGTAATAAATTTTACACGCATGGAACTCTTGGGCACAATAATAACCAGTGATACTGAAATACTTATGCTATCCATAACACTAAGCATAGTTATCACATCCATACATACATGAAGCAAAGTGAGATAGACTGTTCTAAGTACCGGTGATATCATACAACATCAAGGTCTCAAATTGCCACTGGCTAGAATAGAAAGGAGAAACGAGGATCCTGAGATGGCATGGTTATGAGAGCGGTACGCACCGGAGAACTTGCCGAGCTGGTGGGTGAACTTGAGAGTCTGCGTGGCGAGGTCGCGGGTGGGGGAGAGGATGAGGGCGCGGATGCCGGCGCCGGGGTCGCGGTGGCGGAGGCGCTGGAGCATGGGCACGAGGAAGGCGGCGGTCTTGCCGGAGCCCGTGCGGGCCATGGCGGCGACGTCGAGGCCCGCGAGGATGAGCGGCATCGCCTTGCGCTGGATGGGCGTGGGCACGCGGTAGCCCTTGTGGCGCACCCCGCGGTAGACCTCCTCGCAGAGCCCCATGGACTCGAACCCGCCCGACTTGGGCTTCTTGTTGTGCGCCGCCTGCGCCGCCTTCTTCTTCCCCGCCGCTTTGGACTTCATCTGCGGCCGCCGCCACGGCTTGCGGTCCGCCGTGGAGGCGGCGGCGGCGGCGTCGGCGGAGGGGCTGGACTTGCCGCTGGGCGCCATGGGTGGGAGGCGGGGCGGGGGGCGGCGGAGGGGAGACGGGGGATGGTTTGGGTTCAGGGCTTTAGGTCTCAGCCGCGGCGGCGAGATGGCGTGCGGGCTGAGGAGGAGAGGAGGTGCTGGTGACTTTGTGGACCGGGCTGGACTTATCTGGCCTAAAAGGACCAGCACTAACCGAAAATTTTGATCATGGACCGGCCCATATTGTCCCTATGTACAACACCTAAGGCAGGGAGATCCGATATCCCCTTATATCTCTTCTTAATTGCAGCGGAGGGCCTTTCGTGCCTCCTGAAAACCAGTTCTGTGTCGTCAAATATTGTTGGATTAAAGGTGGCACCCACGGCCCCGGCCGTTAACCACCTTCTTTTCGCAGACGACAACCTGCTGCTTTTTAAGCCAGGGAATGAGGGAGCAGTAGCGGTATCAAACCTACTGGAAACATATTGTTTGGCATCGGGGCAGAGGATAAATCACGACAAGTCTTCGATTTTTTTCAGCAGAGGATGCCCGCAAGCGGTGAGAAATGATATGAAGAATGTTCTAAATGTGCACAACGAATCCCTTAGTGATCGGTATCTGGGAATGACAACAGAGGTTGGTCACTTGAAGAACGACACCTTCAAATACTTGAGGGATCGAGTCTGGGAAAAGGTGAGAGGTTGGATGGAAAAGCTGTTATCTTCGTAAGGGAAAGAGGTGTTGATTAAGACAGTGGCCCAAGCAATACCAATATACTCGATGGCATGTTTTCGGCTTCCCCGGGGACTATGCGAAAGTGTTACTTCGCTAATAAGACAATTCTGGTGGGGAAGCAAACAAGGAAAACGGAAGCCCAGTTGGGTGGCGTGGGACGAGATGACCTTACCTAAGCATCTCGGTGGACTTGGCTTTCGGGATTTGGAGCTCTTTAACTTGGCCCTTCTAGCTCGGCAGTCCTGGCGTATATTGCAAAACCCCTTGTCTCTGAGATCGAGGATTTTGAAAGCAGTATATTATCCAGACACAGATATTTTTGGTGCAACTTTGGGACCGCACCCCTCACAGATATGGCGCGCTATATTAGATGGAAGAGACATCATGGTCCAGGGTCTGGTGCGTAGAATTGGAGACGGAGAGACAACACAGATATGGGAGGAGAACTGTGTTGGGGAACGTTGCAGAAAATTAAAAATTTTCCTACGGTTTCACCAAGATCCATCTATGAGTTCATCTAAGCAACGAGTCAAGGGAGTGAGTTTGCATCTACATACCACTTGTAGATCGGGTGCGTAAGCGCTCAAGGGATGGTGATGATGGAGTCGTATTAGCCGTGATTCAGATCACCGATGACCAAGTGTCGAATCTGACAAAGACCTCCGCTGCTCAACACACATACGGACGGAGACGCCTCCTCCTCCTTGATCCAGAAGGGGAAGGAGAGGTTGATGATGATCCAAAGAAGACGACGGCGTGGTGGTGGATGCAGCAGAACTCCTAGAGGGCTTCGCCAAGTCAGCCATGGAGGAGGACGAGGTGTAGCAGGGGAGGAGGCGCCAATGCATAGGGTACGGATGCCTCCCCCGCCTCCTTTATATAGGCCCCAGGGGCGCCGCCCCGGGAGATCCAATCTCCCAGGGGGCGGCGGCTGGGGCAACTTGCCCCCAAGGCATGTGCAAGCGCTTCACCCTAGGGTTTCAACCCTAGGCGCAGGGGGCCTAGGGGCGCACCAGCCCACTATGGGCTGGTTCCTCCCACTTCAGCCCATGGGCCCTCCGGATGGGTGGCCCCACCGGTGGACCCCGACCCTTCCGGTGGTCCCAGACATTACGGTGACCTCAAACTTTCCCGATGGCCAAATACCACTTCCTATATATAATTCTTTACCTCCGACCATTCCGAACTCCTCGTGACGTCCGGGATCCCATCCGAGACTCAACAACATTCGTATGCTGCATACTCATATTCATACAACCCTAGCATCACCGAACCTTATGTGTAGACCCTACGGGTTCGGAGACACGTAGACATGACCAAGACGACTTTCGGCAATAACCAACAGCGGATCTGGATACCCATGTTGGCTCCTACATGCTCCTCGATGATTTCATCGGATGAACCACGATGTCGAGGATTAAACAACCCCGTGATACAATTCCCTTTGTCAATCGGTATAGTTACTTGCCCGAGACTCGATCATCGGTATCCCAATACCTTGTTCAGCCTCGCATCGCAAGTCACTTTACTGCATCTGTAATGCATGATCCCGTGACCAACCACTTGGTCATCTTGAGCTCATTATGATGATGCATTACCTAGTGGGCCCAGATATACCTCTCCGTCATACACGGAGTGACAAATCCCGCCTCGATCCGTGTCAACCCAATGACACTTTCGAGATACCAGTAGTGCACCTTTATAGTCACCCAGCCACGCCAGACGCTTGATACACCCAAAGCACTCCTACGGTATCCGGAGTTACACGATCTCATGGTCTAAGGAAGAGATACTTGACATTGGAAAAGCTCTAGCAAACGAACTACACGATCTTGTGCTATGCTTAGGATTGGGTCTTGTCCATCACATCATTCTCCTAATGATGTGGTCCCGTTATCAACGACATCCAATGTCCATAGCCAAGAAACCATGACTATCTATTGATCAACGAGCTAGTCAACTAGAGGCTTACTAGGGACCTATTATGGTCTATGTATTCACACGTGTATCATGATTTCCGGATAATACAGTTATAGCATGAATAAAAGACAATTATCATGAACAAGGAAATATAATAATACTTTTATTATTGCCTCTAGGGCATATTTCCAACAGTCTCCCACTTGCACTAGAGTCAATAATCTAGTTACATTGTGATGAATCGAACACCCATAGAGTTCTGGTGTTGATCATGTTTTGCTCGCAAGAGAGGTTTAGTCAACGGATCTGCGACATTCAGATCCGTATGTACTTTGCAAATATCTATGTCTCCATCTTGAACATTTTCACGGATGGAGTTGAAACGACGCTTGATGTGCTCGGTCTTCTTGTGAAACATGGGCCTTGGCAAGGGCAATAGCTCCAGTGTTGTCACAGAAGAGTTTGATCGGCCCCGACGCATTGGGTATGACTCCTAGGTCGGTGATGAACTCCTTCACCCAAATTGCTTCATGCGCCGCCTCCGAGGCTGCCATGTACCCCGCTTCACATGTAGATCCCGCCATGACGCTCGCTGCGCAAACCGCACTACCATCGCTTCCACCATTCAACATATACACGATCCGGTTTGTGACTTAGAGTCATCCAGATCTGTGTCGGCTAGCGCCGACGTAACCCTTTACGACGAGCTCTTTGTCACCTCCATAAACGAGAAACATGTCCTTTGTCCTTTTCGTGTACTTCAGATATTCTTGACCATTCCCAGGTTCCTTGTCGGATTACTTTGGTACCTTGCTACCAAGCTTACGGTAAGGTTTACATCGTGTCCGTACACAACATGGCATACATAATAGATCCTATGGTCAAGCATAGGGATGACACTCATCTCTTCTTTATCTTTTGCCGTGGTCGGGACCGAGCCGAGCTCAATCTCACACCTTGCAACATAGGCAAGAACCCCTTCTTGACCGATCCTTTTTGAACTTCTTCAAAATCTTATCAAGGTATGTGCTTTGTGAAAGACCTATGAGGCGTCTCGATCTATCTCTATAGATCTTGATGCCTAATATATAAGCAGCTTCTCCAAGGTCCTTCATCAAAAAATATTTATTCAAGTAGGCCTTAATGTTGTCCAGAAGTTCTATATCATTTCCCATCAGGAGTATGTTATCTACATATAATATGAGAAATGCTACAGAGCTCCCACTCACTTTCTTATAAACGCAGCTTCTCCATAAGTCTCAAGATAACCCAAACGCTTTGATCATCTCATCAAAGCGAATGTTCCAACTCCGAGATGCTTGCACCAGTCCATAAATGGATCGCTGAGCTCGCATACTTTGTTAGCGTTTAGGATCGACAAAACCTTCCGCTGCATCATATACAGCTCTTCCTTAAGATGTCCGTTAAGGAATGCCGCTTTGACGCCCATCCGCCATATCTCATAATCATAGTATGCGGCAATTGCTAACATGATTCGGACGGACTTCACTTCGCCACGGAGAGAATGTCTCGTCAGAAGTCAATCCCTTGAACTTGTCGATAACCCTTAGCGACAAGTCGAGCTTTATAGACGTAACATTTCCATCCGCGTCCGCCTTCTTCTTAAAAATCCATTTGTTTTCTATCGCCGCCGATCATCGGGCAAGTCTGCCAAAGTCCATACTTTGTTTTCATACATGGATTCTATCTCGGATTTCATGGCTTCAAGCCATTTGTTGGAATCTGGCCCGCCATCGCTTCTTCACAGCTCAAGGTTCACCGTTGTCTAACAACATGATTTCCGTGACAGGTTACCGCATCACTCGTGCGGAACGTGTCCTTATGGACCTACGGTTCAAGAGCAACTTGATCCAAGTACCTTGATCATCATCATTATTTTCCTCTTCGCTTGGTGTAGGCATCACAGAACATTTTCCTGCTACGCACCACTTTCCCGCTCGAGAGGTAGTACTTCATCGAAGTTCTACTTTCCTCCCACTTACTTCTTTCGAGAGAAACTCTTTTTCCAGAAAGCATCCATTCTTGGCAACAGAGATCTTGCCCTCGGATCTTAAGAAGAAGGTATACCCAACGGTTTCCTTAGGGTATCCTATGAAGACACATTTTTCCGACTTGGGTTCGACTTTCAGGTTGAAGTTTCTTGACATAAGCATCGCATCCCCAAACTTTTAGAAACGACAGCTTAGGTTTCTTCCCAAACCATAATTCATACGGTGTCGTCTCAACGGATTTAGACGGTGCCCTATTTAAAGTGAATGTAGCTGTCTCTAGAGCGTATCCCCAAAATGATAGCGGTAAATCGGTAAGAGACATCATAGACCGCACCATATCCAATAGAGTGCGACACGACGCTCGACACACCGCTATTACCGATGTGTTACAAAGTGCGTGAGTTGTGAAACGATTCCGCATTTCCTTAAGTGTGTACCAAATTTGTGACTTAAATATTCTCCTCCACGATCTGATCTTAGGAACTTTATCTTTCGGTCACGTTGATTCTCTACCTCATTCTGAAATTCCTTCAACTTTTCAAAGGTCTCAGACTTGTGTTTCATCAAGTAGACATACCCATATCTACTCAAGTCATCGGAGAGTGAGAACATAACGATATCCTCCATGAGCCTCAACGCTCATTGGACCGCACACATCGGTATGTATGATTTCCAACAAGTTGGTTGCTGGCTCCATTGTTCCGGAGAACGGAGTCTTGGTCATTTTGCCCATGAGGCATGGTTCGCATGTGTCAAATAATTCATAATCGAGAGACTCTAAAAGTCCATCAGCATGGAGCTTCTTCATGCGCTTGACACCAATGTGACCAAGGCGGTAGTGCCACAAGTATGTGGGACTATCGTTATCAACTTTACATCTTTTGGCATTCACACTATGAACATGTGTAATATTACGCTCGAGATTCATTAAGAATAAACCATTGACCATAGGGGCATGACCATAAAACATATCTCTCATATAAATAGAACAACCATTATTCTCGGATTTAAATGAGTAGCCATCTCGTATCAAACGAGATCCGATACAATGTTCATGCTCAAACTTGGCACCAAATAACAATTATTAAGGTTTATAACTAATCCCGTAGGTAAATGTAGAGGTAGCGTGCCGACGGTGATCACATCGACCTCGAACCATTCCCGACGCCAAGATCGTCACCTCGCCCTTCGCCAGCCTCCGCTTATTCCGCAGCCTGCCAGAGTTACAAATATGAGCAACGACACCGTATCAAATACCCGTGAGTTACTACGAGTAATCGGTAAAGTACACATCAATTACATGTATATCAAATATACCTTTGGTGTTGCCGCCTTCTTATCCGCTAAGTATTTTGGGGCGTTCCGCTCAAAGGACCCTTCCCTTGCAATAAAAGCACTCGGCCTCGTGCTTGGGTCCATTCTTTGACTTCCTCCCAAGAATCGGCTTACCGGGCGCAGCAACATCCTTGTCGTCCTTCTTGAAGTTCTTCTTGCCCTTGCCCTTCTTGAACTTAGTGGTCTTATTGACCATCAACACTTGATGTTCTTTCTGATCTCAACCTCTGCTGTCTTCAAGATTGAAAATACTTCAGAATGGTCTTTACCATCCCCGCATATTGTAGTTCATCGTAAAGCTCTTGTAGCTTGGTGGGAGCGATCAAGGATTCTCACAATGACCGCCTCATCGTGGAGGTTAATGTTCACCGAGTCAAAGCGGTTGTGCAACCTGCATATTTTGAGTATGTGCTCACCGACGTAACTGTTTTCCTCCATCTTACAACTATAGAACTTGTCGGAGACGCCATATCTCTCGACCCGGCATGAGCTTGGAAAACTAGTTTCAGCTCTTCAACATCTCATATGCTCCGTGATGCTCAAAACACTTTTGGAGCCCCGGTTCTAAGCAAGAAAAGCATGCCGCATGTAACGAGGGAGTAATCATCAAGACGAGACCGCCAGCGCTCATAACGCCTTGGTTCTCTCGACGGAGCGCCACCTAGCAGTCCTTCTAGGACATATTGTTTCTCGGCAGCTATGAGGATGATCTCGTGTTCCGGACCCAAATCCGTATAGTTGCTGCCATCATCTTTCAACTTGGTTTTCTCTAGGAACGCGTTGAAGTTCATGTTGACATGAGCGTTGGCCATTTGATCTACAAGACATATTTGCAAAGGTTTTAGACTAAGTTCATGATAATTAAGTTCATCTAATCAAATTATTCAATGAACTCCCACTCAGATTAGACATCCCTCTAGTCATCTAAGTGTTACACGATCCGAGTCGACTAGGCCGTGTCCGATCATCATGTGAGACGGACTAGTCATCGTCGGCGAACATCTTCATGTTGATCGTATCTTCCATACGACTCGTGTTCGACCTTTTGGTCTTCATGTTCTGAGGCCATGTCTGTACATGCTAGGCTCATCAAGTTAACCCTAAGTGTTTTGCATGTGTAAAATTGTCTTACACCCGTTGTATGTGAACGTAAGGATCTATCACACCCGATCATCACGTGGTGCTTGAAACGATTTAACCGTAGCAACGGTGCACGCTTAGGGAGAACACTTCTTGAAATTGTTGTAAGGATCATCTTATTTACTACCGCTGCTCTAAGTAAACAAGATGCATAAACATAATAAACATCACATGCAATTATATAGTTGTGACATGATATGGCCAATATCATATAGCTCCATTGATCTCCATCTTCGGGCTCCATGATCATCTTGTCACCGCATGACACCATGATCTCCATCATCATGATCTCCATCATCGTGTCTTCATGAAGTTGTCACGCCAACGACTACTTCTACTTCTATGGCTAACGCGCTTAGCAATAAAGTAAAGTAGTTTACATGACGCTCTTCAATGACACGCAGTCATACAAAAATAAAGACAACTCCTATGGCTCCTGCCGGTTTTCATACTCATCGACATGCAAGTCATGATTCCTATTACAAGAACATGATCTCATACATCACAATATATCATTCATCATTCATCACAACTTCTGGCCATATCACATCACATGACAATTGCTGCAAAAACAAGTTAGACGCCCTCTAATTGTTGTTGCATCTTTTACGTGGCTGCAATTGGGTTCTAGCAAGAACGCTTTCTTACCTACGAATAACCACAGCGTGATTTTGTCAACTTCTATTTACCCTTCATAAGGACCCTTTTCATCGAATCCGCCCAACTAAAGTGGAGAGACAGACACCCGCCACCACCTTATGCAACTAGTGCATGTCCGTCGGTGGAACCGGTCTCACGAAGCGCACGTAAGGTTGGTCCGGCCGCTTCATCCCACAATACCGCTGAAGCAAGAAAAGACTAGTAGTGGCAAGCAAGTTGACAAGATCCACGCCCACAACAAAATTGTGTTCTACTCGCAATAGAGAATTACGATAGACCTAGCTCATGATGCCACCGCTGGGGAACGCTGCGAGAAAATTAAAAAATTCCTACGGTTTCACCAAGATCCATCTATGAGTTCCTCTAAGCAATGAGTCAAGGGAGTGAGTTTGCATCTACATACCACTTGTAGATCGGGTGCGGAAGCGCTCAAGGATGGTGATGATGGAGTCGACTCGACGTGATTCAGATCACCGATGACCAAGTGTCGAACGGACAGACCTCCGCTCAACACACGACGGACGGAGACGCCTCCTCCTTCTTGATCCAACAAGTGGGAAGGAGAGTTTGATGATGATCCAAAGAAGACAACGGCGTGGTGGTGGATGCAAGAGAACTCCAAGCAGGCTTCGCCAATCTGCCATGGAGGAGGACGAGGTGTAGCAGGGGAGGGAGGCGCCAATGCACAGGCACGGCTGCCTCCCCCGCCCTCCTTTATATAGGCCCTCAGGGCGCCGCCCCGGGAGATCCAATCTCCCAAGGGGCGCGGCTGGGGAACTTGCCCCAAGGCATGTGGTGCGCCCACCCTAGGGTTTCAACCCTAGGCGCAGGGTGGGCCTAGGGGCGCACCAGCCCACTATGGGCTGGTTCCTCCCACTTCAGCCCATGGGGCCCTCCGGATGGGTGGCCCCACCGGTGGACCCCGGACCCTTCCGGTGGTCCCAGACATTACCGGTGACCTCAAACTTTCCCGATGGTCAAATACCACTTCCTATATATAATTTTTACCTCCGACCATTCCGAACTCCTCGTGACGTCCGGATCCCATCCGAGACTCAACAACATTTGGTATGCTGCATACTCATATTCATACAACCCTAGCGCCACCGAACCTTATGTGTAGACCCTACGGGTTCGGAGACACGTAGACATGACCGAGACGACTCTCGGCAATAACCAACAGCGGATCTGGATACCCATGTTGGCTCCTACATGCTCCTCGATGATTTCATCGGATGAACCACGATGTCGAGGATTAAACAACCCCAGATACAATTCCTTTGTCAATCGGTATGCGTTATTTGCCCGAGACTCGATCATCGGTATCCCAATACCTTGTTCGCCTCGCATCGCAAGTCACTTTACTCAGCATCGTAATGCATGATCCCGTGACCAACCACTTGGTCATCTTGAGCTCATTATGATGATGCATTACCGAAAGGGCCCAGAGATACCTCTTCGCCATACGGAGTGACAAATCCCGCCTCGATCCGTGTCAACCCAATAGACACTTTCAGAGATACCCGTAGTGCACCTTTATAGTCACCCAGTTACGTTATGACGTTTGATACACCCAAAGCACTCCTACGGTATACGTGAGTTACACGATCTCATGGTCTAAGGAAGAGATACTTGACACTGGAAAAGCTCTAGCAAACGAACTACACGATCTTGTGCTATGCTTAGGATTGGGTCTTGTCCATCACATCATTCTCCTAATGATGTGATCCCGCTATCAACGACATCCAATGTCCATAGCTAGGAAACCATGACTATCTGTTGATCAACGAGCAAGTCAACTAGAGGCTTACTAGGGACATATTATGGTCTATCTATTCACACGTGTATCACGATTTCCGGATAATACAGTTATAGCATGAATAAAAGACAATTATCATGAACAAGGAAATATAATAATGCTTTTATTATTGCCTCTAGGGCATATTTCCAACAAACTGGCTGCCGAGACCAGGTATGAAAAGGCCAATCACATCTCTGGTTCCTGATCCTCCAACGAGAGTGGCCGAGTTGATAGATCACACTACAGCAACCTGGAACGAGGATCTGGTCCATTCGGTGTTCATACCGATAGATGCGTCAGCCATATTACAGATACCTCTCTGCACACGACAGACGGATGATTTTTGGGCCTGGTCAGAGGATCGGAAGGGCATTTTTACAGTGCGATCCGCTTATCGGATGATTCAGCAAACAAAGCTCAGTAGGGAGGCATGGCTTTATGAGCAAGGGGCCTCTTCTGAATCCCTGGGCGACCAAGGATGGTCCAAGCTGTGGTGAATCAGAGTCCCTTCAAGGATCAAAATTTTCTTATGGAGGCTTGCTAAGCATTCAATACCTACGGCCGCTCTCCTCCACCACCGGAACATGGCAATGACCAGAGCTTGCTGCCTCTGTGGGGCTGTCGATACTTGGCGCCATGCTCTGGTGGACTGCACGGTTTCAAGAAGCACGTGGGCACTTTCTTCAGAAACTGTTCTTGACAAGCTAAGTACATGCAGAGAAGAAAATGCAAAGCGATGGATTTTGGCATGCATGAAGCCCTGAATCAAGAGGATTTCCTTGTTTTCGTTGTTACATTATGGGCGCTGTGGGGAGCAGGAAGAAAGGCCACGTATGAGGACATTTTCCAAACACCTTTCGCCATCGACGGCTTCGTCAAATCTTTTATAGGTGAGCTAAAAGCCCTCCAGGAGCCACGGGCAGTCGGAGACAGGGCGCCCCGTCAGCGTCCATCTCACTGGATTGCACCACCTGTGGGGTTGATAAAAATCAATGTTGATGCCGCGGTTGGTCGAATGCAGGGTGCAGTCAGAGCGATGTGTCGAGACCGGGATGGATTCTTCTTAGGTGCTTCAACAGTGGTGTTCCCCAACCTATCAGACCGAGGTACCCTCGAGACATTGGCCATCAGGGAGGCAGTGGCGTTAGCAGAAGATCTCTATGTCAGAAGGATCCAAATTGCTTTGGACTGCAAGGTGACTGTAGGCGATATTCATCAACACTTCAAGGGGAGTTACGGTGCAATTATGCATGAAATCATACATCTCAAGTCTAGTTTTGATATCTATAATATCGTTCACGAATTTAGGAGCTCGAATATCGAGGCTCACAAACTTGCAAAGTATGCTCTATCTCTTGGAGTTGGCCGCCATGTTTGGTTAGGCCAACCCAGCGATCTTGATTTCGTCCCTGTAAACATTGTGACGACCTAATAAAGCTTTGCAGTTTGTCTCAGAAAAAAACCTAATGTAAAAAAAACTAAGTTTTTTTTTCAAATCAAATCGATTGCTATTTTTTTGGAGATTCAGAGCGAACGCGGCGCCGCCGGCCAATCGATTGCTGTTTTTTTGCCAGAAAAACTTCTGATCTATTCAGCATCTGTCACGGAAGTACAAAGAACGATATAGGTAAAAGTTACACCATATCCGCCATGACTTTTTATTGAACTTTTGTCAACACCATGACTTTTTATTGAACTTTTGCATAGGTGTCATACATTTGCCATCATAGGTATAACAATACTGATACAAACTTTGTTGTATCCACATTTGCCATGATCTACATAGGTACATTTGTCTTGATTTTAATTGCTTTGAATGCAGGCAACATTTGCCATATGGGTACTAAAACTTTGCCATGATATGTATAATATCCTTGATACAACTAGTTTTTCTACACATTTCACATGACCTACATAACTTTTTGGCCAGAGTACAGTTATTGTTTGGACCATGGCGAATTTATATTTCAGACAATGGCAAATTTATGTTTTGGACCATACCATTTTTAGCCACACTTGTCATGATCACATGGGTAAATCTGCATTAATTTTAGTTGTTTTGCAATGCAGACAACATTTGCCATATGGGTACTAAAATTTTGCCATGATATGTATTATATCCCCGACATAAGTAGTTTTTCTACACATTTACCCTGACCTACATAACTTCCTGGCCATGGCAAAGTTATGTTTCAGGCAATGGGAAATTTATATTTTGGACGATGGCAACTTTATTGTTTGCACCATGGCAAATTCATTTTTCCAACCATGGGCAAAGTTATTGTTTGGACCATGGAAAATGTGCAATTTAGACCATGGCAAAGTTGTATAACATGCCAATTTTGTCGAACAAATCATGGTAAAAAGATTATATACCATGGCAAATTACATGAACATCACATGCCAAATTTCTGTTCATTAGAACTTTTCAAAAAAAAATATTTTTCAATATTTTTTGCCATCTTCTTTTTATATGAAACAATGGCAACTTATGTTGAAACATATTTTGTTAAGTTTTCTTCTATGTGTTTTGAAGTTTTGGTATTATTTTTTTATTTTCATAACGGTATGGTCTACTCATACCGACCTAGCCTAAAACATAATTGTTAAGTTTTAAGTTATGATCCATTTGAACAATATGGAAGTTTATTATACATATTATGAAAAATAATAATTTTGTTTTTCTATTCAAAATCAGGTCCAATTTTTCAGGTTTAAGGCTTGTAGTAGTCAACAGGAAAACTTGGGCCTTTTACATCCTTTTTATTTTGTTTCTGGTGTAACGATGATGTTTGGTTGAGGGAGGCTCACTAAAAGTCATGTCGGGGTGTTGGGGTCGCGCTGGGGGCGGGGGTCTCCTAGTGAGCTAATTGTTCACTCGAGGGGACAAATCTGACATCTGGCTCATATTAATATCCCTTTTTACCGCAATAAGGGGGGAACATTAGCCCTAGAGGAACCCCGAGCAAACGTTCGTTCCACACGTTCGAGCAAACGTTCGTTTCACTCGATGGATTGACCGAGTGAACATGCAACATTCCCTCGAGCGTTTGCTCGGACGTCCCTTCAGCGCTGAAAGGATCGATATGGTTGACTAGATGGGGGTGAATAGGCAACTAACATTTTCTAGCTTTTCTTGACCAAATTAAACTTAACAGCAAAGTAGGTTGTCTAGAAGTGCAACTAGATGAAAAACCTATCTGATGCAACAACAACAAGCACACAAGCAAGCAAAGGATACAACACAATATAAGCTTGCACAAGTAAAGGTGAGAGATAACTAAGAGTGGAGTCGGTGGAGACGAGGATGTGTTACCGAAGTTCCTTCCCTTTGAGAGGGAGTACGTCTCTGTTGGAGCGGTGCGGAGGCACAATGCTCCCCAAGAAGCCACTAGGGCCACCGTATTCTCCTCACGCCCTCACATAATGCGAGATGTCGTGATTCCACTATTGGTGCCCTTGAAGGCGGCGACCGAACCTTTACAAACAAGGTTGGGGCTATCTCCACAACTTAATTGGAGGCTCCCAACGATACCACGGAGCTTCACCACAATGGAATATGGCTCCGAGGTGACCTCAACCGTCTAGGGTACTCAAACACCCTAGAGTAACAAGATCTGCAAGGGATTAGTGGGGGGAATCAAATTTCTCTTGGTGGAAGTGTAGATCCGGGCCTTCTCAACCAATCCCTAAAGAATCAACAAGTTTGATTGACTAGGGAGAGAGATCGGGCGAAAATGAGCTTTGGAGCAACAATGGAGCTTGGGGGAAAAGAGGTAGGTCAACTTGGAGAAGAAGACCTCCTTTTATACTGGGGGAACCAATCCAACCGTTACTCCCTCTTCAGCTTGCACAGAGCGTTACTACTGCTCAGTGGGGCGGTACTATCGCGGTGACTGAGAGTAGAGGAATCAGAGGGGGAACGAGAGGGAGGGGGGGTGTCAGTGTCAAAACCGGCGGATCTCAGGTAGGGGGTCCCGAAATGCGCGTCTAGGCGGATGGTAACAGGAGACAAGGGACACGATGTTTTACCTGTGTTCGGCCCTCTCGATGGAGGTAAAACCCTACTCCCGCTTGATTGATATTGATGATATGGGTAGTACAAGAGTATATCTACCATGAGATCAAAGAGGCTAAACCCTAGAAGCTAGCCTATGGTATGATTGTTGTTCGTCCCCACGGACTAAAACCCTCCGGCTTATATAGGCACCAAGAGGGTTAGGGTTACACAGAGTCGGTTACAATGGTAGGAGATCTACATATCCAGACGCCAAGCTTGCCTTCCACGCCAAGGAAAGTCCCATCCGACACGGACGAAGTCTTCAATCTTGTATCTTCATAGTCCAGAGTCCGCCAAAGGCTATAGTCCGCCATCCGGACACCCCTAATCTCGACTCCTCAAGAGTCTCCTCAACCAGGCTTCAATGACGACGTAGTCTGGCGCGATATTGTCTTCGCATTGCAAGGCGGGTTCCTCCTCCAAATACTTCATAGAAGATTTTGAACACAAGGATAGTGTCCGCTCGCAAAATAAGTTCCACATACCACCGTAGAGAGAATAATATTTACACAAATTCAATCACGACGTATTCCGTGGCGTGACATCACACCATGGCCAAGCCTTTATTCGAATCGCTTTTATCGTCCCACCTCAACAAGATTTAGCGAGGCGGTTTCTTGGCACGCCTTGTCAAAGCAGAGATCGTGTCCCTTATCCCGGATTCTCATCAATACGGGCGGTAACCCAACTGCGCTATTGATTGCGGCGCTGGGAGATAAGCGAGTTTTACCAGTTGGTGGGGACGATAGCTCGTCTCATTCCATATAAGGATAAGGATCCACCTTTTACCCACGCCTTCTTCCTCCTTTGCTTATCCATTTCACAAGACTGAGCTCCAAATACCAGTCCGCACATCTCGCCTCAACCTTCCCCAGCCTTTGTCTCGGAGCGGAGGCAGGATGGCCTCCTCCGTCACGGAGGGGCACATCAAGAGGCCGCGGAAGGTCGGATACTTGTCCAATGACATCGCAGATCGGCTCCCGGCAAGGCAGCTCATCCCCACCCCGGCCCCATGAGAGGGTGGTGTTCTCACCCACTTCCTCCGCTGGACTAGGTTTTCCACTTCACCCATTTGTCCGGGGGCTCATGTTCTACTACGGCCGTGGATTTCCATGATCTGGCCCCGAATTTCATCCTCAACATCTCGGCGTTCATCGTCGTGTGCGAGGCCTTCCTCTCTATCCAGCCTTACTTCGGCTTATGGCTGAAGACCTTCAATGTCAAGCCTAAGGTTGTGGGCGGCCTCCAAGCGGAGTGCGGAGGTGCCATGGTGGGCAAGATGCCCAATGTCCTATGGCTCGAGGGCTCCTTCATGGAGACCATAAAGGGGTGGCAATCAGGGTGGTTCTACATCACCGAGCCGCGTGACCCTAAATGGGTAGCGGCCCCCGAATTCCGATCTGGCTTCCCTACACGGCTCACCTCTTGGAAAGAGACGGGCCTGTCATGGGGTAATTCAGAAGAGCTGACCGGACTCCAATCCTGCGTCAAAACCTTGGTGAACAAGAAGCTCAAGCTCGTCAACGTAGTCTAGGTCATGCTCATCCGCGGATCCTCCCGTGCCAACAACGGGCCTTTAACTTGTGGAGTTTGATCCGCACAAGACTAAATTTGAGCAGTGCTCTTCGACACTATGTACGAAGATGCCCGGAAGGTGCTGTTCAAGGGCGCCGAGGTTCCCGCATCCGCCATCAAGATCGCGGATTTAGCTCGCAGCGCAAGCCGGGCGAGGTGCTTATTTTACCCTTTATAGGACACTTGTTTTTCATAGTTTGACTCTATGCGGATCTAAACTCCCTTTACCTTTGATAGCCCCGGCAAAAGACGTCCCGGCAGGTTAATCGTCTCGGCCCTTGCCGAAGACCCACGGACGCCCAATTAACGGGCTGCTGGTTCGCGCCTTACGTAGCCGAGAAGAAGGCCAAGAAGAAGGCCACGGGAACTCAAGGAGTTCCCGCACGAGTGTTGTCGGACTCATCGTCCGATGACTCGAGGCGCACTCTCCCACGAAGACGAGGAGGAGGAAAAAGAGGCCTCTCCCCCAGCAGGGGAAGAGAAGAAAAGGAGGGCCGCCCCAACTGGGGAGGCCGGAGGGTCCAAGAAGGGAAGGACCCTTCCTCTGGACTACTCCACCAACGCCGACGACGGCGAAGATGAGTGGCCACCGAGGGCTAAGCCCCTGGCGAGATCGTAAGTGTCCCGATACCAGAATAACTCATGGCGTTTCATTTGTCGCACAGAATCTCCTAACGCCGAATATAACCCGGCAGCCCTCCCAAGGACGGGCTCGACACTTCAACGAGCGGCTCCTTGGCTTCGTCGGACGTGAATAACACTTCACTTCTGGCCGCCTCCTCTCCTCGGCTGCGGATGACGCCGAGGTGGGGTCCCAAAAGGGGCCCATCCAGGAGGAGGGGGTTCCGGAGGCGCAGCAAGGCAACCTCCCAGACTCTGGGCACGAGGGGGATCATACCCTAAAGGGCTCTAAGTCCGCCTCGGGCGACTCCGCACTGTAACCTTCAAGTGGTTCCGGAGTCCGGCAGGCGGCCCCTTCGTAAGAAGGGCGAGACTGCGACACCGGTGACCTCCGTCCAACCGAAGGCACCGGATAATTTGCTGGAGGTGCTTAAAGGCGCCTCCATCGACGAGGAGCACCGCACTGTTATGAGTGTGGTGATCCAGAAGTTCACCCGCCAAGAGCGGGCTGATCGAAGCTCGTGCAGCCTTCTAACAGGCTTTGAGGTATGTATTTAAGATATGTAAAAATATTACCGCATAGACAGTAGCCCTTGATGCTCAGTTTGGTGTTCGGAAAGAAAAGCCGAACTGAGGATCTAAAAAGATGTACGCAGGAGTCTAACATAAGTATGTCAATATGGGGAATGCAGGCTGCGCTGCTGACCTCTGCCGCACTGACTGCGGAGGTCAATGCATTGAAGAGTAGCCTCGAGTGGTCCGAGAACGAGCTCGGCCTTGCCAAAACGCAGCTCGAGGACAAGGAAGGTAAGTAATACCTTACGGAAATATAAAAGATGTGGTTGCAAAAAATGACAGAAATAACGTGAGTATTGCAGGGGCCACGAACGAGGTGGTGACCCTGAAGGAAGCGGTGTCCAAGGCCGAAAGCAATGCGATCATGGAGCGCACTGCAAGCGAGAGAAACAGAGGCACGGTGGCGGAGGTGCGGCAAGAGCTCCTGTGCTCGTGGAAAAACACGAGAGTTTGAGCGTGACTCAAGGACTCGAGAGTCCGAGCTCGCTGCTCTTGAGAGCGCCAAAGCCGCTAAGGCCAAGCCCAAAAAGCCCTTCAGAAATTGAGGCGATGAAGAAGATAGCGCGGTAAGGCATTCTTCATGCAAAGCAAGCACGTGAAAGTGAATTACTTGTTACTTACCCGAACTGAGCTCTCCAGAGCATTCGCAGATCTGCCCACAAGCAGGTCCGACGCTGCCGCATTCTACCGGGCCGAGGAGGGAGCTTGACGGAGAAGGTGTTCTCGTCTCAAGATATCGAGGCCGGACACCCGGCAGACTTGAGCGACCAGTGAAGCAGCTGGTCGAGCTCCATAAGGTGGCCGAACAGCCATGAAGGGCCTCATAGTTCGGCCGTGGCCTAAGGAAGCCATGCCCGAGAGCTACTTCGGCTGGTGAGGCGGCCGTGGACGCCGTCCATGGATTGAAGTCGCCAAGCACTCCGCCTCGATCGGGTTCCAGGGCCTTGCCCGTGCTAAAGTGCACTGGGCAAGATGGACGCCGAGAAGCTTGTGACGGACGCCCACCGCCGGGCAGGGAGTATCGCAAGCCCAAGATGTATTATGAGGGCGTCCTGAAGGGTGCCCGCCTTATAGCGGGTGAATGCTCCAAAGATGTAATTTTTGAGTAAACTCGCATTTGTTATCCTGTACGCTTGAAAATTTGTTCATATGCGCTAAGCAACTCTTGTGAATTTTAAATATTACCTTCAGGCGGCCGCTTATTAAATTTGAGAGATGGCGAAGTCATCGGCTTCGCCCCCATGCCACGAAAGTGGGGTGTTCGGTAAACTTGAGCGCTCTTTTTCCCATTCTTGGTTCCTTCGAGGGAGGCGCTCAACGCAATGAACGAGGCAACCGAACTATAATGCTTGAACACTCTCACTTAGCCATAGAATTCTATAATTTTATATTTCGGCGAAGCCCTAGTATTCAGAAGACCGAGTTCGTAGCGCTATCCACGCCTAGGCCGGACAAAGCCGACTCCTCGCCTAAGCGGCATAAGTCTTTAGGGACTCAAAACCTCTCGAACAAATGACCGCTCTTGCCCTATCATGACGGTCAGTTTTAGCTTTCCATCGAGGTGCTTAACCCAGCTCAACCGGGCACAATCGCAGTGGTTCTCCCAGCCATACCTTAGCCAATATAACGGAACGTAAGGTACCAAAACATGGGAGCCGGCAAACCCAACTATTGACCCAAGACATGATTCGAGCCGATGCATATAATGCTATAAGTTTGGGGTGCCGACTTGTGAAAGTGTTCGACTTATCACACCATATTTTGGGGTACTTAAGCCCTCGGTATTCGGCCGCACTAAAGCGCATTTGATGCAACATGTCATAAGTGAACATATATAGATAAAAAGGAATGCAATAATAGGCGTAGGCTATGTATGGTTTATTCAAAAAGGTTGCGGTAAAAGCGTAACGATACAAATAGTGCGATAAGCAAAGGACGGACTATTTGACATGTCCTCCGTGGGCGAGCTGCGGGATGATATGTGAAACAAGTATATCGCTTCGTTGTCGGTGTCAAAACCGCGGATCTCGGTAGGGGTCCCGAACTGTGCGCCTAGGCGGATGGTAACAGGAGACGAGGGACACAATGTTTTTACCTGTGTTCGGGCCCTCTCGATGGAGGTAAAACCCACGCCCCGCTTGATTAATATTGATGATATGGGTACTACAAGAGTAGATCTACCACAAGATCAAGGAGGCTAAACCCTAGAAGCTAGCCTATGGTATGATTGTTGTAATGTAATGTTCGTCCTACGGACTAAGGCCATCCGGTTTATATAGACACCGGAGAGGCTAGGGTTACACAGAGTCGGTTACAATGGTAGGAGATCTACATATCCGTATTGCCAAGCTTGCCTTCCATGCCAAGGAAAGTACCTTCCGGACACGAGCCGAGTCTTCAATCTTCTATCTTCGTAGTCCGGGAGTCCGCGGATATTGATAGTCCGGCTGTCCGACACCCCTAGTCCAGACTCCTCAAGAGTCCCTGAACTAGTCTTCAATGACGATAAGTCCGCGGCATAATGTTCGGCATTGCTAGGCGGGTTCTCTCCTTGAACAATTCGGAGAAGATAATGAACACCGTGATAGTGTCCGCTCGCAAAATAAATTCCACATTTCAACGTAGAGAATAAAATATACACTTAGCTCAATCTGCCGACGATACGCGGCGTGACATCACGCCGTAGCCAAGCCCTTTGTTTGAATTACTATACCACCTCAAAGACGCTTAGCGAAGCGGTTTCTTTGGCACGCCCCGTCAAGCAGAGATCGTGTTCCCTTATTCCGGATTCTCATCAATACGCGCGTAGGTAACCCAACCGCGCCATTGATGGTGGCGCTTGGGGGATAAGCGAGTTTTACTAGGCCGGTGAGGGACGCATAGTTTTGTCCGCCTATATATAAGGGATAAGGATTCACCTTCTCACCTACGCCTTCTTCCTCCTTTGCTTATCCATCCTCGCGAACTCAAGCTCCAACGCCTGAAGCTAGCGATCTTACTCGACCCTTCTCCAAATATGTCCGGAGGGGAGGTAAATGGATGGCCTCCACCGCCAAGGAGGAGGACATCACCAAGCCGCGCGACGCCGATACCTTTCCAGCGATATCACAGATCGGCCGCCTGACGCGGGCAGCTCATCCCCACCCCAAGGCCCCATGAGAGGGTCGCCTTCCTTCCCCACTTCCTCCGCTGGATCGGGCTTTCGCCCCATCCATTAGTCCGGGGCTCATGTATTATTACGGCTCGATTTCCACGATCCGGCGCCAACTTTGTCCTCAACATCTCGGCGCTTATCGTCGTGGCGCGAGGCCTTTCTCGCATCCGTCCCACTTCGCTCAGGCTCAAGACCTTCAACGCTGTCAAGGTCGTGAAGGGGACGCAAGCGAATGCGGAGGCGCCATGTTGGGCAACCGCCCAACGCCCCTTGGCTAGAAGGGACCTTCGTGGACTCCGCCAAGGGGTGGCAATCGGGTGGTTCTATATCACCGAGCCGCCAAGAACCTACATGGGCGGCGGCCCCGAAGTTTAGATCTCGAATCCCCACGCAGCTCACCTCCGGAAAGAGAAGGGCTTGCGCAAGGGTGATCCGTGGAGGTGACGGACTCGAGCCTGCATCAAGAAGATGGTGAGCAATAGGCTCCGCTTGTCGATGTGGTCCAAGTCATGCTCCTCCCGGATTCTCCCATGCCAAGAACGGGCATTCAATTTGTGGAGTTTAATCCGAACAGCACCAGACGTTGAGCGGCTCTTCGATACAACGCACGAAGGTGCCTCGGAGGGTGCTGTTCAAGGGCGCCGAAGCCCACATCCGCGATCAAGACCGCTGGATTCAGCTCTGCAGCCTCCGATCGACGAGGTAAGTGATTCACCCCATTACGGGACACTTGTAGTAGCTAGATTGACTCTAGCGAGGTTTTTAATTTGCCTCTTCCTTTGACAGGAATGGATGGAGAAGGCCGAGCTGCTCATCAGCCCGGCTCCCATGCCAGAAGAACCAGTGGATGCCCGCTAGCAGGGCTGCTGGTCCCGCACCGCACGTGGTGCCGAGAAGAAGGCCAAGAAGGTGGCCACGGGACTCGAAAGAGTTCCTCAGAATCAAAGCGTCGACGACGACGAGGACTCCAACCCCAAGACGAGGAAGAGGAGGAGGAGTACTCTCTCCGGAGGAGGAGAGAAGAAGAGGAAGGCCTCCCAATCGGGCGGCCGAAGGGTCCAAGAGGGGAGAACTATCCTCGATAGCCGCCAACATCAATGTTGGCGAGGATGAGTGGCCTCAAGGGCCAAAGCGTCCCAGAGGATCGTAAGTATTCGGATCATTTATATGCCGTATATTGTATGTCATGTAGTGTCCTTCTAACGCCGCATTCTCGCCTGTAGTCCGCCGCTGACGATCTTCCCGACTCGATGAGCGGGTCATTGGCGCCGCCGGATGTAAATTCTATCCCGACCGCTTACCCCACGCTGCCGACGAGGGCGACGAGGCGGAATCCCACAGAGGGACCCGCCAGGAGGAGGCTCCGGATGTGCCGTCAGGCAGCCTCCCGGACTTCGTGCCGGACTCTACCTCGGGACCCTCGGCGGCTCCAGAGTCCGCAAGCGGCCCCTTCAAAGAAGGGCAGATCGTGATGCCGGCGGCCTCCGCCCAACCGGAGGCGCCGGATAACCCGCCGGAGACGCTTAAAGGCGCCCATCAGGAAGAACACCGCACCGCCATGAGTGCGGTGATTGAGAAGGTTCACCGCCAAACGCGGGTCGACCGGCTCGCAGAGCCTTCTAACAAAGCTTTGAGGTAAAAAGTTAAAATTATGTAGTGTAATACCAAGATAGACAAGAGTCCTTGATGCTTAGTTCGTGTTCGGAAGGAAAAGTCGGACTAAGGATCTAACAAGATATACGCAGGTTTCTAAAAATATGTCAATATGGGTTTGCAGTTGCGCTGCCGACCTCGCCGCATTAACGGCGGAGGTCGAGGCGCTGAAGAAGGACCTTGAGCGGTCGGAGCAAGAGCTCGCCATGCCAAGAGGCAGCTCAAGGAAAAGAAGGTGAATAACACCGCTTAAATAAGTACCTTACGTAAAAGGGTTTTGGTGCAAACAAAATTAATAAGGATAATATGTATTGCAGGGCCACTAAGGAGGTGGCAGCTCAAGGATGCCGTGTCCGCGTCGGAATGCAATGCGCCGAACGGCTGAGCGAGAAAAGCAAGTGGCGCTGGTGGCGAAGTTCGCAAGAGCTCCGTGCTCTCATGGAAAAGCATGAGAGTTTGGAGCGTGACTCAAGACTCGAGAGTCCGAGCTTGCCTCGCCTCGAAAGTGCCCAGTCCGTCAAGGCCGAGGCCCGTAAGGCCCATCAGAGGTAGATGACATGAAGAAGATAGCGCGGTAAGGCGTTTTTCATGCAGAGCAAGCATGTTAATGTAAATTACCGGATACTTACCCGAATTCGAGCTCTCCAGGCATTTGCAGATCTGCCGCAGAGGCGCCCGATGCCGCCAGATTCTATCATGGCGAGGAGGGAGCTCGATGGAGAAGGTCTTCGTGTCAAGATGTCGAGGCCGCCATCCGGTGTTTTCAAGCGACCACCAAGCAATGGGTCGAACTCCGCAAGGTAGCCGAGGAGGCCATGAAGGGCCTCACAGTCCGGTCAGGTTCGGGCAGGCCATGCTCGTAGCTACTTTGGCCTAGTGCGCGGCGGCGGTGGATGCATGCCCCAGGCTGGATGTAATCAAGCGCCCGCCGCATTGAAGGCGCTGCCGGGCCCTTGCCCGCATAAAGGTGGAATGGGGCAAACCGAATGCGAAAGCTTCACGGATCCGCCGCCACCGGCAAGGAGCATCACACGCGGAGCGATATTATAAAGTTGTCTCAAGGAGCCTCGCAATATTGCGTATGAGTGCCCCGAAATGTAATCTTTGAGTGAACTCATTGTGTTTTTATCCTCGGCGCTGAAAACTTCGCTTATATGCGCCATGAGCAACGCTTGTTGAATTTAAAATATTACCTTCAGGCGGCCGCTTGATAAACCGAGAGATGGCAAGTCGTTGGCTTCACCCCCAAGCCACGAGTGCCGGGTGTTCGGTGATAAACTTGAGCACTCTTGTTCCCATTTTGGGTCCATCTAGGAGGCGCCAACACGACGTAACAAGGCAACCGGACTTATAATGCTTGAACACTCTCACTTAGCCATAGAATTCTATAATTTTAATTTCGGCGAAGCCCCGGTATTCGAAGACCAACCGGCGCTATCCACGCCTTCGCCTGACATCATCCGAACTTCGCAAGCGGCATGAGTCTTTAGGGACCCGAAGGACCTCTCGAACAGCGACCAGTCTCTCGCCTTATCATGCCGCTTAGTTTTAGCTTTCCATCGAGGCGTTAATCCGCTCAACCGGGCGCAATCGCAGTGGTTCTCCCAATGCTACCTTAGCCGACGGAACGGAACGTAAGGTACCAAAACATGGGAGCCGCAAACCCAACTATTGACCCAAGACATGATTCGAGCTGATTCATATAATGCTATAAGTTCGGGTGCCGACTTGTGAAAGTGTTCGACTTAATTACACCATAACTGGGGAACAAGCCCTCGTGTATTCGGCCGCACTAAAGTATACGGGTGCAAGATGTCATATAATGAACATATGTAAAAGATAACACAATTGCAATGAAAAGGTAATGTACTTGCAAAAGGAAGTGCTGCGTTATTTATGAAAGAAGGTCCGCTAATAAAGCGGACCGATACAAATAGTGCGGTAAGCAAGGGATTTGGACTAAATTAACATGTCCCTCCGTGGATAAGCCGCAGACTTGGTGTATGTAATCAATTTAATGCTCGTAATGGAGACCACCCGAGTGTTCGCCGCAGCCTTCTTTAATCCCCGATCATTGCATCGTGAGTTCGCAAGTTCACCGTCGGACGCTGCTTCTAGTTAATGGAGTCCTCAGATACGCAAAAAAGAAAAGATAAAAAATAAAACCAAGGGGGCGCCAGATGAGCCCCTCGTGTGGTCGAGCCGCACTCTTTGGTCCTTGTGGTTAAGCCCTCCCCGCGCCCATGGTATCTCCAAAGCGTAATGATGTACGCGAGTGTTATTCTTGTGATCATGCGCTGGCAAGGGTTAGGGCCGATTGCTACGCTGCGCTCGATCGCGCCATGTGATCTTGGTTAGTGTTGCTCGGGCGCTGCTTTGATGTATCCGGCTTTTTAATTGCCGGACTAGAGAATTGCCGAGAAGGCTGCTCAGATTTCCGCCATGAGAGCCGCCAGATGTTCCTCCGCTCGAGGAGCGCCCAGTATTCCCATTGACCGTAATGACTCCACGAGGGCCCGCATCTTGAGCTTTAGGTATGCATAATGCGGCACCGCTTAATTTTGCAACGCGTTCGTCTGAAAGCAGGCATGATAGCCGCCACGGAACGGGACTATATCAAAGATTAACTCTTCGCTTCGAAATTATCCGGGATCCAAGACCACTTCCAGCAGGACCGAGCCTGCATAGCTTGGCTTCCACTCGGATGACACCTTTAAAGGTTGTCTTTGTAGGTTTGATCCTCGGATGGGTCTATGCCCATTTTGCGCGACCGTGTCCCGATAAAGCAGGTTTAGGCTGCCGCCGCCATTCATCGTGACTCTTGTGAGGTGAAATCCATCGACGATTGGGTCTAAGACCACGCGCGAATCCGCCATGGCGATGCTGGTCGGATGGTCTCTTCGATCGAAAGTGATCGGGCAGAGGACCATGGATTGAACTTTGGGGCGATCGCTCCATCGCAGTAGACGCCCCAGTAGTGCGCGCTTCCTCTCCTCTTGGGTATATGGGTCGCGAGATCATATTCACCGTCCGCACTTGTGGGGGAAACCCTTCGTCCTCTATTGTTCGGCGGCCGGGTCTCTTCCTCGCCATCGCTATTTAGCCCCTTGTCATTGTGTTCGCAATTAACTTGCTACCGCTTGAACACCCAACAATCTCTATTGGTGTGATTAGCTGGCTTTTCGGGTGCCATGTATCCGCATGAGCGGTCGAGTATTCGGTCCAAATTGGACGGACCCGGAGTGGTTCTTTTAAATGGCTTCTTCCGCTGACCGGTTTGAGCCTCGAATCCAGCATTAATCGCCAGATCCTCTTTGTCGCCGCCGCTAATGTGGCGCTTTGTTTTTGATTCGACGTGACTCGCCGTTGTTGTCCTTAGTGTCCGGACCGCCAGAATTTTTATGGAGATTGTTGCTGCGTACTAGCTAGCTGTCCTCTCCCGCACAAAAGCGGTCATTAACGGCGTGAGGGCTGCCATGGATTTTGGCTTCTCCCGCCCCTGTGCCGGGCTAGCCATTCGTCCCGATGTTATGTTTGAAGGCTGCAAGGGCCTCCGTGATCCGGACAATGACGATTTGATTTTTCTTCGTCAAGAACCGTGTCCGTAATTGTCCGGCCGATTCGCTTGGCTGTTGAATAATGTGGCTTAGGTCATCGGGCCTCGTGGTCGCATGTATGTGCCTTGGAAGTTATCGAGAACGCGCCTCCGTGTCTTCCCAACACCCAATTGACTCGCGGGCAGCTGTTAAGCCAAGGCCGAGCTGGTCCTTTAAGCTTGAGGGAGATATTTGATGGCGTGGAGATTGCCGCCGGGCCATGTGGATGTGGAGAAGGTAATCTTCGATCCACACCGCTGGTCTGTTGTGCCATCGTGAAGATTCGATATTTACGGGTTTGAACCCTTCGGGATCCGATGATCCATTACTTCGCCGCGAAGCATAACGGTGTGCGGCGCTCAGATGAGCAATATCGCGACGCAGCTCGAGGGAGCGCCGTCGCTATGTTCGCCCGCCGGCGCTATGTCCGCGCGACGGTATTCGCCGTGGGTCGAGGGCGCCCACGTGATCCATAGATGGATCTCGATTGTCTTGCTTTGTCCTCCAATATGTCTTGCAAGTCCGCGCTGCCTTTTGGCTTCAGACTCTTGGATCGATGCCGGGTATGGTCTTGGCTGGGGCCCCGATGCCTTCTGCGCGACCACGGGTGGTCGGTCACCATGTCATGCGCCGGTGATGAAGGTATGTATGCTTCCTCCTCTAATCGGGGAGCAGCTTATGCCTTGGGTAACTTTTGAGGGGCATTCGAGTTTATACTCTTCACCGCGAGGGCCTCACCCATCGATCGGCTAGCAGATCTTGATCAGCTTGGAGCTGTTGCTGCTTTTCTTTAGGCTATTTGCCGGGCTATGAGCCTGCGCTGAAGCGCTTTGTTCGATGGGATCTCGGCACGGCGAATTCATCATCGCTGAGGCTTGCTTGCTTCTTCGAGGGAGGCATATAGTTATCATCCTCAACCCTTCGCCCCGCCGCCTGTCGTGAGGGCTTGCTTCACGCCCTCCTCGCGCCGAGTCTTGCGGAGGATCGCCTTCGCACTCTCCGGAGTGTTATTGTCTCCGCGTGCCGAATCTCCATTCTTGCTGTGGCGGGATTTAGAGCGGCACCGCCGACGCCGGCGGCTTGGGCTGCTTTTTTAGAGAATCTTCCTCCGTGCTTTTTCGCCATCCCCTTCTTTTGGGGTATCCACCATGTAGACGCTATATGACGAGGTGGTTTTCTAGTGCCCTCGTGGGCGCTGGTCTGCTTCGCTCTCGCATCGCCGCCCATAGAGTCGATGTCGCCGGTCGAAGTCTAGGATGTCGGTTAAATCTCGGCAGGGCTACAAAGTGGGTGGTGGGTGGCTCAATTTCTTCGTCCGTCCGAACTCCAACCGCCCCGCCATAATCCGACCAGATCCTCCCGATAGCGAGAGATGCTTGAGGAATTCAGGATGTCGCCAAAAGGCGAGTGCCGAAGATGTCCGCGCGGTGAATTCCATAACCGCGCCAATCCGGATTAACCGGTAGGGGCACGGGAGGCTCGAGTCCGCGAGGAGTCCGCGCCGATCACGAAGTTTCGCAGGGACAAGATTGGTATTCGCCCATCGCCGCGGATGTTGAAGCCCAGTGGCGGTATCCACCGACCGACATGGGCAATCGGCCCGCTAGTGGCCGGAGCGATCCGAAAAGCGCCACCAAAGCACCGTCCGTGGCAGAGAGCTAGATCATGCCCATCGCCACAAGGCGGCGTGCTTTGGTCAGGCTCGAGTCCGTCAAGATCGAGTCTCCGCGTCATCGGCCGTGAAGTTTAAGCTTCCAAATCGACCCGACGCCAAGGGCGAGCTGATCTGCTTCCAGATGGCCAAGAGAATTGGCCCGTAGTGCAAACCGCCAATACGAAGATCCGCCCGAGGATAAAAGTCTCACCGACAGCGTTGATGGTTGAAGATGCCATCAAGCTTATCTGTGACGGCTACGCAGGAACTCTCAATGAAAGCACCAATGTCGTGTCAAACCGGCGGATCTCGGTAGGGGGTCCTGAATCGTGCGTCTAGGCGGATGGTAACAGAGACGAGGGACACAATGTTTTTACCCTGTGTTCGGGCCCTCTCGATGGAGGTAAAACCCTCACGCCCCGCTTGATTAATATTGATGATATGGGTACTACAAGAGTAGATCTACCACGAGATCAAGGAGGCTAAACCCTAGAAGCTAGCCTATGGTATGATTGTTGTAATGTAATGTTCGTCCTATGGACTAAGGCCATCCGGTTTATATAGACACCGGAGAGGCTAGGGTTACACAGAGTCGGTTACAATGGTAGGAGATCTACATATCCGTATTGCCAAGCTTGCCTTCCATGCCAAGGAAAGTACCTTCCGGACACGAGCCGTAGTCTTTAATCTTCTATATTCGTAGTCTGGGAGTCCGGCGGATATTGATAGTCCAGCTGTTCGGACACCCCCTAGTCCAGGACTCCCTCACTCGTTATAGAGACCACCTGGACACTCGACGTAGCTTTCTGCTTCCCTGGCTGTTGCATCGTGTGTTTCGGCTATTCTACTGCCGGACAGGGCTTCTTGAGAACGGAGTCCTGAAAGTAAGAAAAAAAGGAATGACACAATCGGGAGCCCCTGGTGCGGTTGAGCCGCATTCTGGGACTGCCGTGGTCGTGCCCCTCCCCTATGTCCATGGTATTTCCAGAGCGTAATTATGTACGCGTAGTACTGGTTTCGCAATTTCACGAGGGCTGGGGTTGGGGCCGCATTGCTACGCGTGCTCGGAACGTGCCAGGCGGTCTTGTTGTAGATTACTCCAGGCACGCTTGACGGTGTTCGGATGTTTAATAGCCGAACTCGAGAATTGCCTTGAGAGGCTGCTTTGTACTTCCGCCGCGAGAGCAGCCGTATGCTCCTCCGTTCGGAGAGAGCGTTCGGTGTTTCCGTTGACCGTGATGACTCGAGGGCCCGGCATCTTGAGCTTGAGGTATGCGTGAGTGCGGCACCGCATTGAACTTTGCAATGCGGTTGATCCGAGCAAAGGCGTGATAGCCGCCGCGAACGGGACTATGTCAAGATTAACTCCTCGCTTCGAAGTTATCCCGGGATCCAAGACCACTTCAAGTGTAATCGAGCTCGCATAGCTTGGCCTCTACACCGGTATGACGCCTTTAAAGGTCGCCTTTGTGGGTTTAATCTTGAGGGTTCAGGCCCATTTTGCGCGACCGTATCCCGATAAAGCAGGTCCAGGCTCTGCCGCCGGCCCATCGTGACTCTAGTGAGGTGAAATGCTAACGATTGGGTCTAGAACCACGCGCAAATCCGCCATGGCGGATGCTAGTGGGTGGTCCTTCGATCAAAAGTGATCAGCAGAGGACCACGGATTGAACTTTGGGGCAACTGCCCATCACATATACGCCCCTTAGTGCACGCTTCGCTTCCCTTTTGGGTATGTGGGTTGCGATATCATGTTCACCGTCCGCACTTGTGGGGGAAGCCCTTCGCCCTCTATTGTTCGGTGGCCGGGCTCTCATCGCTGCCGCTATGCAGCCCCTTGTCATTCTTTTTCGCATTTAACTTGCTCGCTTACTTGAACACCCAACAATCCTGTTGGTGTGATTGGCTGGTTTTTCGGGGTGCCGTATCCGCATGAGCGATCAAGTATTCGGTCCAAATTGACGGGCCCGAGTATTTCTTTTGAATGGCTTTTTCCACGACCGGTTTTGAGCTCTGAATCCGCATTGATCGCCAGATCTTCAAGATTATCACCATTAATGCGCACTTGTGCTTGTTATGGCGCGACTCCGCCGCTATCCTTGGTATCCGAATTACTGTGGCTCTTGGTCATGTTGTTATCTGCGAGCTAGCCAGCTGTCCTCTCCCACGCAAAAGCGGTCATGAGTGTTGTGAGGGCTGCCATGGATTTCGGCTTTTCCTGCCCTAGGTGCTCGGAAAGCCACTCGTCATGATGTTATGTTTGAAGGCTGCAAGGGCCTCTCGTGATCCGAACAATGACGATTTGATTTTCCTTGGTTAGGAACCGTGTCCGTAATTGTCCGCCGATTCTTCCGCCGCTGAATTATGTGGCTTAGGTCATCGGCGTCTGGGCGGTCGCACATAAGTGCCCCGAAATTGTCGAGAATGCGGCTTCCAGGTCTTCCCAACAACCGATTGACTCTGCTGGCAAGCTGTTAAGCCAATGCCGAGCTGGTCCTTTAAGCTTGAGTGGGAGGTATTTGATGGCATGAAGATCATCACCGAGGGCCATGTGGATGTGAAGGAGATAGTCCTTGATCCAGACCGCAGGATTTGTTGTGCCATTGTATGATTCAATGTTCACGGGTTTGAAACCCTTAGGGATTTGATGATCCATCACTTCGTCTGTGAAGCATAGTGGGTGTGCGGCGCCTCTATATTGGGCTATATCACGACGCAACTCAAATGAGCTTTGTCTATTGTGTTCGGCCCGGCCGGAAGTGCCATATCCGGCGTGACGGTTATCATCACGTATCATGGGGCGCCCACGCGATCCGTAGATCGATCTTGTTTGCCTTGCCTTGTCCTCCAATATATCCCGCAGGTCTGGCGCATTTTCCCGCGCCTTGGTATTTTTTGAGCGGCGCCGGGGTGCAGCTTGAGTGGAGGGCCGAGAGGTCTCTCTGTCGCGGCCACATTATGCGCTGGTGATGTAGGCTTAGGTGCTTCCTCCTCTAATCGGGGTAGCAGCCTGCATTTTGGGTAGCTCTTGGAGGGCGTCGAAGTTTGTACTTTTGCCGCCAGACTTCACCCATCTGTCGGCTAGCAAATCTTGGTCAGCTCTAAGCTGCTGCTGCTTCTTTCTCTTGAGGCTGCTTGCCGTGGCCATAAGCCTGCGTTTGAAACGCTCTTGCTCGACGGGATCCTCAGGCATGACAAATTCATCGTCGTCGAGGCTTGCCTCGTCTTCGGAGGGAGGCATGTAATTGTCGTCCTCTACCTCTATGCCTGCCGCTCTCTCATGAGGGATGGCTTCTCCATCCTCCTGCACTGAATCCTGCTGGAGGGGGTGGTCTTCGACACTGTTCGGGGTGTTATTGTCCCCCGTGCCAGAATCACCATTTTTGCTGTGGCGGGATTTAGAGCGGCGCCGCTGACGCCGGCGCTTAGGCTGTTTCTTGGAGGGGTCATCCTCCGTTGTTCCATCGCCATTCCCATCTTTTGGGGTGTCCACCATGTAGATGTCGTATGACGAGGTGGCCTTCCAGTGCCCTGTAGGCGCTGGTTCTTGGTCGTCTCCTGCATCTTTGTCCATACCATCGATGTCTTCGGAGTCGAAGTCGAGCATGTCGGTTAGATCATCGACAGTGGCTACGAAGTGGGTGGTGGGTGGGCTTTGAATTTCTTCGTCGTCCGCATCCCAACCTTCCTGACCATAGTCCGGCCAGGGCTCTCCTGATAAAGAGAGAGATTTTAGTGAATTCAAGATGTCGCCAAAGGGCGAGTGCTGAAAGATGTCTGCGGCGGTGAACTCCATGATTGGCGCCCAATCGGTGATTGGCAGGGGCGCGGAAGGTTCGGAGTCCGAAGAGGAGTCCGGCGCCTTGGAGTTACGAGCTTTGCAAAGGACAGGGTTGGTGTTCGGCTCAATCTTCATTGAGATAGCAGCCCCCGAGGCGGTGTCCAACCACCTGTTCTCGATCGGCACAGTCGGCTCCGAGCTAAGGGTCAGAGCGGACACTTGTGCGGCCTCCTGGGCACTGTCCGTCGCCAGAGCTAGATCATGCCCATTGTGACAGTGCGGCGCGCTTGGCTGCGGCTCGAACCCGTCGAAGATCAAGTCTCTGCAGACGTCAGCCGTATAGTTCAAACTTCCAAATCTGACCTGATGGCCAGGGGCGTAGCTTTCAATCTGCTCTAGATGGCTGCTTAATTGGCCCGCAGGCAAAAAGCCAAATCGAAGATCTGTCCGGGGAGAAAAGTCTCACCCTGGACCGCATCGTTGTTGATGATCGGAGGAGCCATTGGGCCTAAAGATGACGACACAAAGGAACTCTCAATGAAAGCACCAATGTCGGTGTCAAAACTGGCGGATCTCGGGTAGGCGGTCCCGTACTGCGCATCTAGGCGGATGGTAACAGGAGACAAGGGACACGATGTTTTTACCCAGGTTCAGGCCCTCTTGATGGAGGTAAAACCCTACTCCTGCTTGATTGATATTGATGATATGGATAGTACAAGAGTAGATCTACCACGAGATCAAAGAGGCTAAACCCTAGAAGCTAGCCTATGGTATGATTGTTGTTCGTCCTACGGACTAAAACCCTCCGGTTTATATAGGCACCGAAGTGTTGGAAATATGCCCTAGAGGCAATAATAAATGGTTATTATTATATTTCTGTGTTCATGATAATTTTCTATTATTCATGCTATAACTGTGTTATCCGGAAATCATAATACACGTGTGAATACATAGACCACAACATGTCCCTAGTAAGCCTCTAGTTGACTAGCTCGTTGATCAACAGATAGTCATGGTTTCCTGACTATGGGCATTGGATGTCATTGATGACGGGATCACATCATTAGGAGAATGATGTGATGGACGAGACCCAATTCTAAGCATAGCTCAAAGATCGTGTAGTTCGTTTAGCTAGAGCTTTTCCAAGTGTCAAGTATCATTCCTTAGACCATGAGATTGTGCAACTCCCGGATACCGTAGGAGTGCTTTGGGTGTACGAAACGTCACAACGTAACTGGGTGACTATAAAGGTGCACTACGGGTATCTCCAAAAGTGTCTGTTGGGTTGGCACGAATCGAGACTGGGATTTGTCACTCCGTATGACAGAGAGGTATCTCTAGGCCCACTCGGTAATGCATCATCATAATGAGCTCAATGTGACCAAGTGTCCGTCACGGATCATGCATTACGGATGACGAGTAAAATGACTTGCCGTAACGAGACTGAACGAGGTATTGGGATACCGACGATCGAGTCTCGGGCAAGTAACGTACCGATTGACAAAGGGAATTGAATACGGGGTTAATTGAATCCTTGACATCGTGGTTCATCCAATGAGATCATCGAGGAGCATGTGGGAGCCAACATGGGTATCCAGATCCCGCTGTTGGTTATTGACCAGAGAGGCGTCTCGGTCATGTCTGCATATCTCCTGAACCCGTAGGGTCTACACACTTAAGGATTGGTGACGCTAGGGTTGTAAAGATATTAGTATGCAGCAAACCGAAAGTTGTTCGGAGTCCCGTATGAGATCCCGGACGTCACGAGGAGTTCCGGAATGGTCCGGAGATGAAGAAATATATATAGGAAGTGCTGTTTCGGCCATCGGGAGAATTTCGGGGGTCACCGGTATTGTACCGGGACCACCGGAAGGGTCTCGGGGGTCCATCGGGTGGGGCCACCTATCCCGGAGGGCCCCGTGGGCTAAAGTGGGAGGGACCAGCCTCGGTGGGCTGGTGCGCCTCCAAACCCCCTGCGCCTAGGGTTGGAAACCCTAGGGGGGGCGCCCACTTGCCTTGGGGGCACTCCACCTCGCCGCCGCCCCTTGGGAGATCCAATCTCGGGGCGGCGCGCCCCTGGGGGGCCTATATAAAGGAGGGGAGGAGGGCAGCGACCACAAGTCTTGGCACCTCCCTCTCCCCTTGCTACACCTCCTCCTCCCGTAGTTGCTTGGCGAAGCCCTGCCGGAACTCTGCTGCATCCACCACCACGCCGTCGTGCTGCTGGATCTTCATCAACCTCTCCTTCCCCCTTGCTGGATCAAGAAGGAGGAGACTTCATGCTGACCGTACGTGTGTTGAACGTGGAGGTGCCGTCCGTTCGGCACTAGGATCTCCGGTGATTTGGATCACGACGTGAATGACTCCCTCAACCCCGTTCTCTTGAACGCTTCCGCTCGCGATCTACAAGGGTATGTAGATGCAATCCTCTCTCTCATTGCTGGAAGAACTCATAGATTGATCTTGGTGAATGTAGGAATTTTTTTATTTTATGCAACGTTCCCCAACACGAAGAGGGTTAGGGTTACACAAAGTCGGTTACAATGGTAGGAGATCTACATATCCGTATCGCCAAGCTTGCCTTCCATGCCAAGGAAAGTCCCATCCGGACACAGGACGGAGTCTTCAATCTTGTATCTTCATAGTCCAGGATTCCGGCCATCCGGACACCCCCTAATCCAGGACTCCCTCAGGGGGTTTGGGTGACACTAGCAGCGGTGGTAGCCACGGTACTACCGCTGCTACTGCCGCTACTACTACCGCTCAACCCGACACAAGGAGAGCACCCTCGAATCGAGGGGGTAGTAGTGCCAACCTAGGACGTACTGCCACCGATGCACCCAAGGGGTACTACCGTTGTAGAACAATGGTATTGCCGCTTGAGGTCCATGGGTGGTACTACCGCTCTGGCAGCGGTACTACCACTAGCACCTCACAACCTCCACTTTCGATGAAATGACAAACTCCAAGGAGAGGAAAGGAGCTGGGGGTGCATAGATGAAGTGTACGTGTTGATTCCACCCTAGCCTTTCCTATGCGGACCCCCTCTTGATAGTATGGTGTCTGCTATGTTTTGAGCTTGCGTTGGTTTTCCTTGAAGAGGAAAGGGTGATGCAGCAATAGTAGTGTAAGTATTTCCCTCAGTTTTTGAGAACCAAGGTATCAATCCAGTAGGAGGCTTCTCAAAAGTCCCATGCACCTACACAAACAAACAAAGAACTCGCAACCAACGCAATAAAGGGGTTGTCAATCCCTTCACGGCCACTTGCGAAAGTGAGATCTGATAGAGATATTATGATAAGATAAATATATTTTTGGTATTTTATAATATAGATTGTAAAAGTAAAGATGCAAATAAAAGTAGATTGAAAGCTTATATGATAAAAGATAGACCCCGGGGCCATAGGTTTCACTAGTGGCTTCTCTCAAGATAGCATAAGTATTACGGTGGGTGAACAAATTACTGTCGAGCAATTGATAGTAAAGCGAATAACTATGAGATTATCTAGGCATGATCATGTATACAGGCATCACGTTTGTGACAAGTAGACCGACTCCTGCCTCAGATCTACTACTATTACTCCACACATCGACCGCTATCCAAAGATGCATCTAGAGTATTAAGTTCATAAAGAACAGAGTAACGCATTAAGAGAGATGACATGATGTAGAGGGATAAACTCATGCAATATGATATAAACCCCATCTTTTTATCCTCGATGGCAACAATACAATACGTGCCTTGCTGCCCTTGCTGTCACTGGGAAAGGACACCGCAAGATTGAACCCAAAGCTAAGCACTTCTCCCATTGCAAGAAAGATCAATCTAGTAGGCCAAACCAAACTGATAATTCGAAGAGACTTGCAAAGATAACTTAATCACACATAAAAGAATTCAGAGGAGATTCAAATATTTCTCATAGATAAACTTGATCATAAACCCACAATTCATCGGATCTCGACAAACACACCGCAAAAAGAGTTACATCGAATAGATCCCCAAGAAGATCGAGGAGAACATGGTATTGAGATCCAAAAAGAGAGAAGAAGCCATCTAGCTAATAACTATGGACCCGAAGGTCTGTGGTAAACTACTCACAACTCATCGGAGGGGCTATGGTGTTGATGTAGAATCCCTCCATGGTCGATTCCCCCTCCGGCGGAGCACCGGCGAAGGCTCCAAGATGGGATCTCGCAGATACAGAAGGTTATGGTGGTGGAAATAGTTTTTCGTGGTCTCCTTTGATGTTCTCGGGGTACGTGGGTATAGATAGGAGGAACAAGTAGGTCAGTGGCCGCCTGAGGGGCCCATGAGATAGGGGGCGCACCCAGTAGGGGTGGGCGCGCCCTCCACACTCGTGGCCTCCTCGACTGCTTCTTGACTTGCACTCCAAGTCCTCTGGATCACGTTCATTCCAAAAATCACGCTCCCGAAGGTTTCGTTCCATTTGGACTCCGTTTGATATTCCTTTTCTTCGAAACACTAAAATAGGCAAAAAACAGCAATACCGACTGGGCTTCCGATTAGTAGGTTAGTCCCAAAAATGATATAAATGTGTAAAGTAAAGCCCATAAACATCCAAAACGGGTAATATAATAGCATGGAACAATCAAAAATTCTAGATACGTTGGAGACGTATCAAGCATCCCCAAGCTTAATTCCTGCTCGTCCTCGAGTAGGTAAATGATAAAAACAGATTTTTTTGATGTGGAATGCTACCTAGCATATTTCTCAATGTAATTTTCTTTATTGTGGCATGAATGTTCAGATCCAAATGATTCAAAATAAAAGTTCATATTGACATAAGAAATAGTAATACTTCAAGCATACTAATCAAAGCAATCATGTCTTCTCAAAATAACATGGCTAAAGAAAGTTATCCCTACAAAATCATATAGTCTGGCTGTTGCTCTATCTTCATCACACAAAGTATTTAATCATGCACAACCCCGATGACAAGCCAAGCAATTGTTTCATACTTTAGTAATCTCAAACTTTTTCAACTTTCACGCAATACATGAGCGTGAGCCATGGACATAGCACTATATGTGGAATAGAATGGTGGTTGTGGAGAAGACAAAAAGGAGAAGATAGTCTCACATCAACTAGGCATATCAATGGGCTATGGAGATGCCCATTAATAGATATCAATGTGAGTGAGTAGGGATTGCCATGCAATGGATGCACTATAGCTATAAATGTATGAAAGCTCAACAAAAGAAACTAAGTGGGTGTGCAACCAACTCGCTTGCTCACGAAGACCTAGGGCATTTTGAGGAAGCCCATCATTGGAATATACAAGCCAAGTTCTATAATGAAAAATTCCCACTAGCATATGAAAGTGACAACATAGGAGACTCTCTACCATGAAGATCATGGTGCTACTTTGAAGCACAAGTGTGGTAAAAGGATAGTAGCATTGTCCCTTCTATCTTTTTCTCTCATTATTTTTTTCTTTTTTTCTTTTTCATTTTTTTTCTTTTTGGGCCTTTTCCTTTTTTTTATTTGGCCTTTTTTTCTTATAAAGTCCGAAGTCTCATCCCGACTTGTGGGGGAATAATAGTCTCCATCATCCTTTCCTCACTGGGACAATGCTCTAATAATGAAGATCATCACACTTTTATTTACTTATAACTCAAGATTACAACTCAATACTTAGAACAAGATATGACTCTATATGAATGCCTCCGGTGGTGTACCAGGATATGCAATGAATCAAGAGTGACATGTATGAAAATTATGAAGGTGGCCTTGCCACAAATACAATGTCAACTACATGATCATGCAAAGAGCAATATGACAATAATGATGCGTGTCATATAAACGGAACGGTGGAAAGTTGCATGGAAATATATCTCGGAATGGCTATGGAAATGCCATAATAGGTAGGTATGGTGGCTGTTTTGAGGAAGGTATATGGTAGGTGTATGGTACCGACGAAAGTTGTGCGGCACAAGAGATGCTAGCAATGGTGGAAGGGTGAGAGTGCGTATAATCCATGGACTCAACATTAGTCATAAAGAACTCATATACTTATTGCAAAAATCTACAAGTCATCAAAAACAAAGTACTACGCGCATGCTCCTAGGGGGATAGATTGGTAGGAAAAGACCATCGCTCGTCCCGGACCGCCACTCATAAGGAAGACAATCAATAAATAAAATTGTGCTCCAACTTCATCACAAAGCGGTTCACCATACGTGCATGCTACGGGAATCACAAACTTCAACACAAGCATTCTTTAAATTCATAATCACCCAACTAGCATGACTTTTAATATCACTACCTCCATATCTCAAAACAATTATCAAGTATCAAATTGATCATAGCATCCAATTCACTTTCTATGATAGTTTTTATTATACCTAACTTGGGTGTCTACCATTCTAGGACCAATTTTATAACCATAGCAAATACCATGCTGTTCTAAGAGACTCTCAAAATAATATAAGTGAAGCATGAGAGATCAACAATTTCTTCAAAATTAAGCCACCGCCGTGCTCTAAAAGATATAAGTGAAGTACTAGAGCAAAAGCTATCTAACTCAAAAGATATAAGTGAAGCACATAGAGCATTCTAATAAATTCCAATCAAGTGGGATTCTCCCAAAAGGTGTGTACAACAAGGATGATTGTGGTAAACTAAAAAGCAAAAACTAATATCATACAAGACGCTCCAAGCAAAACACATATCATGTGGCGAATAAAAATATAGCTCCAAGTAAAGTTACCGATGAACGAAGACGAAAGAGGGGATGCCTTCCGGGGGCATCCCCAAGCTTAGGCTTTTGGCTATTATTGAATATCTTGGGGTGCCATGGGCATTCCCAAGCTTAGGCTTTTGCCACTCCTTATTCCATAGTCCATCAAAACTTTACCCAAAACTTGAAAACTTCACAACACAAAACTCAACAGGAAATCTCATAAGCTCCGTTAGTGAAAGAAAGCAAAACCACCACATAAGGTACTGTATTGAACTCATTCTTTATTTATATTGGCATTAAACCTACTGTATTTCAAGTTCTCTATGGTTCATACCACTTAATACTAGCCATAGATGCATCAAAATAAGCAAACAACACACGAAAAACATAATCTATCAAAAACAGAACAGCCTGTAGCAATCTGTAACTCTCGAATACTTCTGGAACTCTAAAAATCCTACCAAAATAGGAAGTCCTGGGAAATTTATCTATTGATCTAGAGCAAAAAAGAATCAACGCAAAAGCACGTTTATGTGAATTAACAAAACTAATTTCGTGTGTGCAAAGTTTCTATTTTTCAGCAGAATCAAATTAACTATCACCATAGGTTATCCTATAGGTTCTACTTGGCACAAACACTAATTAAAACATAAAAACAGATCTAAACAGAAGGTAGAAGCAAAATTTATTACAAAAGAGAAACACAAACAAAAAACACAAATAAAATTGGTTGCCTCCCAACTAGCGCTATCGTTTAACGCCCCTAGCTAGGCATAAAAGCGAGGATAGATATAAGTAGTGCCATCTTTGGCACTCAATTCATAAGTAGCTCGCATGATAGATTCAGAAGGTAATTTAACTTTCTTTCTTGGAAAGTGCTCCATGCCTTTCCTTAATGGAAATTGGAATCTAATATTCCCTTCCTTCATATCAATAATCGCGCCAATCGTTCGAAGGAAAGGTCTACCAAGAATAATAGGGCAAGAAAGATTGCAATCTTTATCAAGAACGATAAAATCTACGGGCACCAAATTTCTATCTGCAACAATAAGGACATCATTGATCCTTCCCATTGGCCTTTTAATGGTGGAATCCGCAAGGTGCAAATTTAAAGAGCAATCATCAAGATCATGGAAACCTAGAATATCACATAAAGTTTTCGGAATCGTGGAAACACTAGCACCCAAATCACATAAAGCATAACACTCATCATCAATCTTTATAGTAGGTTCCCACTCATCATTAAGTTTTCTAGGTATAGAAACTTCCAAATTAAGTTTTTCATCAAAAGATTGCATCAAGGCATCAATAATATGTTTGGTAAAAGCTTTATTTTGACTATAAGCATGAGGAGAATTCACAACGGATTGCAACAAGGAAATACAACCTTCTAAAGAATAATTATCATAATTAAATTCCTTGAAATCCAATATAGTGGGTTCAATGCTATTTAAAGTCTTGACCTATCCAATCCCACTTTTAGCAAATTTAGCATCAAGATCTAAAAACAACGAATCATTGGGACGCCTTTTAACTAAAGTTGACTCATCTCCAGTCCCATTATTATTAAGATTCATATTGCAAAACAAAGATCTAATAGGGGACACATCAATAACTTTAAGATCTTCATCATTATTTTCATGGAAACTAGAAGAACACGCCTTTACAAAGCAATCTTTCTTAGCACACAATCTAGCGGTTCTTTCTTTGCACTCATCAATGGAAATTCTCATAGCTTTGAGAGACTCATGGATATCATGCTTAGGAGGAGTAGATCTAAGTTTCAAAGAATCAACATCAAGCGAGAGTATATCAACGTTCGTAGCCAAATCATCAACTTTGAGCAATTTTTCTTCAAGCAAGGCATTAAAATTCTTTTGAGAGATCATAAATTCTTTCACACTATTCTCAAAATCTGAGGGTATCTTATTAAAATTACCATATGAATTATTGTAGTAATTTCCATAATTATTAGAGGAATTACTAGGGAACGGTCTAGGATTAAAGTTCCTCTATAAGCATTGTTTCCGAAACTATTCCTACCAACAAAATTCACATCCATAGATTCATTATTATTCTCAATCAAAGTAGACAAAGGCATATCATTGGGATCAATAGGAGCACTCTTAGTAGCAAACAATTTCATAAGTTCATCCATCTTTCCACTCAAAATATTAATTTCTTCTATAGCATTCACTTTTTTACTAGTAGATCTTTCGGTGTGCCATTGAGAATAATTAGCCATAATATTATCAAAAAGTTTTGTATCATCTCCTAAAGTGATTTCCATAAACGTGCCTCCCGCGGCCGAATCTAAAAGATTTCTAGAAGCAAAATTCAATCCGGCATAAAAAATTTATATGATCATCCATAAATTCAAACCATGAGTAGGGCAATTGCGAATCATCAATTTCATTCTTTCCCAAGATTGGGCAACATGCTCATGATCAAGTTGTTTAAAATTCATAATATCGTTCCTAAGAGTGATGATCTTAGCGGGAGGAAAATACTTAGAGATAAAAGCATCTTTGCACTTGTTCCATGAATCAATACTATTTTTAGGCAAAGACGAAAACCAAACTTTAGCACGATCTCTAAGTGAAAACAGAAATAACTTCAATTTAACAATATCATTATCCGTATATTTCTTGTTTTGCATATCACACAAATCAACAAAGTTGTTTAGATGGGTAGCGTCATCTTCACTAGGAAGGCCGGTGAATTGATCTTTCATAACAAGATTAAGCAAAGCAGTATTGATTTCACAAGACTCAACATCATTAAGAGGAGCAATCAGAGTACTAAGGAAATCATTATTATTGGTATTGGAGAAATCACACAATTTGGTATTATCTTGCGCCATGGCGACAAGTAATCCAACACACAAGCAAACAGAAAAAGGCAAGCGAAAAAGAGAGAGGAGATTGGGAAAGAGAGGGTGAATAAAACGGCAAGGGTGAAGTGGGGGAGAGGAAAACGAGAGGCAAATGGCAAATAATGTAAATGCGAGGGAGATGAGTTTGTGATGGGTACTTGGTATGTCTTCACTTGAGCGAAGACCTCCCCGGCAACGGCGCCAGAAATCCTTCTTGCTACGTCTTGATCTTGCGTTGGTTTTCCTTGAAGAGGAAAGGGTGATGCAGCAATAGTAGCAAAAGTATTTCCCTCAGTTTTTGAGAACCAAGGTATCACTCCAGTAGGAGGCTCCTCAAAAGTCCCACGCACCTACACAAACAAACAAATAACTCACAACCAACGCAATAAAGGGGTTGTCAATCCCTTCACGGCCACTTGCGAAAGTGAGATCTGATAGAGATAGTATAATATAGATTGGAAAAGTCAAGATGCAAATAAAAGTAGATTTAAAGCTTATATGATAAAAGATAGACCTTGGGGCCATAGGTTTCACTAGTGGCTTCTCTCAAGATAGTATAAGTATTACGGTGGGTGAACAAATTACTGTCGAGCAATTGATAGAATAGCGAATAATTATGAGATTATCTAGGCATGATCATGTATATAGGCATCATGTCCGTGACAAGTAGACCGACTCCTGCTTGCATCTACTACTATTACTCCACACATCGACCGCCATCCAGCATGCATCTAGAGTATTAAGTTCATAAAGAACAGAGTAACGCATTAAGAAAGATGACATGATGTAGAGGGATAAACTCATGCAATATGATATAAACCCCATCTTTTATCCTCGATGGCAACAATACAATACGTGCCTTGCTGCCCTCTTTGTCATTGGGAAAGGACACCGCAAGATTGAACCCAAAGCTAAGCACTTCTCCATTGCAAGAAAGATCAATCTAGCAGGCCAAACCAAACTGATAATTCGAAGAGACTTGCAAAGATAACTTAATCACACATAAAAGAATTCAAAGGAGATTCAAATATTTCTCATAGATAAACTTGATCATAAACCCACAATTCATCGGATCTCGACAAACACACCGCAAAAAGAGTTACATCGAATAGATCTCTAAGAAGATCGAGGAGAAAATGGTATTGAGATCCAAAAAGAGAGAAGAAGCCATCTAGCTAATAACTATGGACCCGAAGGTCTGTGGTAAACTACTCACAACTCATCGGAGGGGCTATGGTGTTGATGTAGAAGCCCTCTGTGGTCGATTCCCCCTCCGGCGGAGCGCCGGCGAAGGCTCCAAGATGGGATCTCGCGGATACAGAAGGTTACGGTGGTGGAAATAGTTTTTCGTGGTCTCCTTTGATGTTCTCGGGGTATGTGGGTATATATAGGAGGAAGAAGTAGGTCGGTGGCCGCCCGAGGGGCCCACGAGATAGGGGCGTGCCAGTGAGGGGGGCGCGCCCTCCACCTCGTGGCCGCCTCAATCGCTTCTTGACTTGCACTCCAAGTCCTCGGATCACGTCGCTCCAAAAATCACGCTCCCAAAGGTTTCATTCTGTTTGGACTCCGTTTGATATTCCTTTTCTTGGAAACACTGAAATAGGCAAAAAAAACAGCAAAACGGGCTGGGCCTCCGGTTAGTAGGTTAGTCCCAAAAATGATAATGTGTAAAGTAAAGCCCATAAACATCCAAAACGGGTAATACAATAGCATGGAACAATAAAAAATTATAGATATGTTGGAGATGTACCAGTGTCTCCTACGACTCAAGTCCACCAAAACCAAAACGAAAGAGACTACACCGTCTTCACTTAAAGCTCTGAGGGGTAGGAATCGTCTCATGCCAATGAATGAATTTCTGAAATACTCAACACACGCGATTAGTCCGCAAAAGCATTGTCATCAATCACCAAAACTACTTAGAGAGAGACATGCCCTAACAATCTCCCCCTTTTTAATCTCCCCCTTTTTGGTGGATTGATGACAACACGGGATTTGCACAAAGGAATGACATGATAATAACCGAATCTGAAAGACTACAAAATATAGATGGCCTCCCCTAGATGTGTGCACTTAAAAGAAGTGCCTTTAGATCGCAAAGTACACCCATTAGGATCAACACTCCTCCTATATTTTATAGTCTGACAACATTTGCATCAACAATGAGACATATATGAGCTAGGATGCAATGGAGTAGCAAGTGAGCAAAGTAGACATAAGAGATAAGCATGAACTCACAAACTACTCAAGTACTCGACATACAAAGATAATAATAGGATAGGGTAGCATATGTCTCACACCATATGATAGGGTACCAGGTCTCACGAGCACAAACCGAACCAAAAGCAAATGACGAGAAAAGAGTTTGCGAGAGAGAAAGACAGGGCAAATGAAACACACTCGCAACTCAACAATGACAAATCCCTAAACTCTCTCCCCCTTTGGCATCGAGACACCAAAAGGGCAAAGAGTGCTGCTACGGCCACAGGTGATAGCATAACTAATGATCTCCATCATCACATCCCCGCGTGATCGTCCGCTCCTCCGTCATCGGCAGGGGGCTGCTCGGTGTTTGAGTCAGTCCATGGGCAGTGCTGCTGAACCCACTCCTCCTCATCGGTGATCTTGCCATCAGACCCGCTAGCAATGGTTGCACCAAACTGATGCATGAGCTCTTTGTGGCGGCTCCTAGCTAGCCTTCTTCTCGGACACATGAGCCATATACTGTCAATGAGACTCCATGCAGAAAAGTTTCTTCATCTTGCGCTTAAGCTTCTTTGCCCATGAGGGCTCCGCTCCAGAGGGCACATAGTCCTCATCATCGCCAGCATCAACCTTTGCCTCAACCTCATCAGCACCTAACGGAATCCCAGACTTCGGAACTGAAGTGCCCCAGTTCTCCTTCTTCCTTGATCTCATGAGGGATCAACTCGCCAGTCTCCAGCACGACACTAGGATAAGTGTGCTCCCAAGCCTTCTCAATGAGCAACATGAGAAACAAACCATAGATAGGGCACTTGCACTCGGATATAGCGGAGAGAAGCTCATACCACATGACATGAGAGATATCCAGGGAATCTCCAGTGTTTCTTCCTTCTCATGCTGACAGAAAATTAACATGTCCACGAGAAACGAGTGAACCATATCCAAGCTCCCAATGCGTGGGAAAAGAGTCTCCTTGAAGATGCGATGAAGGATGTCCAGGTAGGCAGGAAGCTCATGCGTCTCCTTCTGCATCTCGAGGTTAATCTTCACAGTGCAGAATGGCCAGAGAGCTTGCTTATGAGTAGAGGTTGTCTTCCGGTGAGGATGAAAGCCAACTGGGTTCTCAAGCCCTTGATCTTCAATCTCAAACAATTCCATGAACGCCTTCCATTTGACAGACAGAAGTTTGCCATTAGTCATCCAAGTCAAGGTCCTTTCCACATCAGTGCCTAGATGAACCGTGGCATAGAACTGAGCCACCAAATCTGCATCAAAGTCCTTGTTGAACTCCATAATCCTGAGAATATTCAACTGAGAACACATCTGCAGAGCTTCACCAAAGTAGGCAAGATCCTTCTCCATATAGGCAATGTCGATGGAGCGGATATTGACATAAAGATTCTTCTTCGCCTTGATCACATCAAAATAGATTGCCCACTGAAAACGGTTCCAAAACGGGCGGTTGACCAAAGTGGATTCTTGATTTTCCGCATATGGGTTGCGCTAGCGCCTTTCCCAGAACTCCTTGATAGTCATCTCCGTCACAGGCTTGGCCTTAGGATTGAGCTTGTGCGCAATAGCCTTCTTTGGCGGAGGAGGAGGAGGAGGAGGAGGAGGAGGAGGAACACTTGAGGAGGCAGCCCCTGACTCAGAAGTGCGGTAGCGCTTTGATCCAGCACGCCCTGGGTTGACATGACGGGTAGGATGCTCCGAAGGACCATCACCTGGAGCCAAACACAAGAACACGAGAAACAACACAAGAGAACGAGCATACGCCAGCAGAAAGAGCAACAACAATCAAGGTTTGGTAAGAAAAGGAGGAAGTTGGCATCCAACGGTAGTACCGCGACAAGGCAGCGGTAGTACTGCCTATAGCCCTCAAGCGGTAGTACCGCTCCAAGAGAGCAGTAGTATCGCTCTAGGCAGAGGGGGTGGCGGTTCCTCACTGCCTCGGCCAAATCCGATACTGCCGGGGTGCCAAAATTCAAAAATTATCCTTCCAAACATCAATCTACGTAGTCTAGAAGCCTTCTCCAACCTACTCAATCCTTGATTTAGCCAAAAATCGAGAAATGCAGCAACTATTGCCCCTAAAGACTAGATCTGAAACCTAGACACAAAGAGAAAAGGGATGGGGTCAACACCGGCATCCATGGAAAGAGGACAGGGTGGGGATCAATTCCACCGGAGGAAATGGAGAGGGACGATCCGGAGACGGAGGCCCGCCGGAGCGCTCCCGCGGTGAGTGCGTCACTGGAGCACAAGGAGGACCGAGAGGGGCAAGTGAATGGGTATGGGGGAGAAAGAAACTCCCCCTGCCCAACATAACTCCCCCAGTCCCGCCTCGCAGCGGTAGTACCGCTCGGGTGGCGGTAGTACCACTTGATGTTAGTCAGCGATAGTACCGCGCAACCCCAGCGGTGGTACCGCCCAGCGAAACACGCAAAGACTAGATAAAAAATGGCTTAGCTCAAGCATGCAAGAAAAAACGACGAGGAGAGGGACCAAACACAAAGGCAGAAAAACACCCACGAGAGGACAAGAAACAAAAACACACAACTCTCAAAGAGAGGGCGGTGGACGAGGCCACCTATGTTTGAGTCAAGTGGTATGGCACCGCGAAGATTTTAACCTTGGGCCCATGACCAAAACTCATCTTTGAAGCACAAGTACCATAAAAAATGGCTAAAGTGAAAGACATGATCAATTTATGGATAATGGGGGAGGGAGAATTCATTGAGAGAACAAAACTCCCCCTATATCCATGCCTACACCTAAACTAGACATCAAGAAGAGTATGGTGGGGTGTGCAAAGTTTCAAGCCACATTGCTCAAATCAATGATATTTAGCTCATGCCTTAACTCGTGAAATCTTGCTTCATCCAAGGGCTTCGTGAAAATATCTGCAAGGTTATCATGAGTGTTGACATAGTTGAGCTTGATCTCCCCTCGCCTAATGTGATCCCGGATGAAGTGATACCGAATCTCAATATACTTTGTCTTGAAGTGTTGCACCGGGTTGAGAGAAATCTTGATGGCACTTTCATTGTCACACCAAAGAGGCACTTTGTCACAAATGAAACCATAATCCTTTAAAGTTTGCCTCATCCATAGAAGTTGAGCACAACAACTACCAACGGCTGATGAAGCTATGAACCTAGGGTAGGGTCATGGACCTGTCCAAGATACCCTCCCCAAGGACATCTCTAGAAGAAACCACCTTTCAATCGACCCGGAAATGTTCCACTCGACGGACTCGAAGACACTCGACCATGGAGCCAACCACTCGACTGCCAGGAGACCTAAAGTCACTCTGCATGCAAACAGTCAGTCGTTAAGTAGCTTTTATGGTCATCATAGCACTTTATTTGTGGCGTTACCAGTAACGCCCGATCTTAGTGTACCTTAAACCCTGCATAACTGAGGGCCGGAGGGGTCTGGCGAACTCTATATAAGTCACCCCTCCTCAGTGTAAAGGGTTCGCACTCCTGTAACTCATATATGCATAATCTAGTCGACCGCCTCCGGGCTCCGAGACGTAGGGATGTTACTTCCTACGAGAAGGGCCTGAGCTCGTAAACCTCTTGCGTATACAACTACTCCATAGCTAGGATCTTGCCTCTCCATTCCTACCCCCCTACATTACTGTCAGACTTAGAACCACGACAGTTGGCGCCCACCATGGGGCAGGTGTCTTAGCGACTTATTGGAGAAGTTGCGATTTTTCCGATCTCCTTCATCATGGTTTCAGGCGGAGTTTTGGTTGAGGGCCGCGAGATCCGTCTTGGCACGCTCATGTTCATCGCCGACGACTCCGCTTGGCTTCAGGAGGCTCCACTCGACATCGACGTGCTCCCTATCCGTGGGGCGACGCACTTTTGCGCGTTCGTCCGCGGCGTCCTCCTGCGGTAACTGTCGACCCAGTATCGGTCGACCCCTGTGTCGTCCTCCCTCCCTGTTTCCCGCCGGCACAAGCGCTCTGGTCGGTCGAGGCTTCAACGGTGGGTGAGGCACGTGGTGGCCCGCCAGTCGGCCACCCCCAAGTCGCGGCAATCGAGCCCGACGAATCTCGCTATGGCCTGTTCAATCTGTCGACTGGCTCCGCAGAGACTGCATCCGAGTGCGACAGCAGTGATCCAGCGGCGGTGGTTCTGATGGTTGATGGACCACGCAGTCCTCCCGGCTTTCCCCGCACCAACGGAGGTGACGGCGGAGGCGATCCGTCGCGTGCCCATGAAGAGTATCAACCCGAGCCTCTCACTTCGCTGCAGAGGGAAGAACTTCACCGCCGGAACATGGATGCGCTACACACTCCTATCGTCGGAGAAACCCCCGTGGCTCGTGCCTTAGAGGACGCGCGCTTGGCCAACTTGGCTGAGCGCACTCGATTGGAGAACCTCCAGTGAGCACTCGACGAGCGTGCGCGGCAACGGGTTCTAGAATCCAGTCGACGTCAACTCTTTCCACCACCAACTCAGGTATATCGAAATCCGATTCAGAATTTAGCAGCTGCAGCCCGTATTGCAGAGTCGATTCAGCCTTCCCAGTCAGAGGCTGGCAAAGGCTTGTTACAGATCAGAGCATTACTCCGGGCAGCAGGAGATCAAAATTCAGATGTATCGCAGTCACGGAATAGGATTCACAGCAGATCCATCGCTGCAAATACAGTCCAGTCGGCCCATAGCCCAAGATCGCCCCCGAGGCATGAGGAACGTGGAGACCGGCGTGATCAGTACAAGAACCGTGAGCAGTATGATCACCGACTCGATCGTGATGATCGACATCGAGTGCCCACCCCTCCCCCAAGGGGTGGATCGTACGCGCCTCGACAAAGAAGATGACGACGCCATGACAAGAAAGTTGGGCGAAGGATTCCAACGACCCTGTGGATCCGTGCTTTGATGCAAGATCCATTATCGTTCAAGGTTTGGTCGACAGGAACAGAGCTCACCAAGAAGGTCATGACAGGGATATACCCACCAGCAGCAGAGTACGCGTCTCAGGACCAGAGTGTTTCAGCAGAGCCATCAGGGCCGCGGTGATTCCTCCCAACTTCAAAGTTGGTGATCGAGTCGATAAGTTCACTAGTGAGTCCAAGCCTGATACTTGGCTTGAAGACTACCGAGTGTCTGTTCAGATTGGCGGCGGCAACGATGAGGTGGCCATGAAACACCTGCCTCTTATGTTGGAGGGCTCGGCCAGAGCATGGTTGAATCAGTTAGCACCCAGCAGCATTTACACTTGGGAAGATCTTGCCCGAGTGTTTGTCAGAACATTTGAAGGAACTTGCAAGCGACCGGCAGGGTTGACAGAGCTGCAATCTTGTGTGCAAAAGTCGAATGAAACTTTGAGGGATTACATCCAGAGATGGATCACATTGCATCACACGGTAGAGAATGTATCTGGTCACCAGGCAGTCTGTGCCTTCAAGGAAGGCGTTAAGTACAAAGAGCTAAACCTAAAATTCGGTCGAACCGGAGACATGTCTCTGAGTCAAAAGATGGAGATTGCCACCAAGTATGACAATGGTGAAGAAGAGGATCGGCTCCGGAGTGGCAAGCACAAGTCAGTCGCCCACGAAACCGGGGGAGGGAACTCCAGTCGGAAGCAGAAGCGGAAAGCCGAGCCAGCTGCTCCTGGAGAAGCCTTGGCCGTGACTCAAGGAAAGTTTAAAGGGAAGCCCAAAGGGTCTTGGAACCCTAAGAAGGTGAAGGACAAGGAAGGGAATGACGTGATGGATTTGCCGTGCCACATCCACACGACGAAAGATGAGGAGGGTAAATTCATTTACCCGAAACATACCACTCGACAGTGTCGGCTCTTGATCTAGCAATTCCAGGGGAAACAACCCAAAGATAAGGAAAATGAGTCAGACACAGTTGAAGATTAAGAAGATAGTGATGATGGATATCCCTAGGTCAATTCCACCCTGATGATTTTTGCTGATGTAGAAAGCAAAAGTCGATTGAAAGTTATCAACCGAGAGGTGAATATGGTTGCTCCGGCAACACCCAGTTATCTGAAATGGTCTCAGACTGCCATCACATTCGACCAGTCCGATAATCCGACACACATAGCCACCCCTGGGAGGCAAGCTTTGGTGGTCGACCCAGTCGTCGAAGGCACTCGACTGACTAAAGTTTTGATGGATGGTGGCAGTGGCCTGAATATATTGTATGCAGAGATGTTGAAAGGGATGGGCATTCCGATGTCCAGACTCAGTACCAGCAACATGAGTTTCCATGGGGTCATTCCTGGAAAGAAGGCTGAGTCACTCGGCCAAATTGCTCTTGATGTGGTTTTCGGTGATTCCAAGAATTACCGCAAAGAAAAGTTAATGTTTGAAGTTGTGGATTTCCAGAGTGCTTATCATGCTATTTTGGGCAGGCCAGCTTATGCACATTTCATGGCTCGACCATGCTATGTGTACCTCAAATTGAAGATGCCTGGTCCCAAAGGTGTGATCACTATTACTGGTAATCGGAAGAAGGCAGAAGAGTGCTTTTAGAAAGGCTCAAAGATCGCTGATGCTCAGATGGCAGTGGTAGAGTTGCAGGAATACCAGAAAACTGCAGATCTGACTGATTTGTTGCGAGCCAAGAAGCCCGCTACGGAATCAGTGTTTCAGTCGTCCGGTGAGACAAAGCCGATTCACATTCACCCGACCGACCCCAGTGCTGCTCCGACTCATATCTCTACAACACTCGACTCCAAATAGGAAGAAGCGCTCATCCAGTTCCTCCGTGATAACTAGGACATCTTCGCATGGAAGCCGTCTGACATGCCGGGTGTTCCCAGGGGGCTGGCTGAGCACCGTCTACGAGTCGACTCAAAAGTGAAACCTATCAAGGAACATCTTCGACGGTCCGCCGTCCAGAAGATAAAGGCCACTAGTGAGGAGGTGGCTCGGCTCTTAGCAGCGGAGTTTATCCGAGAGATTTACCACTCCAAGTGGCTCGCCAATGTTGTCATGGTCCCCAAGAAGGACAAGTCACTTCGCATGTGCATTGACTTCAGACATATCAATCGGGCCTGCCCGAAAGATCATTTTCCTCTCCCCCGCATCAAGCAAATAGTCGACTCAACTGCGGGATGTGAGCGCCTGTCTTTTTTAGACGCCTATTCGGTTACCATCAGATCCGTCTGTATGGACCCGACGAGATCAAAACAGCTTTCATCACTCCATTTGGGTGCTTCTGTTATGTCACCATGCCATTCGGCCTCACGAATGCCGGAGCCACGTTCATGAGGATGATTCAGAAGTGTTTGCTCACTCAAATCAGTCGGAATGTGGAAGCATACATGGATGATATTGTAGTCAAGTCACAGAAAGGTTCCGACCTGCTGACTGCTACCTCTTGAGCACTGCGTTGGATTTCCCCGAAGAGGAGAGGATGATGCAGTAAAGTAGCGTAAGTATTTCCCTCAGTTTTTGACAACCAAGTATCAATGCAGTAGGAGACCATGCACAAGTCCCTCGTACCTACACAAAACGATAGCTACTCGCAACCAATGCTTAGGGGTTGTCAATCCCTTCAAGGTCACTTACGAGAGTGAGATCTGATAGAGATAGTATTTTTGGTATTTTTGATAGATAGATGCAAAGTAAAAGTAAAGGCAAAGTAAAAACAAAGCAAGTAAATAAAGTGATATAGATTGATATGATGAGAATAGATCCGGGGGCCATAGGTTTCACTAGTGGCTTCTCTCAAGAGCATAAGTATTCTACGGTGGGTGAACAAATTACTGTTGAGCAATTGACAGAATTGAGCATAGTTATGAGTATATCTAGGCAATGATCATGTATATAGGCATCACGCTCAAAACAAGTAGATCAAAACGATTCTCGATCTACTACTATTACTCCACTCATCGATCGCTATCCAACATGCATCTAGAGTATTAAGTAAAAACAGAGTAACGCTTGTAAGCAAGATGACATGATGTAGAGGATAAATTCATGCAATATGATAAAAACCCCATCTTGTTATCCTCGATGGCAACAATACAATACGTGCCTTGCAACTCTTTACACATCGAGTAAGGACACCGCAAGATTGAACCCAAAGCTAAGCACTTCTCCCATTGCAAGAACTACCAATCTAGTTGGCCAAACTAAAAGGATAATTCAAGAGACTTGCAAAGATAACTCAATCATACATAAAAGAATTCAGAGAAGAATCAAATATTTTCCATAGATAATACTTGGATCATAAACCCACAATTCATCGGTCTCAACAAACACACCGCAAAAAGAAGATTACATCAAATAGATCTCCACAAGAGAGGGGAGAACATTGTATTGAGATCCAAAAGAGAGAAGAAGCCATCTAGCTACTAGCTATGGACCGAAGGTTTGAAGTAAACTACTCACACTTCATCGGAGGGGCTATGGTGATGATGTAGAAGCCCTCCATGGTGGATGCCCCCCCGTGAGCTCCTAACAGGCCCCAAGATGGGATCTCGTGGATCTGTAAGGTTGCGACAGTGGAATTAGGTTTTGGCTCTCGTCCGATCGTGCGGGATACGAGGTATATATAGGAGGAAGGAGTACGCCGGTGGAGCTTCAAGGGCCCACGAGGTAGGGGCGCACCTGTGGGGGCACCTCCACCTCGTGACCGCCTCGTGGCTTTCTTGACGGAGGGTCCAAGTCTCCGGATCTTATCTCGATGAGTAAATCACGCCCCGAAGGTTTCATTCCGCTTTGGACTCCGCTTGATATTCTGCTTTCTTGAAATAATTGAAAAAGGCAAAAATAGCAATTACGGCTGGGCCTCCGGTTAATAGGTTAGTCCCAAAAATAATATAAAATTGGAAAATAAAGCCCAATATAGTCCAAAACAGTAGATAAAGTAGCATGGAGCAATCAAAAATTATAGATACATTGGAGACGTATCACTGACTGACCTTGCTGAGACATTTGCCAACCTCAGGAGATATGATATCAAGCTTAATCCATCAAAGTGCACATTCGGAGTTCCTGGCGGAAAGTTACTTGGTTTTCTCGTTTCCGAACGAGGAATCGACGCCAATCCAGAAAAGGTTGGTACTATACTCCGAATAAACGTCCTGTGTGTGTGCACAATGTCCAGAAGCTTACTGGTTGCTTGGCCGCTTTAAGTCGATTCATCTCTCGTCTCGGTGAAAAGGCATTGCCTCTTTACCGACTGATGAAGAAGTCAGACAAGTTTGAGTGGACTCAAGTCGATGCAACGCTTGCGAGCTAAAAGCCCCGCTCTCCACCCAGCCGGTGCTTGCTGCCTCGGTCAAAAAGAGCCTTTTTGCTTACATTGCAGCCACGGGACAAGTCGTCAAGATCAGAATTACGGTCGAAGGGAAGAAGAAGGAAAAACCTTTAAAGTTCAAATACCAAAGATATTATGTTTCAAGTTTTGACCCCATCAAAGCAAAGATACCCTCATTATCGAAGCTTGTATATGGGATTTATATGACCACGAAGAAGGTTGCTCATTACTTTTCCGACCATTCCATTACAGCCATCAAGAACGCCCCATTGTCGAGATTCTCACACAATGAGATGCAATCGGGTCGAGTGGCAAATGGGCGATTGAACTCCTTCCCCTAGATATCAAGTTTGAGGCAAAGAAAGCCATCAAGTCTCAAGCAATAGCAGATTGCATCGCCGAGTGGATTGAACAGCAACTGCCGACTCAAGTTCACTCGGAGCACTGGACCATGTTCTTTGATGGATCTAAGATGCTGAATGGTTCCGGTGTTGGAGTAGTGTTGGTTTCCCCCCGAGGAGATAAGATCAGATATGTGCTCTAGATCCACTTTGATTCCTCCAATAACGAAGCAGAATACGAAGCATTTTTGTATGGGTTGCGTATGGCCATTTCACTCGGCGTCCATCGCCTCATGGTCTATGGTGACTCAGATTTGGAGGTTAATCAAGTGATGAAGGAGTGGGACGTCAGAAGTCCGGCCATGACTGGTTACTGCAATGCAGTGAGAAAGCTAGAGAAGAAATTCGAGGGGTTAGAGCTTCATCATATACCCCGACTGAAAAATCAAGCGGCTGATGATTTGGCAAAAATAGGTTCCAAGAGAGAAGCCATTCCTAGTAATGTGTTATTGGAGCACATCCACACACCATCAGTTCAAGAGGATCCTTTCACCGAAGAAGCCCCGCAGCCAAAAAGTGTCACGGATCCGACTGAAGTTGAGGTCCCAGCTGTGGTCGACCTGATCATGGAAGTTTTGGTCATCACTCCCGACTGGACAATGCCGTACATCGCGTATATCCTAAGGAAATAGCTCCCGGAGAACGAAGAAGAGGCTCGACAGATCATCCATGATCCAAGGCCTTTACTGCGATAAAGGGACAGTTGTACAGGGAAAGCGCGACTGGAGTCAGCCATAAATGTATAACACCAGAAGAAGGTCAGATAATTCTTGACGATATCCACTCGGGGACCTGTGGTCATCATGCGTCCTCTTGGACCATTGTGGCTAAAGCATACCGAGCAGGATTTTACTGGCCAAGAGCAAATGAAATGGCGAAGGAGATAGTCGACAAGTGTGAAGGATGTCAGTTCTATTCCAATATGTCACACAAACCCGCCTCAGCCTTGAAGACCATTCCACTCGTCTAGCCCTTCGCTGTTTGGGGGTTGGATATGGTCGGACCACTGAGAACTAGCAGGAGCGGCTTTACTCACTTGCTAGTGGCAGTTGACAAGTTTACTAAATGGATTGAGGCTAATGAAGGAAATATGCCCTAGAGGCAATAATAAAGTTATTATTTATTTCCTTATTTCATGATAAATGTTTATTATTCATGCTAGAATTGTATTAACTGGAAACATAATACATGTGTGAATACATAGACAAACATAGTGTCACTAGTATGCCTCTACTTGACTAGCTCGTTTATCAGAGATGGTTATGTTTCCTAGCCATGGACAAAAGAGTTGTCATTTGATTAACGGGATCACATCATTAGGAGAATGATGTGATTGACTTGACCCATTCCGTTAGCTTAGCACTTGATCGCTTAGTATGTTGCTATTGCTTTCTTCATGACTTATACAATGTTCCTACAACTATGAGATTATGCAACTCCGCTTACGGAGGAACACTTTGTGTGCTACCAAACGTCACAACGTGAATCGGGTGATTATAAAGGTGCTCTGGTGTGTCTCCAAAGGTACATGTTGGGTTGGCGATTTGAGATTAGGTTTTGTCACTCCGAATGTTGAAGAGGTATCTCTGGGCCCTCTCGGTAATACACATCACTTAAGCCTTGCAAGCATTGTAACTAATGAGTTAGTTACGGGATGAAGTATTACGGAACGAGTAAAGAGACTTGCCGATAACAAGATTGAACTAGGTATTGGATACCGACGATCAAATCTCGGGCAAGTAAAATACCGATGACAAAGGGAACAAAGTATGTTGTTATGCGGTTTGACCGATAAAGATCTTCGTAGAATATGTAGGAACCAATATGGGCATCCAGGTCCCGCTATTGGTTATTGACCAAGAATAGTTCTAGGTCATGTCTACATAGTTCTCGAACCCGGAGGGTCCACACGCTTAAGGTTTCGATGACAGTTATATTATGAGTTTATGAGTTTTGATGTACCGAAGGAGTTCGGAGTTCCAGATGAGATTGGGGACATGACGAGGAGTCTCGAAATGGTCGAGACGTAAAGGTCGATATATTGACGACTATATTCGAGTTCGGAAAGGTTCCGAGTGATTCGGTATTTTTCGAGTACCGGAGAGTTACGGAATTCGCCGAGGAGAAGTATTGGGCCTTATTGGGCCTCAAGGAAAGAGAGAGGGCTGCCTAGGGCAGGCCGCGCTTCCATGGCCTAGTCCGAATTGACTAGGGAGGGCCGCACCCTCCTTCCTTCCCTTCTCTCTTCCCTTCCTTGTCTCCTACTCCTAATACATGGAAGGACTCCTAGTTGGACTAGGAAAGAAGGAATCCTACTCCCGTGGGAGTAGGACTCCCTTGGGCGCCTCCTCCTCCCTTGCTCCTTTATATACGGGGCAGGGGGCACCCCATGACACACAAGTTGATCTATGGATCGCTCCTTAGCCGTGTCGGTGCCCCTTCCACCATATTCCACCTCGGTCATATCGTCATGAGTTTAGGCGAAGCCTGCGCGCCGTAGAACATCATCATCGTCACCACGCCGTCGTGCTGACGGAACTCATCTCCGGAGCTTCGCTGGCTCGGAGGCCGGAGATCGTCATCGAGCTGAACGTGTGCTGAACTCGGAGGCCCCGTACGTTCGGTGCTTGGATCGGTCGGATCGTGAAGACATACGACTACATCAACCGCGTTGTGCTAACGCTTCCGCTTACGGTCTACGAGGGTACGTGGACATACACTCTCCCCTCTCGTTGCTATGCCATCACCATGATCTTGCGTGTGCGTAGGATTTTTTTTGAAATTACTACGCTCCCCAACAAAGGGCATCCGAGCCTAGGTTTTATGCGTTGATGTTATATGAACGAGTAGAACACAAGTGAGTTGTGGACGATATAAGTCATACTGCCTACCAGCATGTCATACTTTGGTTCGGCGGTATTGTTGGATGAAGCGGCCCGGACCGACATTACGCGTACGCTTACGTGAGACTGGTTCTACTGACGTTCTTGCTATGGTTAAAACGGAGTCTATTTGACAAACTATCGTTGTGTTTTTGATGCGTAGGTGAGAATGGCTCTTGCTAAGCCCGTAGCAGCCACGTAAAATTTGCAACAACAAAGTAGAGGACGTCTAACTTGTTTTTGCAGGGCATGTTGTGATGTGATATGGTCAAGAGGTGATGAGATATAAGTTGTTGTATGAGATGATCATGTTTTGTTGAAGTTATCGGCAACTGGCAGAAGCCCTATGGTTGTCTCTTTGTTGCATAAGATGCAAGTGCCAAATAATTGCTTTACTATATCGCTATGCGATAGCAATAGTTGCAAGAGCAATAGTTGGCGAGACAACCATGTGATGACGCATTGATATAGATCAAGATGATGAAGATCATGGTGTCGTGCCGGTGACGATAGAGATCATGACAGTACTTTGGAGATGGAGATCAAAGGCGCAAGATGATCATGGCCATATCATGTCACATATTTTGATTGCATATGATGTTTATCTATTATACATCTTATTCTTGCTTTGATTGACGGTAGCATTTTAAGATGATCTCTCACTAATTATCAAGAAGTGTTCTCCTCGAGTATGCACCGCTGCCAAAGTTCGTCGTGCCTGCACACCACGTGATGATCGGGTGATAAGCTCTACGTCCATCTACAACGGGTGCAAGCCAGTTTTGCACACGCGGAATACTCAGGTTAAACTTGACGAGCCTAGCATATGCAGATATGGCCTCGGAACACGGAGACCAAAAGGTCGAGCGTGAATCATATAGTAGATATGATCAACATAGTGATGTTCACCATTGAAAACTACTCCATCTCATGTGATGATCGGTTATGGTTTAGTTGATTTGGATCACGTGATCACTTAGATGACTAGAGAGATGTCTGTCTAAGTGGGAGTTCTTAAGTAATATGATTAATTGAACTTAAATTTATCATGAACTTAGTCCTGGTAGTATTTTGCAAATTATGTTGTAAGATCAATAGCTTGCGTTGTTGCTTTCATATGTTTATTTTTGATATGTTCCTAGAGAAAATTGTGTTGAAAAATGTTAGTAGCAATGATGCGGATTGGATCCGCGATCTGAGGTTTATCTTCATTGCTGCACAGAAGAATTATGTCCTTAATGCACCGCTAGGTGGCAGACCTATTGCAGGAGCAGATGCAGACGTTATGAACGTTTGTCTAGCTCAATATGATGACTACTTGATAGTTTAGTGCACCATGCTTAACAGCTTAGAATCGGGACTTCAAAGACGTTTTGAACGTCATGGACCATATGAGATGTTCCAGGAGTTGAAGTTAATATTTTAAGAAAATACCCGAGTTGAGAGATATGAAGTCTCCAACAAGTTCTATGGCTAAAAGATGGAGGAGAATCGCTCAACTAGTGAGCATGTGCTCAGATTGTCTGGGTACTACAATCGCTTGAATCAAGTGGGAGTTAATCTTCCATATAAGATAGTGATTGACGAGTTCTTCTAGTCACCATCACCAAGTTAGTAGAACTTTGTGATGAACTATAGTATGCAAGGGATGACGAAAACGATTCCCGAGCTCTTCGTGATGTTGAAATCGACGAAGGTAGAAATCAAGAAAGAGCATCAAGTGTTGATGGTTGACAAGATCACTAGTTTCAAGTAAAGGGCAAAGGGAAAGAAAGGGGAACTTCAAGTAGATTGACAAGCAAGTTGTCACTCCCACAAAGAAGCCCAAAGCTGAACCAAAGCCTGAAACTAAGTGCTTACACTGCAAAGGAAATGGTCACTAGAAGCGGAAATGCCCTAAATATTTGGTGGATAATAAGGATGGTAAAGTGAAAAAGGGTATATTTGATATATAGGTGTTTGATGTGTGCTTTACTAGTGTTTATAGCAACCCCTCGGTATTTGGTACTGGTTCAGTTGCTAAGAGTAGTAACTCAAACGGAGTTGCGTAGAAAAAGCGAAACTAGTTAAGGGTGAAGTGACGATGTGTGTTGAAAGTAGTTTCAAGATTGATATGATCATCATCGCACACTCCCTATACTTTCGGGATTAGTGTTGAACCTAAATAAATGTTATTTGGTGTTTGCTTGAGCATGAATATGATTTGATCGTGTTTATTGCAATACGGTTATTCATTTAAGTAAGAGAATAAACTGTTGTTCTGTTTACATGAATAAAACCTTATATGGTTACACACCCAATGAAAATGGTTCATTGGATCTCCATCGTAGTGATACACATATTCATAATATTGAAACCAAAAGATGCAAAGTTAATAATGATAGTGCAACTTATTTGTGACACCGCCGTTTAGGTCATATTAGGTAAAGCGCATGAAGAAACTCCATGCTGATGGGATTTTGGAATCACTTGATTATGAATCACTTGATGCTTATGAACCATGCCTCATGGGCAAGATGACTAAGTCTCCGCTTCTCCGAATAATGGAGCGAGCAACCGACTTATTGGAAATAATACATACTGATGTATGCGATCCAATGAGTATTGATGCTCGTGGCAAGTATCGTTATTTTCTGACCTTCACAGATGATTTAAGCAGATATGGGTATATCTACTTGATGAAACATAAGTCTGAAATAGTTGAAAGATTCAAAGAATTTCAGAGTGAAGTGGAAAATCATCGTAACAAGAAAATAAAGTTTCTGCGATCTCATCGTGGAGGAGAATATTTGAGTTACGAGTTTGGCCTTCATATAAAACAATGTGGAATAGTTTCACAGTTCACGCCACCTGGAACACTACAACATTATGGTGTGTCCGAACGTCGTAATTGTACTTTATAAGATATGGTGCGATCTATGATGCCTCTTACCGGTTTACCACTATCGTTTTGGGGTTATGCATTAGAGACAGCTGCATTCACTTGAAATAAGGCACCATCAAAATCCGTTGAGACGACAACATATGAACTGTGGTTTAGCAAGAAACCCAAGTTGTCGTTTCTTAAAGTTTGGGGCTGCGATGCTTATGTGAAAAAGTTTCATCCTGATAAGCTCGAGCCCAAATCGGAGAAGTGTGTCTTCATAGAATACCCAAAGGAAACTGTTGGGTACTCCTTCTATCACAGATCCTAAGGCAAAACATTCGTTGCTAAGAATGGATCCTTTCTAGAGAAGGAGTTTCTCTCAAAAGAAGTGAGTGGGAGGAAAGTAGAACTTGATGAGGTAACTATACCTGTTCCCTTATTGGAAAGTAGTTCATCACAGAAATCAGTTCCTGTGACAAATACACCAATTAGTGAGGAAGCTAATGATATTGATCATGAAACTTCAGATCAAGTTACTACAGAACCTCGTAGGTCTTCCAGAGTAAGAGCCGCACCAGAGTGGTGTAGTAATCATGTTTTGGAAGTCATGTTACTAGACCATGATGAACCTACGAACTATGAGGAAGCGATGATGAGCCCAGATTCCGCAAAATGGCTGGAGGCCATGAAATCTGAGATAGGATCCATGTATGAGAACAAAGTGTGGACTTTGGTGGACTTGCCCGATGATCGGCAATCCATAGAAAATAAATGGATCTTTAAGAAGACGGACGTTGATAGTAGTGTTACTATCTACAAAGCTCGAATTGTCGGAAAAAAGGTTTTTCCACAAGTTCAAGGTGTTGAATACAATGAGATTTTTTCTCACTCGTATCGATGCTTAAAAGTCTGTCCGAATCATGTTAGCAATTGCCACATTTTATGAAATTTGGCAAAAGGATGTCAAAACTGCATTCCTTAATGGATTTATTAAATAAGAGTTGTATATGATGCAACCAGAAGGTTTTGTCAATCCTAAAGGTGCTAACAAAATGTGCAAGCTCCAGCGATCCATCTATGGACTGGTGCAAGCATCTTAGAGTTGGAATATACGCTTTGATAAGTTGATCAAAGCATATAGTTTTGTGCACTTACGGTGAAGCCTGTATTTACAAGAAAATGAGTGGGAGCACTACAACATTTCTGATAAGTATATGTGAATGACATATTGTTGATCAGAAATAATGTAGAATTATTCTGCAAAGCATAAAGGAGTGTTTTGAAGGAGTTCTTTAAAAGAAAGACTTCAGTAAAGCTACTTACATATTGAGCATCAAGATCTATTGAGATAGATTAAGACGCTTGATAAGTTTTTCAATAAGTACATACCTTGACAAGATTTTGAAATAGTTCAAAATGGAACAGTCAAACAAAGAGTTCTTGCCTGTGTTGCAAAGGTGTGAAATTGAGTAAGACTCGAATCCCGACCAAGGCAGAAAATAGAAAAGAGAATGAAAGTCATTCCCTATGCCTCAGTCATAGGTTCTACAAAGTATGCCATGCTATGGACCAGACCTATTGTATACTCTGCCCTGGTTTGGCAAGGGAGTACAATAGTGATCTAGGAGTAGATCACTGGACATTGGTCAAATATTTCTCGATTATGGAGGTGATAAAAGAGCCCGTCGTAAAGAGTTACATTGGTGCAATCTTTTACACCGATCCTGATGACTCTAAGTCTCAATCTGGATACATATTGAAAGTGGGAGCAATTAGCTAGAGTAGCTCCGTGCAGAGCATTATAGACATAGAATATTTGCAAAATACATACGGCTCTGAATATGACAGACCCGTTGACTAAGCTTCTCTCACGAGCAAAACATGATCACACCTTAGTAATCTTTGGGTGTTAATCACATAGTGATGTGAACTAGATTATTGATTCTAGTAAACCCTTTGGATGTTGGTCACATGATGATGTGAACTATGGGTGTTAATCATATACAGATATGAATATTGGTGTTAAATCACATGGCGATGTGAACTAGATTATTGACTCTAGTGCAAGTGGGAGACTGAAGGAAATATGCCCTAGAGGCAATAATAAAGTTATTATTTATTTCCTTATTTCATGATAAATGTATATTATTCATGCTAGAATTGTATTAACTGGAAACATAATACATGTGTGAATACATAGACAAACATAGTGTCACTAGTATGCCTCTACTTGACTAGCTCGCTTATCGAGAGATGGTTATGTTTCCTAGCCATGGACAAAAGAGTTGTCATTTGATTAACTAGATCACATCATTAGGAGAATGATGTGATTGACTTGACCCATTCCGTTAGCTTAGCAGCTTGATCGCTTAGTATGTTGCTATTGCTTTCTTCATGACTTATACAATGTTCCTACAACTATGAGATTATGCAACTCCGTTACCGGAGGAACACTTTGTGTGCTACCAAACGTCACAACGTAATCGGGTGATTATAAAGGTGCTCTACAGTGTCTCCAAAGGTACATGTTGGGTTGACGATTTCGAGATTAGGTTTTGTCACTCCGATTGTCGGAGAGGTATCTCTGGCCCTCTCGTAATACACATCACTTAAGCCTTGCAAGCATTGTAACTAATGAGTTAGTTACGGGATGAAGTATTACGAACGAGTAAAGAGACTTGCCGATAACGAGATTGAACTAGGTATTGGATACCGACGATCAAATCTCGGCAAGTAAAATACCGATGACAAAGGGAACAAAGTATGTTGTTATGCGGTTTGACCGATAAAGATCTTCACATTTTAAGATGATCTCTCACTAATTATCAAGAAGTGTTCTCTCCGAGTATGCACCGCTACAAAGTTCGTCGTGCCTGCACACCACGTGATGATCGGGGTGATAAGCTCTACGTCCATCTACAACGGGTGCAAGCCAGCTTTTGCACACGCGAATACTCAAAGTTAAACTTGACGAGCCTAGCATATATAAGATATGGCCTCGAACACGGAGACCAAAAGGTCGAGCGTGAATCATATAGTAGATATGATCAACATAGTGATGTTCACCATTGAAAACTACTCCATCTCATGTGATGATCGGTTATGGTTTAGTTGATTTGGATCACGTGATCACTTAGATGACTAGAGAGATGTCTGCGTCAATGGGAGTTCTTAAGTAATATGATTAATTGAACTTAAATTTATCATGAACTTAGTCCCGTAGTATTTTGCAAATTATGTTGTAAGATCAATAGCTTGCGCTGTTGCTTTATATGTTTATTTTTGATATGTTCCTAGAGAAAATTGTGTTGAAAAATGTTAGTAGCAATGATGGATTGGATCCGCTGATCCGAGGTTTATCTTCATTGCTGCGCGTTGAAGAATTATGTCCTTAATGCACCGCTAGGTGGCGCACTCCATTGCAGAGCAGATGCGCACGCTATGAACGCTTGTTCAGCTCAATATGATGACTACTTGATAGTTTAGTGCACCATGCTTAACAGCTTAGAATCGGGACTTCAAAGACGTTTTGAACGCCATGGACCATATGAGATGTTCCAGAGTTGAAGTTAATATTTTAAGAAAATACCCGAGTTGAGAGAGATGAAGTCTCCAACGAAGTTCTATGGCTAAAAGATGGAGGAGAATCGCTCAACTAGTGAGCATGTGCTCAGATTGTCTCGGGTACTACAATCGCTTGAATCAAGTGGGAGTTAATCTTCCATATAAGATAGTGATTGACAGAAGTTCTTCTAGTCACCATCACCAAGTTAGTAGAACTTCGTGATGAACTATAGTATGCAAGGGATGACGAAAACGATTCTCGAGCTCTTCGTGATGTTGAAATCGACGAAGGTAGAAATCAAGAAAGAGCATCAAGTGTTGATGGTTGACAAGATCACTAGTTTCAAGTAAAGGGCAAAGGAAAGAAAGGGGAACTTCAAGTAGATTGACAAGCAAGTTGTCACTCCCACAAAGAAGCCCAAAGCTGAACCAAAGCTCTGAAACTAAGTGCTTACATCGCAAAGGAAATGGTCACTAGAAGCGAAATGCCCTAAATATTTGGTGGATAATAAGGATGGTAAAGTGAAAAAGGGTATATTTGATATATAGGTGTTTGATGTGTGCTTTATTAGTGTTTATAGCAACCCCTCTGGTATTTGGTACTGGTTCAGTTGCTAAGAGTAGTAACTCAAACGGAGTTGCGTATAAACAGAAACTAGTTAAGGGTGAAGTGATCATGTGTGTTGAAAGTAGTTTCAAGATTGATATGATCATCATCGCACACCCCCTATACTTTCGGATTAGTGTTGAACCTAAATAAATGTTATTTGGTGTTTGCTTGAGCATGAATATGATTTGATCGGTTTATTGCAATACGGTTATTCATTTAAGTAAGAGAATAAACTGTTGTTCTGCTTACATGAATAAAACCTTATATGGTTACACACCCAATGAAAATGGTTCATTGGATCTCCATCGAGTGATACACATATTCATAATATTGAAACCAAAAGATGCAAAGTTAATAATGATAGTGCAACTTATTTGTGATACTGCCGCTTAGGTCATATTATGTAAAGCGATGAAGAAACTCCATGCTGATGGGATTTGGAATCACTTGATTATGAATCACTTGATGCTTATGTAACCATGCCTCATGGGCAAGATGACTAAGTCTCCGCTTCTCGGAATAATGGAGCGTTAAATCGATTTATTGGAAATAATACACGATGTATGCGATCCAATGAGTATTGATGCTCGTGGCAAGTATCGCTATTTTCGACCTTCACAGATGATTTAAGGTAGTATGGGTATATCTACTTGATGAAACATAAGTCTGAAATAGTTGAAAGATTCAAAGAATTTCAGAGTGAAGTGGAAAATCATCGTAACAAGAAAATAAAGTTTCGCGATCTCATCGTGGAGGAGAATATTTGAGTTACGAAGTTTGGCCTTCATATAAAACAATGTGGAATAGTTTCAGCCTCACGCCACCCGAACACTACAACATTATGGTGTGTCCGAACGTCAGAATTGTACTTTATAAGATATGGTGCGATCTATGATGCCTCTTACCGGTTTACCACTATCGCTTTTGGGTTATGCATTAGAGACAGCTGCATTCACTTGAAATAAGGCACCATCAAAACTGCTGAGACGACAACATATGAACTGTGGTTTAGCAAGAAACCCAAGTTGTCGCTTTAAAGTTTGGGGTCATGCTGGCTTATGTGAAAAAGTTTCATCCCGATAAGCTCGAGCCCAAATCGAGAAGTGTGTCTTCACAGAATACCCAAAGGAAACTGTTGGGTACTCCTTCTATCACAGATCCTAAGGCAAAACATTCAAGGTTAAGAATGGATCCTTTCTAGAGAAGGAGTTTCTCTCAAAAGAAGTGAGGGAGGAAAGTAGAACTTGATGGAGGTAATCATAATTGCCCCCTTATTGAAAGTAGTTCATCGCTGAAATCTGCCTCGTGCACAAATACACCAATTAGTGAGGAAGCTAATGATATTGATCATGAAACTTCGATCAAGTTACTACGTAACCTCGAGGTCTTCCAGAGCCGCACTGAGTGGTGTAGTAATCATGTTTTGGAAGTCATGTTACTAGACCATGATGAACTCAATTAACTATGAGGAAGCGATGATGAGCCCAGATTCGCAAAATGGCCGGAGGCCATGAAACGAGATAGGATCCATGTATGAGAACAAAGTGTGGACTTTGGTGACTTGCCCGATGATCGGCAATCCATAGAAAATAAATGGATCTTTAAGAAGACGGACGCTGATAGTAGTATTATTATTCACAAAGCTCGAATTGTCGAAAAAGGTTTTTCCACAAGTTCAAGGTGTTGAATACAATGAGATTTTTTCACCAGACGATGCTTAAAAGTCCGTCTAATCATGTTAGCAATTGCCACATTTTATGAAATTTGGCAAAGGATGTCAAACTGCATTCCTTAATGGATTTATTAAATAAGAGTTGTATATGATGCAACCAGAAGGTTTTGTCAATCCTAAAGGTGCTAACAAAATGCAAGCCCAAATGATCCATCTATGGACCTGCAAGCATCTTAGAGTTGAAATATACGCTTTGATAAGTTGATCAAAGTATATAGTTTTGTATGACTTACGGAAGCCTCGATTTACAAGAAAATGAGTGGGAGCACTACAACATTTCTGATAAGTATATGTGAATGACATATTGTTGATCGTAAATAATGTAGAATTATTCTCGCAAAGCATAAAGGAGTGTTTTGAAGGAGTTCTTTAAAAGAAAGACTTCAAAGAAAGCTACTTACATATTGAGCATCAAGATCTATTGAGATAGATTAAGACGCTTGATAAGTTTTTTCAATAAGCATATTCTTGACAAGATTTTGAAATAGTTCAAAATGGAACAACCAAACAAAGAGTTCTTGCTCAGGTTGCAAAGGTGTGAAATTGAGTAAGACTCGACTCCCAACCAAGGCAGTAAAATAGAAAAGAGAATGAAAGTCATTCCCTATGCCCTACCATAGGTTCTACAAAGTATGCTATGCTATGGACCAGACCTATTGTATACTCTGCCCTGGTTTGGCAAGGAGTACAATAGTGATCTAGGAGTAGATCAACGACATTGGTCAAATATTTCTCGATTATGGAGGTGATAAAAGAGCCCGTCGAAAGAGTTACATTGGTGCAATCTTTACACCGATCCGATGACTCTAAGTCTCAATCTGGATACATATTGAAAGTGGGAGCAATTAGCTAGAGTAGCTCCGCAAGAGCATTATAGACATAGAATATTTGTAAAATACATAACGGCTCAATATGACAGCAATCTGCTGACTAAGCTTCTCTCACGAGCAAAACATGATCACACCTTAGTAATCTTTGGGTGTTAATCATATAGTGATGTGAACTAGATTATTGATTCTAGTAAACCTTTGGATGTTGGTCACATGATGATGTGAACTATGGGTGTTAATCATATACAGATATGAATATTGGTGTTAAATCACATGCTGATGTGAACTAGATTATCGACTTTAGTGCAAGTGGGAGATCAAGGAAATATGCCCTAGAGGCAATAATAAAGTTATTATTTATTTCCTTATTTCATGATAAATGTATATTATTCATGCTAGAATTGTATTAACCGAAACATAATACATGTGTGAATACATAGACAAACATAGTGTCACTAGTATGCCTCTACTGACTAGCTCTGCTTATCAAAGATGGTTATGTTTCCCAGCCATGGACAAAAGAGTTGTCATTTGATTAACGAGATCACATCATTAGGAGAATGATGTGATTGACTTGACCCATTCCGTTAGCTTAGCACTTGATCGCTTAGTATGTTGCTATTGCTTTCTTTCATGACTTATACAATGTTCCTACAACTATGAGATTATGCAACCCTGCTAACGGAGGAACACTTTGTGTGCTACCAAACGCACAACGTGAATCGGGTGATTATAAAGGTGTTTCAGTGTGTCTCCAAAGGTACATGTTGGGTTGACGATTTCGAGATTAGGTTTTGTCACCTCGATTGTCTGAGAGGTATCTCCGGCCCTCTCGCAATACACATCACTTAAGCCTTGCAAGCATTGTAACTAATGAGTTAGTTACGGATGAAGTATTACCGAACGGTAAAGAGACTTGCCGATAACTAGATTGAACTAGGTATTGGATACCGACGATCAAATCTCTGCAAGTAAAATACCGATGACAAAGGGAACAAAGTATGTTGTTATGCGGTTTGACCGATAAAGATCTTCAGAGAATATGTAGGAACCAATATAGGCATCCAGGTCCCGCTTATTGGTTATTGACCAAGAATAGTTCTAGGTCATGTCTACATAGTTCTCGAACCCGTAGGGTCCCGTGACGCTTAAGGTTTCATGACAGCTTATATTATGAGTTTATGAGTTTTGATGTACCGAAGGAGTTCGAGTCCCGGATGAGATCAGGGACATGACGAGGAGTCTTGAAATGGTCGAGACGTAAAGATCGATATATTGACGACTATATTCGAGAGTCGGAAAGGTTCCGAGTGATTCGGTATTTTCTTGTATACGAGAGTTACGGGAATTCGCCAGGAGAAGTATTGGGCCTTATTGGGCCCCTCAAGGAAATAGAGAGGGGCTGCCCAGGGCCGCTGCCGCTCCCCCATGGCCTAGTCCGAATTGACTAGGGGAGGGCCACACCCTCCTTCCTTCTCCCTCTCTTCCCCCTTCCTTGTCTCCTACTCCTAATACATGGAAGGACTCTTAGTTGACTAGAAAGAAGGAATCTTACTCCGTGTGAGTAGGACTCCCTTGGCGCGCCTCCTCCTAGGGCCGGCCTCCTCCCTTGCTCCTTTATATACGGCAGGGGGCACCCCATGACACACAAGTTGATCTACGGATCATTCCTTAGCGCGCAGTGCTGCCCCTTCCACCATATTCCACCTCGGCATATCGTCATGAGTTTAGGCGATGCCTCGCGCCGAGTAGATCATCATCGCTACCACGCTGGGCGCCGACAGTAACTCATCTCCGGAGCTTTCACTGGATCGGAGGCCGAGATCGCCATCGTCGAAGGTGTGCAGAACTCGGAGGCCCCGCAGACGCTCGGTGCTTTGATCGTTGGATCGTGAAGACGATGACTACATCAACCGCTACAGTTAACGCCCGCCATTTGGCCTACGAGGGTACGTGGACATAGACTCTCCTCTCTCTGTTATGCCATCACCATGATCTTGCGTAGCGAGGAATTTTTTGAGATTACTACGTTCCCAAAAGCTAAACCTATCAAGAATCTCGGCGTTTGCACTGCTATCAGCTTTTGTCAGGAGTTGATATTCAGATATGGAGTTCGCATAGCATCATCATCGATAATGGGTCAACTTCGATTCCGACAAGTTCAAAGCCTTGCGCCTCTCAAGGCACACGAGTCGACTATGCTTCAGCCGCCACCCTCAATGAATGGACAAGCGGAACAAGCAAACGGCCTAATTCTCAAAGGACCGAAACCCCGCTGATGTGTGATCTCAAGCACGCAGCAGAAAGGTGGGTCGATTTAACTTCCATTAGTTCTTTGGGGATTGAGGACCACTTTAATCGGTCGATCTGGCTAACTCCATCTGGCGCTTCGCCGAGTCACCTTCTTCACAATGCACCCCGAGTCGAAGCTTTACTTCAAGATGAAGTGTAACAAGCCCGCAAGCAGACGACTCGACCTTCTCGAAGAAGAAAGAGAGATGGCCATGATCCGATCGACTATTTATCGCCAGGATCTGCATCGATTCCATGCCGTAAACATGAAGAGTCGAGCCTTCCAAGAAGGAGATTTGGTCCTCCGAGTGGATCATCGTAGGTTACACAAGCTCGCTTCCTACTTGGGAAGGCCCTTCATCGTCACCAAAGTCCTCCACAATGGAGCATACCGTTTTTACAATGTCAATCGACAGATTGATGAGCCACGGGCTTGGAATGCGGAGCTGCTCCACCCTTTTTATACTTAGGTACTCACTGGATGAGATATAACAAAAGTACCTCAGTAGTTTGTTTATCAAAGACAAGAGTGTTATAATTTTCCCAAGGATTGTTGTTGTTTTTGTTTACTTGAGAAATCCCTGCAGGTGGCTTAGTCAGCGAACCGCTTCGCTTAAGTTTGTAAAAAATATCCCCGCCGAAAGTGATCTGCAGCAAGCTTCTCACTGGGGCTTAGATGCTAATCCATTTCGCCTAAGTATTTGAAAATCCTACCGAGTGACGAGCAAGCCTCTCACCTGAGGCTTAGCTGCTAATCCGCTTTGCCTAAGTATTTAAAATCCCACCGAGGGAGAGCAACCTCCACTGGGGCTTACTGCATTCAAAGACTAGCCTAAGTATTTAAAAATCCCACTGAGGGAGAGCAAACCTCCCACCTGGGGCTTAGTAGCAGCACCAAGACTACTTAAGTATTTAAAATATCCCACCGAGTGGAGAGCAATCCTCCTCCTCGGGCTTAGCTGCAGTCCAAGACTGCCTAAGTATTTAGTAAAATCCCACCGAGTGGGAGAGCAATCCTCCCACCGGGGCTTAGCAGCAGTCCAAGATGCCTAAGTATTTAAAATCCCACCGAGTGGAGAGCAAACCTCCCACTGGGGCTTAGCTGCAGCCCAAGACTACCTAAGTATTTAAAAAATCCCAACGAGTGGAGAGCAATCCTCCCACCGGGGCTTAGCTGCATTCCAAGATTTGCCTAAGTATTTAAAAATCCTACCGAGTGGAGAGCAATCCTCCCACCTGGGCTTAGCTGCAGTCCAAGACTGCCTAAGTATTTTAAAATCCCACCGAAAGGGAGAGCAATCCCACCACTGGGGCTTGAAGTCACAGTCCAAGACTGCCATTTATTTAAAATCCTACCGAAAGTGGAGAGAATCCTCCACACCTGGGGCTTAGCTGTAGTCTAGTACTCGCCAAGTATTTAAAAATCCCACTGAGGGAGAGCAATCCTCCCACTCTGAGGCTTAGCATGCAGTCCAAGACTGCCAAGTATTTATTCCATTCCGATTGCAAGGATGACGAGGTGCAAGTCGACCGCTACCTTTTCCTTCGAGCTACACCACAAATACAACGCGCGCTTCAGAAGGATGACGAGGTGCAGGTCGATCGCTACCTTCTCCTTCGAGCTACGCCACAAATACAACATGCGCCCGCATGACGACGAGGTGCGTGTCGATCGCTACCTTCTCCTTCGTGAGCTACACCACAAATATAACGCTGCGCCTGAAGGACCATTTCGAGGTGCAGGTCGACTGCTACTCTCTCCTTCGAGCTACGCCACAAATACAACGCAGTGCTCGCAAGGACGACGAGGTGCAGGTTCATCACGCCTCTCCTCTTCGAAGTCGCCACAAATACAACGCGCGCCCATCCTCGATCCGCAAGGATGCGTGTCATCCGCAATCTGTGCTCCATCCTACACCGCAAGAGTGATGAAGTGCAGGTCGATCGACTTTCCACCTCGTAGCTGTGTTTCAAGCACTAAAGTATATTCCGAGTGAAGAACAAAGTTTGCTCAAGGCAAATGCAAGCATATTCAACGATAAGTCAAGTCAGATAACATCCTACGGGTTCGTGGCGCTCAGCATCAAGCCTGTAAAAGTTTATTGGTTACAAAATCACTCGCATTCCGAGGCAAATTTAAGGCAAAGCATAGAAGTTTTTCTTACTCCTCATGTGGAGGACTGGAGGGCGCAATAAACTGCTCCGCATCAATTCCACAAGGATCCGAGTGGCATCAAAGAATGAAGGTCTCCCATGAAAGATTGGAAGTCGTGTTTTTGTATTGGCAACTTTGATGGACACTAGCTTCTCCTCTCAAGATCCTTGCAAAGGAACATGGACCAGGACAGAGCAACATCGCCGCAGACCCGCGTAAGACTTCTTCCATTCTTGCACTCGACCTCGAACTCATTCACCGAGTCGAGACTCGAGGTCATTTTGAAGCGCCGCCCTAGCCAAAGTGTCGTGGTCGATTCATGACGCCAAGCAACCTTCAACGAGCAATAGGTAGTCAACACACCAAAGAACTTGAGACTCTAGTCGGCACATTCATGGAAGCTTCATCCTTCACAGAGAGTTAATGGGGTCCAAGCTTGTCTCCACTCTACCGTCTCCTCCTCGGTTTTGGCACTCGTCGAAACACAATTCAAGATAAACCAGCAGTTCTACGATGAGTCGATGATAACAAGTCAATGGATATAAGAGATTACCCTCAAGCATGATGAATAACTTCTTGACGAGCCCTCCCATACAAGCCTCCAGATCGCTCTTCTTCTTCCGCCAGCCACCACTAGCCTTGTCACTCGGAGCTATCTTATCATTCTTAGACGGCTGACCTCCTTGTTGGGTCATGCCGAGAGCAGCTTCAAGTTGATGCTTCTCCTCTTCAAGTTTACCGATCAAGCCAGCTTTTCTTCCGCAAGCTTCGCTTTTGTCCAAAGTCGCCTTTCCGCGCCGTCGAGGTCGGTCCTTCTTCTTCGTGAGCCTCCTTCATTTTATCCGCAAAGTGATAATGAGATCGTAATCGTGAATGGGCGTAAAGATAAAGACAATGTCAAGATTCTCACAAACCATACCTTTTGCTTCATCCTTCGCTTTCTTAAAGTTCTCTCGAACAAGCCTCAAGTCAAGATCGAGCTGGATATGTTTGTTTTCCATTCAGTATATGAAGCCACAAGCTCGCAAGATTTCGCTGGGTCACTTACGTACATCAAAGATAGGTTGCTTCCGAAAGTGACTAAGAGAGAAATCATAACATTTCTAAGACTACAACCTAATCAAAATATTCAACAAGAGTCTGGGATTACACCTGGGCGACACACGCGTTTCTGACTCGGGTTCTTCCGACTTGGTCCGATCAATGGATTAAAGAGACAAAGAGGTTATGATCCTAAAACTATAGCACTATAGCTAATCGCCAGCAGCATCAACCATGGTCTCATCATGATCTACCAAAAAAACAACACAGTTCTTCGCACCTTAGTCGAAGTGTTAACAATGACCATGGTCTCTGGATTACACCTGGGTGCACTCTCAGCGTGCCCCCACCGGGTTCCAAGATTCCATTCGACATGGTCCCACCCAGCATCCGAGTGAAGAAGTTAGAGTGAAGAAATTAAAATACAAAGACTACAATGACCGCCAACAGTCCACCATAGTCTCGGGATTACACCATGGGTGCACTCATCGCGCTCCCCACCAATCCAAAAGTTCAATCGACACACCCAAAGGTGTGCAGATACAAAGATCTTCGAAAGAAATTCTTCAGATAGCATATCCTAACAGTAACAAGTGGTGGCCAACTAACCCGACGCTGCTCAAGGGTTGAGCTAGCATCATAGGCCGCTTGGCTGGCTTCCTGGATCGCTTTCACCGCTTCCATCATGATCCCTACCGGTGTATAGCCTCCTTAGCAAAGCACCCACTTGGTCCTCTCGGGACGGTGTGTGGCAAAAGGAAGGCGGTCAGCAAATGACGACGAAGGTCGAGCACTCATCAACATACAGCCAAGGACACGGAATTCGAGTAGTATTACCACCATCTCAACCGTGCCTCGCACTAATGCAGCCGAGTGGTCTTGCCACCGACGCCTATCTATTCTCCTCAGCTTTTGCGGGCGCCACATCATCATCGTGGAGATCAATGACATGAGGAGGAGCTTGTGAAAAGTCCAAAGTTAAAATAAAAAATCCAATCGATTAAAAAGTGAAACTACAAAGATCGTGAGTAAGGTTGGAGGTGGCGCCGCCTTCCATTTCCTGGTCTTCGCTTCATGAGGTCTCTTGAGGTAGCAACAAGAGATTTCGTAAACCGCCGTGTTAGTCAATGAGTCAACCAAAAGTCTGGCCCATGCTAAATGAGAAAACACAAGTTCTAATGTTACCTGTAAATGGTGGGAATGGTCATTCTCATCTTGGGCAGGCCTTCATGCGGCTTTGATGACGCCGCCAGGATGCTTCGGGCGCTTTTTCACGCTACCGAGAAGTCGTCTCGAGGGCGCTGACGACTTCCTAACAGCGCACGCTTGCCACGCTGCTCATGGGGTCGGGTGAGCTTGGATCACCTTTCCCGCACGAGGAGGATCAACTTCCTCCTCCTCTTCACCGAGTCGCCGCCATCCTCTTCCCTCACCATCGATTGCCACCTCCTCCTCACTCCTCACACCACCGGCCTCTCCTCCTCGGCTTGTTCTTGCGCCTGCTGGGCATCGAGTACATCTCAAGAGTGGCCTAGAAGACAACAACAAGACAAAAATCAGTCGACTGATTTTAAGTAAATAGAATGAAGAAAACAAGGTCACAATGGAGATGCAGAATCAGACCTGGTCTACTTCAGATGATTGGTCGAGTGGAGGAACTTCCTGCTCCTCGGGGTTCTCATTGTTCCCTTATGATACTCGACAACCACCCTCCAACGTAGCCTCTTCGACCTCCCTTCCGTGAATCCGAGTGGTGTCATCGAGACCCAAATACAACCACATCGGATGGTCACGAGCTTGGAGCGTTGGATATGTCTCCCGAGGAAGACCTCTAACAAATCCATACCTACCACCCTGTCAGCAGCATAAGCTCGAACAACTCGACCAGCCATCACTTTGACTTGTGCTTTCTTCTCGTGTCACTTTCAGAGAAGAAGGTTTTTCCGCTTTGGCTCAGTGGAGAAAGGGGAAGACCTACGCTCAGTCCTCGAGTCGGCTGGTCTTGGCAAGAGAACTGTGTCGATCGCCACCCGCGGACCGAGGCAGAAGAGTCATAGATGGAAAACAACTTTTGCTTCTCATCTGATCCCAAGGCCCCACACATCTCAATCACTTTGCGCCCTATCGCCACTCGACTTGGCTTTTTAATCGATCGAGAACGATAAGTGAAAATGTGCTTGAAGAGGCCCCAATGAGGACGGCAACCCAAGAAATTCTCGCGACAAAGACACGGCAGCAAGGTACACGGCGGAATTCGGAGTGAAGTGGTGGAGTTGCTACCCAAAAAGTTCAAGAAACCCCGAAAAAGGATGAGGGGGTGGAGAATCCGCGATCGACGGAGTGGCGATAAGGACACACTCACCTCGAGAGGCTGCGCTCGATCTCGCTCCCGGAGGCGCCGCGATATTTGTGAGGAATGAACCCCTCGCCAGTCATCAAGATCTTCCCGATGAATCGCCGAGGGCATCCAATCGCCTCGATCAAGCCCCCGGCAAGGCAAACCTCGAGGAAGATCCGCCCGACCGATTCTTCGCTTTCGCCGCAAGGCTGCCGCCCGCCTGTGGCCGCGCTTCTTTCACCATCGCTACCGGGCGAGACGCAGATAGGTGAGTAGTAATCGAGACGGAAGTGAACGCGCGGATAAGTCCGAGGAAGAGAAGAGGAAATGAGAACGACTGCTCAAAAACCTCCGTCCTGGCGCTTTATATGAGGTTACTTCCGAGGATCGATTTGTAGGTCCGGCCATCCTGCCAAATCTCAAGCAATGACGCTGCTGCGCGATACGTGGGCGGTAAAAGTGGCGGAGATCGAGGCGCCCTGCCTTATCCCATCCGACATCGCGCCTCCTTCCGCTCACAGACTTCCCAAATTCGGCCGCTAAATCTCGAGTCAGCAGAGCAACTCATCGACGAAAGATTTCTTCACTACATCATTCGGAGTTCCAAGTAAAGAAATTCACTCAACGGATAAAAAGAATGGATCAAGGCGACCGAAAAGAATTTGTGCCGCCACCCAAGTTCATTGATCCGCACAAGACATGCTCATAGCACTAAAATGGGACGGAAGTGTGTTCAACTCCTTCCCACTCAAACCTCGATCCATTCGGGGCTAATGATGAAGATGAACCTAGGGTAGGGTCATGGACCTGTCCAAGATACCTCCCCAAGGACATCTCTAGAAGAAACCACCTTTAAATCGACCCGAAATGTTCCACTGACGGACTCAAGACACTCGACCATGGAGCCAACCACTGATCGTTAGGAGACCTAAAGTCACTCGCACGCAAACGGCCGGTCGTTAAGTAGCTTTTATGGTCATCATAGCATTTTATTTGTATGCTACCAAGAACGCCCGATCTTAGTGTACCTTAAACCTCGTGATAACCGAGGGATGGAGGGTCCAGTAACTCTATATAAGTCACCCTCCTCAAGGTAAAGGGTTCGCACTCGTAACTCATATACACATAATCCAATGACCGCCCTGCCCCGAGACGAGGGCTGTTACTTCCTCCCAGAAGGGCCTCGAACTCGAAGTTCTCTTGCGATACAACTACTCCATAGCTAGGATCTTGCCTCTCCATTCCTACCCCTACTTTACCGCAGACTTAGAACCATGACAGCTGCCACATACTCCGCTTCGTGGACGAGAGACACATTGAGGAGTCCTCGATCAGGGGTGTCCTGGACAGTCGGATTATCATCGTCCGCCGGACTCCAAGACTACTTAAGATACAAGATTGAAGACTCGGCCCGTGTCCGGATGGGACTTTCATGTGGAAGGCAAGCTTGGCGACACGGATATGTAGATCCCCTACCATTGTAACCGACACTGTAACCCTAGCCCTCTCGGTGTCTATATAAACCGAGGGCTTTAGTCCGTAGAGACGTAACCTCCATTACAACAATCATACCATAGGCTAGCTTCTAGGGTTTAGCCTCCTTGATCTCGTGGTACATCCACTCTTGTAATACACATCATCAATATTAATCAAGCAGATTTAGGGTTTTACCTCCATCAAGAGGGCCCCAACCTGGTAAAACATCGCGTCCCTTGTCTCCTCGCTACCATCCGCCTAGACGCATAGTTCGGGACCCCTCACCCGAGATCCGCCGGTTTTGACACCAACATTGGTGCTTTCATTGAGAGTTCCTTCCAGGTTGCCACCGATAGGCTCGATGGCTTCTTCAATCAATAACGCCGGCCCTGTGGTGAGACTTTTTCCCCGGACAGATTTTTGTATTCGAGGTTTCGTGATCATGGGCCAATTCACTTGGCCATCTCGAGCAGATCGAAAGCGACGCCCCGCCATCGTCAGTTCGAAGCCTAAACTTCACGGCCGACATCCGGGACCGGATCTTCGACGGACTCAAGCCACGCCGCCGTGCTGCTACTGGGTCACGATGGGCATGATTTAGCTTCTACCACGACAAGGCTTGTGGCCGTCAGACATTAATCCGCCTCCGCCCTTAGTCCGGAGCCGATCAGGCCGATCGAGGACCGGTGGCTGGACACCGCCGGGCTGCAACTTCCACGATGATGGAGCCAACATTAACTCTCGCCCTCGCAAAGCTCAGAATTCCGAGGTGCCGACCTCGCTGACTCAACCTCCCGCGCTTACCGCTTATCGACCGGGCACCGGCCATGGATTTCACCGCCGTGGGACATCTTTCCAACACTCGCCTTTGGCGACATCCTAAATTCGCTAAAATATCTCTTGTTATCCGGAGAGACCTGGCCGGACTATGGCCGTGGATGGTTGGGATGCGACGACTAAGAAATTCGTGAGCTCACCCACTACCCACTTTGTAGCCACCGCCGATTTATCTAACCGACATGTTAGACTATGATTCAAGACATCGACGGTGGACGACGATGCCGAGACAATCAAGAACCAGCGCTATAGGGCACTAGAAGACCACCCCAACAAAGACGACGATATATGGTGGATACCCCAAAAGGAAGCGATGAAGAGGAACAACGGGCGCGTAAAGGACAATCCCGCCGAGCAACAACTTAACCGGCGACGCAAGCGCCGCCATAAGCCCCGCCTCAGAAGACAATATTCCTAATGACCCAGCGTTAGAGCAGGCAAACCAATGGACGCATTTAACATGAAGCAATCAAACCGTCCTAACAGACTAATCGGATAATCAATCCAATCCCTAAGAAACCAACAACCGGACGACCTCACCGACATACCACCGGAAAGATAAGAACCTTCACTAAGACTCTGCCGCCACCGCAAGAAGCTTGAAGAAGGAAAAACGGAAGCTCAAAACAGCGAAGACATACTCTTAATGAGGTGGAGCAAAGTACTCAAGACCGCAGCACAAATATGGCAACGACCATCAATCAAAGAGCTACCCAAGCGTTAAGTCGCTGCAGAATTTGACGAGGGAAGCCATAGAGCCCCACACCAAAAATAAAAAGGCCGCTTAGCCGGATAGACGGCCGCACGACAGGCCAAAATCTACAAGCGACGCCACACACAAGCCGACTCATGAGCTGGGAAAATAGATGGCCCAGCCAGGTCCATTTACTGGCCAAAAAGAGGGCCCCTGTGAAGCAACACAAAGACGCTAAGTGTTCAAGACAGCCGACACCCAAACAGTGGGTGCCGCACACCCACTATGTTTCACTAATGAGGTGCCGGATCATGAATTTCAAAGCAGGTTTAAACCCATAAACATAGAGGCTTATGACGGAACAATGCACTTCGGAGTCCTGATAGAGGATTAGATACACATATACATATGGCTAGAGGAGATGATCTCCACGCCCATAAAATATCTACCCTCAAGCTCAAAGGGCCAGCTCTCGACTGGCTCAAAAGCCTCCTGTAAAACACTGTGGAAGTTGGGAAGAGCTCGAGGACGCAGCTTAGGAGCAAATTTTCATGGACTTATGTCCGCCTCCGATGCGCATAATCTAAGTCATATAACTCAACAGCCCGGAGAGTCAGCCACAACAAAATTCTCGAACAGGTTCCTTACTAAAAGAACCAAATAGTCGACCGTCCCCGGACCAAGCCTTAGAAGCTTTCAAACACAACGCTCGAGACGAATGGTCACTGCAGACACCTCGCCAAGAGAAGCCGAGGACAATGTCCGCGCTTATAAGCCTCATGACCCGCACATCACGGAGAAGATAGTGGCAAGCAAGATGCAAAGACCAAAGGACCCGAGTACATTCAAATTAGAGATGGAACGGAAAATCACGGGCGCAGAAGGATCAGCCGAATAAAGAAAAGCCCAAAGAATACGGTGGTCAACGCCGATTCAAAAGCTCGCGCCAAACAACAAAACACCGCCTTAAGGATAACAGTGACGAAGCTATCCAACTTAAACAAAATTCTGAATCGGATATGTCAAATCCACAAGACTTCTAAGGCCCGCAAACCACACCCACCGAGATTGTTGAGTTTTTAAACAGTCCGGCCAACTCAACGCCGAACGCAAGGGGCTCGACGCATCAAGCGAGGATGATGATAAACCCCACCAGCAAAGCACCGGAAAACAAAAGACTTTCCCACAAGAAGTCAAAGCAGTAAACTCACTTCATGTGATAATACGGAAAAACAATGCGGCACCCGCTAAGATGGGTCTCGCACGGTCCACCCCAATGAACCTCGAGATTGGATGTCAAACCAATCACTTTGACCACCGGATTATTCCGTATGTCCGCAATGCAGGATGGACTGCTTTTGATATTGATCCTATAATCGACGGACTACAATTTACACAAGTCCTAATGGATGGCGGCAGCGATTTAAACCTGCTATATCCCAGACATAATCCACAAGTTGGGGATAGACCTTACTAAAATTCGCTTATAGCCAGACTTCCTCCAAAGGAGTGACGCCAGGCCCCACGCCAAGTGCACAAAGCCTTATTATTAGAAGTTGTGTTCGATCACCAACAACTTCACGCTAAAAACTAATCTCGCCTGCTCAAAAGTAGCTATTGCACTATTGGGACGTGAAGCTTTTGTCCGCTTCAACGCCATACCACATTACGCCTCCTTACACTTAAAATGCCCGGTCCACGTGGCATCATTTCATTGCGTAGGGTCATTTAAAGACCCCGGACACGGCCAGACGAGTCCAACATAAACAAAGCTAGATTTCTAGCCGCACACCCCTCACAAGGGTTGTGCGATAAGCAATAACGAGCTAATATAGACTCCGCTTACTTATTAATATTTTCATATACCTTTTTCGCATGATTTTTCAAACTAAGTTCTCTCCTTTACGATGAACAACATGCACACCTGGCCCAGATAACGGCACAACGAGGAGATACAGCGCAGACGCAAGAGGGACCCGTCAGTATGATTCTTTTCAGATTAAGACCGTCACAAACCTTTTTTACCGTCTCTTGTTGCTATAATCCTCCGCTTCTCAAGATAACCAAAATGGAGCTCGACGCTTTGGCATCGCCAGCTACGTAAGACCTTTGCCGCACTGGATACTTAGGGCTTAGGGTATTGTTCTCGCCCATTATTATAAAGACCTAACACCTTAGGGAGTGTTCGGAGTCTCGAAGTTAGGCCTTATATGCATCAGCCCAATCATGTCTTTGGTCAAAGGTTGGCTTTGCCGGCCCTCGTGTTTTGCTGCCTTTACGCCCATATCATCGCTAACGCTGCACCAAGAGAACTATCAAGGACAGCCTCAGCTTCGCCGGGCAAGTAGCACCTCAAGAGAGAAAGCCGAAAATCGATCTGCCATGATATATGAGAGACCGGTCAACCACTTGATCGACCACGGAATGTCTAGAATTCTCCGCGGATGAAGGACTGCTTCCGTCAGTGCACATCATGCGTTCTCGAACTGGAGTGCTGCGTGCCTGTGGGCTATATCGAGTTCCCACCTCGAACTCCAATGGCTAAGTGAAAGTGATAGCATCATAGTCCGGTTGCTTCGCTTGCTACGCTACCACCTCCTCAACAGGACCAAGACGCCGGACTAAGTGTGAAAATGCGCTTATTTTTATGAACACCCCCGGACTCTTTGTGCGTAATAAGTCAAGACTGCCATCTTCGTGTTATACACACGTATACATAAACGGCCGATAGGGAGATATTTCAATACTTGGAACGCACAAGTATAAAAAAGCGATTACATCATAACCATTGTTTTATTAAAATAAAACGCTCATTTGAACGTGACATTTTTAGCACCATGACTCCATTACACGAGCACCACGATGTAACTTCCCCAAAATAGTGCCTTGCGGTAACCTGCCGTCTCTAACCTCTGGTTGCAACAATGTGGCATCCATCTCTCGCCCAATGTGTCTTCACATGAGCAAGGGCCATCCACAGATCTCTATGCAGGCCGACCGCTCATCTCCTTGATATGCACCGCTTCAAGAAACTCCCGCAATAAGCCAAAATAGCTCATAGGCTTGGCCTTCTAGCGCATATGAGTCACCATATCCGTCTATGGCAAGTCCGGACAACCTATTCATCTCAGCCCATTCGGCCAAACGATCGGTCGGAAGTGAACGATCCGCACTATGGAATTGAGACCAAAATAGCTCTTCCGGCCTTGTGATCCTCCCGACTTCGGAGTGCACAACGCAAGATCCGCCGACCGCCGCTTAAGTCCATATATGGATCCTGCACCCCTACAGCCGCCAAGTTGGGCATACTTTTGATCCGCAAATCAAGGGAAAGAGGTAAAAGGCTTGCTACCACAATGTCTCCTACCGACGAAGCTCCTCCTTCATAGCCCGTGACAGCGTATCCGGCATCCTTGGCTTCAGGTGGCCTTCCCTGTGTCTTCTCGCCCGATATAGGCCTTTCAAGAGCCTCATTGCAGCGGGAGCATCCTTCAATTTAACGGCCAGTCCGCCATCTATTCCCCGCCAAAGCAAAGGCGCAGCCCTTTCGCTTCTAACCTCGATCACCTCGCGGGCAGCCGTGATCACTCTTCCCGCTTGCTCCTTGGCTTGAGCAAGTTCTCGGTTAGGTCTCCAAGAAGAAGCACCATCTGCGCCAAGCATAAATATTGTAAGAGGTGGGCTTTAGCTCCCTTAATAGGTGATCAGGAGAATCAATTTACCCTATGACTCGCTGTCGCTGTCGACCAGCGCATGATGTCCGTGATCCAAGAACATCGAAGTTGTCGACATTCCAAGAACTCCATCGGCGCTGGCCTCGACGATCCGCCCACCGTGATAGGAACGTGAAGATTAATACATGCGATTTTGATCTCTCGGCATACTGCCGCCGACAACCTACCGAAGTCTCGTGGACTACTATCTATACAGTGCATCCTCATGTGCAAAGTCGTCAAGTGGAGAATCATTTTTACGCACTCAAAACCCATCAAGAAACTCCACGGCATTATGCAATCCGCTGGCGATTTAAACTCTTCCAATCACCGTGACTCCATCAATGCACGGTGATCTTTTGAGATGGACGCCTCAAGCAGATCCGCCTCCCTCCTCGCCGAACACTAGTCGGCGCTGAATCCTCGGGTTCACGACTGGGATACCCTCCGTGATAACACTTCAGCTCGCCCGCCTCTATCCGGACGACGCAGCAGATGAAGGCGCTCGCTTCTCCATCATCTCCCATCTAAGATCCTCAAGACGAAGCTCATCTCGAGAAGGTCGGAGATCCGAACTACAAGGTAAAAAATTCAGTTATCCTCGTAAGCACAAATACGGATGTTTCTTATTAATGAACCCTTTCTTTACTCACGGCTCGGCCGAGGGATGATTCTTTAGAGAAGATTGTGCCCCTGGGCCTCCTTTGATGCAGGACCTCGGTGAAGATTTCTTCCCCGCTTAGGGCTCTGCCTCCGTCTTCTAAGCGGTCCTTCCCCTCGAGGGAGGGATTCGATCCTTCTTCGAAGCGCCTCATGCAGGCGGTAGTCTGTTTTCCCCTTCGCCTTCTCCTCAAGGCGCGAACCTCCAACATTCTCACCACAAGCCCGGCTCACGGTGTCTCGGAGGGGGCCGACATCAGATTGTTTTGCTTGGCGCTTATCCACTCCTGCGAAGGATAACAAATAGAAGGCTAATTGTACAAAGGCAAACCAAAGGTACGTCCTAACTTTGAGCTACTTACTTTGAGTATCCCAAGGACAGTAGCCAGGTCATTATCATCGGTCGATTCCTGACACGCCACTTGTGGTGCGTAAGAACAACTTGTTCATCTCCACGCGTGTCGTATCTATGAAGTGTTGGAGAACCGTGGTCCCTCCTGATTGAACTCCCCATAGCCGAGAGGACGGGCGCTTATGTAAGCAGAGACGCCTAATTAGCATAAACTCGCATCACTACGCATCAGATCGATCTCCCTCACTTGGAGGTCTTGAACTGCCCCGCAATAGGGGCACGCCTTTGACGGCCCCCAATTGAGCTCCTTGGTCGACCCACGACATCAACCGTCTGGAGGTGCCGAATGAACGGTGGCGGCGTAAGCCGCCGCCCCTGAGCGGTGATATAGAACCACCCTCACGCTGCACAAGCCGAAAGCTCCTTCTTGAAGGAGTTTCCCCACCGGGCATCGGGTCATTCCCCGCTTACGTCACCACAAGACTCGCTTGACGCCTGATCATCTTCGCCCACATTGAAGGTCTTCAGCCACAGCCAAAGTGGGGTGATGGAGGAAGGCTTCACGCATTGCATAATAAACGCGAAATATGGAGGATGGACTCCGGAGCCAAGTTGTGGAATTCCAACCCATAGTAAAACATGAGCTCCTTCAAGGATCCGCTGGAAGCCTAAACCCCGACGGAGGTGGGATAAAGATTTACATACTCACGGCCTGGGTGGGGATGGCCTGCCTTCGGCGAGCAACCCGCGTAAATCTCGAGGTCGTGCACTTGGCTTCTCGCAGCTTTTATCACGCCCTCCTCCGTAATGAGGAGGGCATCCACCTACCAAGGTCGGAGAGCCACATTGTTGAAAGTCCGGCGCTTCAACTGGGGCTCGGGTGTTGGAACTTGGAGCAAGGAGGATTCTGGAAGATTCAAGAAAGGAAACGAGCCTTTGTCCTATTATAAAGAGGGAGAATACCAAGAGCTGTCTCCGTGACCGCTCGACTCGCCGATAGAGGAGGCGGGCGACGATGCCAAGTTGGGTTACCCACGTCCGTATTGATGAGAATCCGAATAAGGGGAACACGACCGCTCGACAAGACGCGTTAAGGAAACCGCCGCTAAACGTACGAGGTGGTATAATAAACAAAACAATTCAAGTAAAGGCTTGGTAGTGGTGACGCCATGCCGCAAAATACGCCAGCAGATTGAATTTGTGTATATATTATTCTCTACGGTGGAATGTGGAATTTATTTTGCAGAGCCGACACTATCCCCGGTGTTCACAATCTTCTCGGATTATTCAAAGGAGGAACCCGCTTTGCAATGTCGAACATTATGCGCCACGACTCATCGCCATTGAAGCCAGGTTCAGGGGCTACCGAGGAGTCCTCGACTAGGGGTGTCCGACAGCCGGACTATCATCGTCCACCGACTCCAAGACTACGAAGATACAAGATTGAAGACTCCGCCCCGTGTCCAGATGGGACTTTCCTTGGCGTGAAGGCAAGCTTGGCGATATGGATATGTAGATCCCTACCATTGTAACCGACTGGTAACCCTAGCCCTCTCCTGTCTATATAAACCGGAGGGCTTTAGTCCGTGATGTAACCTCCATTACAACAATCATACCATAGGCTAGCTTCTAGGGTTTAGCCTCCTTGATCTCATGGTAGATCCACTCTTGTAATACACATCATCAATATTAATCAAGCAGACGTAGGGTTTTACCTCCATCAAGAGGGCCCAACTCGGTAAAACATCATGTCCCTTGTCTCCTCGTTACCATCCGCCTAGACGCACGCTCGGGACCCCTACCCGAGATCCGCCGGTTTTGACACGTAGTCAACACCTTGAACTTGTCGAAACCTTTATGCATAATTTGAGCTTTGTAGATAGTAACACTACCATCGCCGTCTTCCTCTCGAAGATCCATCTATTCTCGCATTTGCCGATCATCGGGCAAGTCAATCAAAGTCCATACTTTGTTTCATACATGGATCCCATCTCGCATTTCATGGCCTCAAGCCATTTCACGTAATTCGCATCATCGCCTTCATAATTGTGAGGTTCGCCATGGTCTAGTAACATGACTTGCAATAGGATTACCATACCACTCTTGTGCGGATCGCACTGTCGACCTATGAGGTTCGGGTAGTAATCTTGATCTAAAGTTTCATGATCATCATCATTAGCTTCCTCACTAATTGGTGTAGGAATCACTAGAACTGATTTTTGTGATGAACTACTTTCCAGCCGAGAAGGAACAATTACCTCATCAACCTCTACTTTCCTCCCACTCACTTGTTTCGAGAGAAACTTCTTCTAGAAAGGATCCATTCTTAGCAACAAAGATTTTGCCTTCGGATCTATGCTAGAAGGTGTACCCAACAGCTTCCTTTGGGTATCCTATGAAGATGCACCTCCGATTTGGGTTCGAGCTTATCAGTTGAAGCTTTTCACATAAGCATCGCAGCCTCAAACTTTAAGAAATGACAACTTTGGTTTCTTGCCAAACCACAGCTCATAAGGCGTTGTCTCAACGGATTTCGATGGTGCCTCGCTTAACGTGAAGCTGTCTCTAATGCATAATCCCAAAACCATAGGGGTAAATCGGTAAGAGACATCATAGATCGCACATATTCAATAAAGTGCGGTTACGATGTTCTGACACACCATTACTACTGTGGTGTTCTAGGTATGGAGCTGTGAAACTATTCCACATTGCTTTAAATGAAGGCCAAACTCATAACCCAAATATTCTCCTCCATGATCGATCGAGAAACTTTATTTTCTTGTTATGATGATTCTCCACTTCACTCTGAAATTCTTTGAACTTTTCAAATGTTTCTGCATTTGTGTTTCATTAGTAGGTATACTCATATCTGCTCAAATCATCTATGAAGGTTAGAAAAGAATGATACCGCCACGAGCATCAACACTCATTGGACCGCATACATCGGTATGTATTATTTCCAATAAGTCACTAGCTCGCTCCGTTGTTCCGAGAACGGAGTTTTAGTCATCTTGCCCATAAGGCACGGTTTGCAAGCATCAAATGATTCATAATCAAGTGATTCCAAAAGTCCATCATCATGGAGTTTCTTCATGCGCTTTAATCGATATGACCTAAACGGCAATGCCACAAATAAGTTGCACTATCATTATCAACTTTGCATCTCTTGGCATCAATACTATGAATATGTGCATTACCACGATCGAGATTCAATAAACCATCAACATCGGGTGTATGACCATAGAAGGTTTTATCTATGTAAAATGTAAACAATTATTCTCTATCTCAAATGAATAACCGATTGCAATTAATATGATCTAATCATATTCATGCTCAACGCAAACACCAAATAACATTTATTTAGGTTCAACACTAATCCCGAAAGTATAGGGAGTGCTCGATGATGATCATATCAATCTTGGAACCACTTCCAACACACATCGCCATTTCATCCTCAACTAGTCTCTATTTATTCTGCAACTCCTGTTTTGAGTTACTAATCTTAGCCACTTAACAAGTATCAAATACCCATGGATTAATACGAGCACTAGTAAGGTACACATCAATAATATGTATATCAAATATACCTTGTTCACTTTGCCATCCTTCTTATTCGCCAAATATTTGGGGTAACTCCGCCCAATGACCATTTCCATTGAAGTAGAAGCACTTAGTTTCGGCTTAGGCCCACTTTGGGCTTCTTCACGGAGTGACAACTTGCTTGCCATTCTTCTTGAATTTTCCTTCTTTCCTTTGCCCTTTACTCCTAAAACTAATGGTCTTATTTAATCATCAACACTTGATGCTTTTCCTTGATCTCTACCTTTGTTGATTTCAAAGATCACGAAGAGCTCAGAATTTCTTTCGCCATCCTTGCATATTATAGTTCATCACGGTTCCAAAGAATTGGTGATGGTGACTAGAACTCTCGCCAATCACTATCTTATCCTCGGAAACTCCCACTTGATTCAAGAAATCTTTACACTCTGAGCACATGCTCACAGCCTTGAGCTATTCTCCGCATTTTTAGCTATAGAACTTTTTGGAGACTTCATATCTCTCAACTCGTATTTGCTTGAAATATTAACTTCAACTCCCTGAACATCTCATATGGTCCATGACGCTCAAAATGTCTTTGAAGTCCCGATTCTAAGCCGTAAAGCATGGTGCACTAAACTATCAAGTAGTCATCATATTAAGCTAGCCAAACGCTCATAACGCCTGCATCTACCTCGTAATAGTTTTGTCACCTAGCTGCATCAAGGACATAATTTTCAGAAAGAAATGAGGATAAACCTCAGATCACGGACTCTCCGATCATTACTACTATCATATTTCAACTTAGTTTTCTAGGAACATATAAAACATAGGGAAGCTACAACGCAAGCTATTGATCTACAACATAATTTGCAAAATACTATCAGGACTAAGTTCACGATAACTTGAAGTTCAATTAATCATATTACTTAAGAACTCCCACTTAGATAGACATCCCTCTAGTCATCTAAATGATCACGTGATCCAAATCAACTAAACCATGTCCGATCATCACGTGAGATGGTGTAGTTTTCAATGGTGAACATCACCATGTTGATCATATCTACTATATGATTCACGCCGACTTTCGGCTCCAAAGGTTCCGAGGCCATATCTCGCATATGCTAGGCTCGGCCAAGTTTAACCCAAGTATATCAGGTGTGCAAACTGGCTTGCACCTGTATGTGAACGAGAACTTATCACACCCATCATCATGTGGTGTCTCAAGACGAAGAACCAGAGTAACTGTGCATACTGGGAGAACACTTATACCTTTGAAATAAGGTATCATTGTGTGTCAAGAACGGCGGATCTCGTAGGGGGTCCCAATCGCATCTAGGTGGATGGTAACAGGAGACAAGGGACACGATGTTTTTACCTAGGTTCGGGCCCTCTCGATGGAGGTAAAACCCTACCCCGCTTGATTGATATTGATGATATGGGTAGTACAAGAGTGGATCTACCACGATCAAGGAGGCTAAACCCTAGAAGCTAGCCTATGGTATGATTGTTGTAATGGTTGTTCGCATTACGGATTAAAACCTCCGTTTATATAGACACCGAGAGGGCTAGGTTACACAGAGTGCTACAATGGTAGGAGATCTACATATCCAGCCAAGCTTGCCTTCCACGCCAAGGAAAGTCCCATCCGAGCATGGGAGGAAGTCTTCAATCTTGTATCTTCATAGTCTTGGAGTCCGACCGATGATGATAGTCCGCTATCCGACACCCCTAGTCCAGACTCAAGAGTCTCCCCGAACAGTGCTTCAATGACGACGCTAGTCTGGGTGCGATATTGTTTTCGCATTGCAAGGCGGGTTCTCCTCTCGAATAATTATAGAAGATTATAACACCAGATAGTGTCCGCTCAGAAATAAATTCCACATACCACCGTGAGAGAGAATAATATGTACACAAGTTCAATCTGCCGACGTATTTGTGGCGTGACGCCACACCACTACCAAGCCTTTACTTGAATCTTTTTATACCACCGCTTAGCGTTAAGCGGTTTTTGGCACGCCTTGTCAAGCAGATCGTGTCCCCTTATTCGGGATTCCCATCAATACGGATATGGGTAACCCAACCGCGCCATTGATTTGGGCGCTTGGGAGATAAGCGAGTTTTACAGTGCCGGGGGACGATGGTCTTCGCCCCGCCCATATATAAGGGATAAGGATCCACCTTTACCTACGCCTTCTTCCTCCTTTGCTTATCCATCTCCGCACTCGAGCTCTAGCGCCCAACCGACATCTCGCCTCAACCTTCCCCGCCATGTCCGGAGCGAGAGGCAGTGGATGGCCTCCTCCGGAGGGGCACATCGAAGCTGCCGCACCGGATACATGTCCAGCCGACATCACAAGACCGCCGCCCGACGAGGGGCAGCTCATCCCCACCCCCAGCCCCATGAGAGGGTCATATTTCTTCCCACTTCCTCCGCTGACCGGCTTCCCACTTCATCCCTTCGTCCTGGGCTCATGTACTACTACGGCTCGACCTCCACGATCTGGCGCCAAACTTCATCCTCAACATCTTGCGCTTATCGTCGTAAGCGGCCTTCCTTCTGATCCAGCCCCACTCGCTTGTGGCTAAAGACCTTCAATGTCAAGCCAAAGGTTGTGAAGGGCGCCCAAGCCGGAGTGCGAGGTGCTATGGTGGGCAAAATGCCCAAAGTCACTTGGCTCGAGGGTGCTTTGTGGAATCCGCCAAAGGGTGGCAATCGGGTGGTTCTACATCACCGAGCCAGGACCCTAAATGGGCAAGGCCCCCAGTTCAGATTTGGTACCCCATGCAGCTCACCTCCGGAAAGAGAAGGGCTTGCTATGGGGTAGTTCAAGGAGCCGACCGACTCCCGCTCTGCACTTGGTGAACAAGAAGCTAAGCTTGTCAACGTGGATCCAAGTCATGCTCGCCCGCCGGATTCTCGCCAACGGGCCTTCAACCTGGGAGTTCGATCCCACAACACTGAGCAGTGCTCTTCGACACGACGCACGGCTGCCTCGGAGGGTGCTGTTCAAGGGCGGGAAGCCCCGATCCGCAATCAAGATCACGGATTCAGACGCAGCGCCCGGGCGAGGTAAGCTATGTTATACTTTATGGGACACTCATTTCTTTCATAGTTTGACTCTATGTGGGATCTAAACTCCCAATGCCTTTTAACAGACTCGCAGAAGACGTCCCGACAGTTAACTATCCGCCCCTTCCAGAAGACCCAGCGGACACCCGCTTGACGGGCTGCTGGTCCCGACACTTTACGTGCCGGAGAAGAAGGCCAAGAAAAAGGCCACGGAACCACCGATGAACGAAGATTTAAAGAGGGATGCCATCCGGCATCCCCAAGCTTAGGCTCTTGGCACTCCTTGAATGTTACCTTTGGGGCCTTGGGCATCCCCAAGCTTAGGCTCTTGCCATCCTTATTCCATAGTCCATCGAATCTTTACCCAAAACTTGAAAACTCCACAACACAAAACTCATGTAAAAACTTGTAAGTCTAGTATAAGAAAATAAAACTACCACTTAGGTACTATAATGAACTCATTCTAAATTCATATGGGTGTAATACTCACTGTACTTCAACTTATCTATGGTTCATACATCCGATACTACTCATAGATTCATCAAAATAAGCAAACAACACATAGAAAACATAATCGTCAAAAAATGTAAAAGATGTAGGAATCAGATCAAACATATACTTATGGAACTGCAAAATCCTACCAAATTAGGAAGTCCTAAGAAATTCGTGTACCAATCCATAGCAGAAATAAACAGATCGAAGCATCGCTTCGCGGAATTAACAAAACTAATTTGTTGGGTAAAAGTTTATTTTCAGCAGATCAACACAACTATCACCTAAAGCTATCCTAAAGGTCTTACTTGGCACTTTAGTGAAACAAAGCTATAAAACATGATTACTACAGAGCATAATCATGTGGACACACAAAATAGTAAGGGTAAATATTGGGTTGTCTCCAACAAGCGCTTTTCTTTAATGCCTTTCTAGCTAGGCATGATGATGACAATGATGCTCACATAAAAGATAAGAATTGAAACATAATGGGAGCATCATGAAGCATATGACTAGCACATTTAAGTCTAACCCACTTCCTATGCATAGGATTTTGTGAGCAAACAACTTATGGGAAAATAATGAACTAGCATAGGAAGGTAAAACAAGCATAGCTTCAAGATTTTCACAGAGAGGAAACTTGACATTATTGCAATTCCTACAAGCATAAGTTCCTCTCCCATAATAATTTTCAGAGCATAACTAATGAATTTAACAATATAACCAGTAACCTAAAGCATTCTTTTCATGATCTACAAGCATAGAGAAATTTACTACCCTCCTCATAAGCAAAATTCTTCTCATCAATAGTAGTGGGAGCAAACTCAACAAAATAATTATCATGTGAGGCATAATCCAATTGAAAACTAAAATCATGATGACAAGTTTCATGGTTATAATTATTCCTAATAGCATACAAGTCATCACAATAATCATCATAGATAGCAACTTTGTTCTCATAATCAATTGGAACCTCTTCCAAAATAGTGGAATCATCACTAAATAAAGTTGACACTCTTCCAAATCCACTTTCATGTTCATCACAATAAGATTCAACATCCTCCAAAATAGTGGGATCACTACTTCCTAAAGTTGACACTCTTCCAAACCCACTTTCATCAATAAAATCATCATAAATAGGAGGCATGCTATCATCAAAATAAATTTGCTCATCAAAAGTCATATCATTAGCATGGCTTTGCATATCATTTCAATATTCATATACTAACAACATTGCAATCATGCTCATCATTCAAAGATTTAGTATCAAACATTCTATAGATTTCTTCTTCTAGCACTTGAGCACAATTTTCCTTTCCATCATACTCACGTAAAGATATTAAAAGACGGTTTATGAGACAAACTTAACTCCATTTTTTGTAGTTTTCTTTTATAAACTGAACTAGTGATAAACGAGACTTGATTGCAAGATCTAAAGATATACCTTCAAGCACTCACCGCAACGGCGCTTTAAAAGAGCTTGATGTCTACTACACAACCTTCTTGTAGCCATTGTTGGGCTGCAAGTGCATGTGTTTGTAGGACAGAGCAAATTTCTCAAGTGGATGACCTAAGGTTTATCAACCAGAGAGGCGAGGATGAAGATGGTCTTCAAACAACCCCTGCAACCAAATAACAAAGAGTCTCTTGTGTCCCCAACACACCCAATACAATGGTAAATTGTATAGGTGCACTAGTTCATGTAAGAGATGGTGATACAAGTGCAAAATAGATAGTAGATATAGGTTTTGTAATCTGAAATAATAAAACAGCAAGGTAACTAATGATAAAAGTGAGTGAAACGGTATTGCAAATGATAGGAAACAAGGCCTAGGGTTCATACTTTCACTAGTGCAAGTTCTTCTCAACAATAATAGATATAATAAATAATCCATAAGAATGAAACCAATCAACTAATCCCATATGCATCACACAACTACCCAACCAACTCAAAGTACTTCAAAGATTGCCCAAAGTTTCTAACGAGTCAAGAACGTAGCCAACCCCTATGCATAGGTTCATGGGCGAACCCGCAGTTGGTCACCAAAACATACATCAAGTGGCACATGATATCCCATTGTCACCACAGTATAAACACGACAAGACATACATCAAGTGTCTCTCATAAAACACTCAATCCGATAAGTTAACTTCAAAGGGAAACTCAATTCATCACAAGAGAGTAGAGGGGAGAAACATCATAAGATGCAACTACAATAGCAAAGCTCGATACATCAAGATCGTGCATAGAGGGAACACGAGAGAGAACACGAGAGAGAGAGAGAGAGAGAGAGAGATCAAACACATAGCTACTAGTACATACCTCAGCCCGAGGGTGAACTACTCCCTCCTCATGGAGAGTGCCGGATGAGGAAGATGGCCACCGGTGATGGATTTCTCGGAGGTGCCGAACGGGCCTCGAGAGGTTTTGGTGGCTACAGAGGCTTTGGCGCAGTAACTCCCGATCTATCTTGATATTCGATGGTTTTAGGGCACGAGGGTTATATAGCTAAGCGAAGTTTGTCGGGAGGTGCTCGAGGTCCACGAGATAGGAGGCGCTCAGAGGGGGCGCCTCTCTCTGGCCTCGAGGGTCTTCTCGACTTGATCTCCAAGCCTCTAGGATGATATTCTTCAAAAATCACGATGTCAAGGTTTCATTCTGCTTGGACTGCTTGATATTCCTTTCTTCAAATACTAAAATAGGCATTAAAACAGAATATGGGTTGGGCCTCCTAAGAGTAGGTTAGTCCCAAAAAAATAAAGCCCATAAACATAAAATAATATAATAGCATGGAAGATAGACGTTAATTCCATGCAGCTCACCTGGAAAAGAAGGGCTTAGCCAAGGAGCGACTTTAACTCGCATCAGAATATACAAGAAAATCAATCCGGTGGTCCGTCGCTTGTCCACCGATTCTTCCGTATAAAGACGTATTTAATCTGCGGGAGTTCGCCCCGCCACCGACGCCTAAAAGCTTTATGTCATGACACATTAAGGACGCGAAGGCGCTATTCAAGGCTCAAATACCTCCTTCCACATCCGAGGACCGCTGACTTCACGCCATGCGTCTCTGGCCCGTGAGTTTTCGACTACCCGATTTAGTTTTTCCCAATGTACTCATGGGGAATCCAAGTCATTGTATGTATTTGATCAGAATATGTGGAGATGGCGGAGCGATTGACTGTCCGACTCCATCGCTAAAAGGCCAGCAGATGCTCTCCTAACGGAGATGCTAGTCCCGTGCCCTACAAGGCGCCGGAAAAGAAGGCCAAAGAAGGCCCCGGGACCAGGAAGGGTCTCCGTCGGTTAACGACGCCTCGTCTCAAGACGACGAGCACACCTCCTCAAGGGGAGGAGGAAGAGGAAAGGGCCGCCCATCCGGAGAGGACGAGGGGCCCACCAGGGCGCGCTCAGGGACCGGAAGGGTCCCCGGCGCAAGGTCATTATACCGCCATCCAAAGACGACGAGGCAGATTCGCTCATGGAGGCGGGGGAAACACGGGAACTTTGCCCCGACCGGGAAGGAGAAGAAGAGAAAGCGCCCGGAGGGGAGGCTTACAGTGCGAACCGGCATTAGCACCGGTTCGTATGTTTTATAGTGCCGGTTACATAACCGCACTAATTAGTGGTCACTAGTTCTCTTTAGCAGCACCGGTTCAGCACGAACCGTGCTAAAGGGCTACCACGCGGCACGAGCCCGCTTCCGGACTGAGTTTTAGTACTGTTTGTAAGACCAACCGTACTATAAGGTTTGGAGGTTTTTAGTTTATGATTTCTTTTTCATTTAATTTTGTGTTTCCATTTTAATTCTTTTTTGTTTGCTGGTATTTTACGATACTACACATTGTACACGTATATATATATATATATATATATATATATATATAATTTCTAGTAGAACCAATCATGCATATATATATCACATCAATGTCTCACAAATTAAACCACTATATTAATTAATTCACACATACACACATGTACAGATATACAATTTCTCCTACATATGAATGTTGCTTCTGAGCCACCTAATTGGTTTCGGAGCACGATGACAATTGAAAGTGGTTTTCATTGGGGCGGGTAGCGGTAATAGAATTCTCCATTCGGATTTATGACCGGTCGAGCAAAAATTTTCTTGAAGTGCTCTTCACGTTCGCTTCTATGAGCTTCCCGCACCTCTTTGAACTGTTAGAAGGAGATCAATATGCATGTGTATTAGTTGTGTGACTAGCTAGATATCGATAATGGTGTAAAATTGTGAATAGTGTTCGGCAAGCGCATCCATTGTCAGTTTTTGAGATCTGCTCCTTCGACGCCATCATGCTAATATTCTTGCAAACGCACGCACATACAGATCGCATCGCGCCGCCAGGCCTTTACGAATGGAATTTGATCAGATAAAATTAATCAAGCATGATAATTAAAGAGATGGCAGCTAGATAGCTAGCTAGCTAGTACTACTTAATTACTTACCTTGGGTCGAAACCATTCAAGCTTTTAGCTTCATCGGTCAAGTGACGCCGATGAATCTTGCCCAAGCCCTCAATGGTTAAAAGAAAATGAATAAAGGTTATTAAATAGTTCATATCATGAAATGACAACTAAATAGGCCGAGATATATAGTTAATAATGATTGAAATTACCTGCTGACTATCCCATACAAGATGTTAAAGTCTTGTTTTTGAGACTAGTGAGTCCAAGATCAACCGCTCAAGGCCAACTTTAATGATACACAAGACCTAAAGGAAATCTGCATGCACACACGCTTACATGTCTTAATTAAGCGGGCATATGTTAGCAAAAACATGTAGCTAGCTAGTAGGCAAAAACAGAGAATTTGTATAGTACAAGACAAACAGACTCACCCAAAGTGGTAAGGAAGTAGTATATCTTCATTGTATTTGAGGCGCTTCAAGAACTCTAGCATGCTGATTTCTACTTCCTTTGCATGATGGTCATTTATCTTCCATGTGAATTCATTAACGGTGTTTGGGTCAATGAACCCAATGCCATAGCGCCCACCTTTTTCTCATTTATATCTTCATCTCGCATAATACCAACGTAAAAGAATATATATAGTGAGGATAATTACAGTAATAATGATTGATCTCAAAAGGATCACTACAGCTAGCTTGAGACTTAAATTATAGAAAGAAATCACTTACGCACAATAGCAACTGATTTATAGATTTGTCGAAAGTGCTTCCTTATTGTATAACCGAAACAGTTCTAAATACTAACGGACCCAGCTTTCTCTGGTAGTAATGGTCCTCCTTGACATTCACCATGAGGGACACTCGATCTGAAATCTTGTAATGTTCATGTACCATTGATGCAATTCATACATTCTCGCTGGGAGGTTCTCGATCTTGTCCGGGCGACCAAAGGTTGGCCCCTGACATATGCCGCTTTTACTTCATCCTCTCTAAGCAAAGGCATGGGCTCGATTCATGGAGTTGTCCAATGCTGATGTTGAGAACTTCAGCCGCATTATATGCTCCTCCGCTATTACCACATTGCCCACCTCGAACATGCATCGCTTGCCTCACAATAATATTGGGGCAGACCACCTGTTGTTGGACAACAAGTTTAGGATCGATTATGCCGCTTGTTCTCCCACCGGGAATGGTTTTCCCGCATTTTTGGCAGCTGCTTTGTTTGCTCGATCCCGATGTAGACGCGGCTCACCTCCCTTTTGACGTGTCGACGAACTTCCGATGTGGCGCACATTAATCCGCTCGGATGGGGATAGACCCCACCAAATTTTACACAACCGCACTTCCTTCAAAGGAGTGACGCCAGTTCCTTACGCCAAGTGCACAGCTCGAGATTACTAGAAGTCGGTTCGATCGCCGAACAACTTTCGGCGCGAAAAATTAATTTTTCATATCATTTAAAAGTGAATATCAAGCACCGTTGGGACGAAATGCTTTTGTCCGCTTCAACGCCATATACAGTGACACGCTGCCTTTACACTTAAGATGCCCGGTCCACATGGCGCCATTTCAAGCGAGGGTCACTTTAAAGACCCCGGACTCGGATAGACGATCCGACTCAAGAAAGTTAGGGGCTCCCCAGCCGCACACCTTTTCGCTGTGGGCTGCGCGACAACCGATCGCGGTTTCATATAAACCTCGCTTAATTATTTATATTTCTTCTTTTGCATATTTTTCGCATTTAACTGTTTCTTTAAAACTAAACGCTCTTTCTTTCTACAGATGAACAACGTATGCACTTCGGCCCAGATAACAACGCAACGGAGACACAGCGCAGACGCAGTGAGGGACCCGCTGCAAGGATTCTTTTAGATTAAGACCCCACGAGACCTTTTTATTATCGCTCTTTGTTGTTATCTTCCCTTGGCTCCTTCCTATAGCCAAAGCGAGCTCGACGCTTTGGCATCGGGCCGCGCTAAGATTCATGCCCGCATTCGACACAAGGGCTTAGGCATAACTCACCATTATCATAAAGTCCCAACACCTCGGGAGTGTTCGCGCCTCGAAGTTAGGCATTATATGCATCACTCCAATCATGTCTTTGGTCAAATGTTGGGTTTGCCTTTCCCCGTGTTTTGCTGCCTTATGTTCCAGATCATCGCTAACGCTGCACCAGGAGAACTATCGCGACAGTGCGCCGTCTGGGAAAGCACCTCAAGAGAGAAAGCCGAAACCTGACCGCTATGATACGCGAGAGTCCGTCACCACTTGATCGACTATCGGAATGTTTAGAATTTCGCTGACGAAGGACCGCTTCGGTCAGCACATACGCACTCTTAATACGGAGATGTGCGGTCATCAGGGGCTATATCGAGCTCCACCCTCAAGCTCCATTGGCTAAGTGAAAGAGATAAAGCATTATAGTCCGGATTGCCTCTGCTTCGCCACGCTACCACCTCCTTATAACAGGACCGAGACGCCGGATTAAGTGTGAAAACGCGCTTATTTTGTAACACCCCAAAGACTTTGTGCGAGGGGTGAAGCTCAAGATCGCATCTTTCGTGTTATACACAAGTATACGCAAACGTCCGCACAGAGAAGTTTTACTACTTGGAAGCACAAGTATAAAAAGCATTCATACTATAATCATTGAGCTACACGCTATGCTGCTCAATTGAACGTTACATTTTAGAGCATCATGCATTATTACACGAGCGCCACGCATAACTTCCTCTAAATAATGCTCGGCAGAAGTTGGTTTCCATCCCAACCCTGGGCAAGAATAATGGTGGCGCCCATCTCCTGACATCGCGCTTTCACATGGGCTGTGAGCCATCCGCGCCTCGGCGCAAAGCGACCGCTTCATCTTCTTGATATGCGACCGCCTCAAGGAATTGCTGCAAGAGGTCAAGTAGCTCGTCGCCTTGACCTCTCGCCGCACATGGGCCACGATGTCAATCATAGCCACCCGACAGCCTATTTAGTTCGCCCATTCGCCAACTCCGTCTGTCACGGAAGAGGGCGATCCAGACGTCAGGAATTGAGACCAATATAACTCTTCCGCTCGCGGATCCCCTGGCTTCGAAGTGTTTAACAAGATCACCGCACTTAGCCAAGTCCATATACGGATCCTCCAAACTCCACAGGCCAAATTGAGCGCATTTGGCATCCATAAACCCGCGACGATCGTAAAAGGCTTGCCAACCACGATTTCTCCGGCTTGGCGCTCCTCCTTCATGGTCGCGATTGCAGAGCGGCATCTTGGCTTCGGGCGGTGGCCTTCTTCAGTGTCTTCCCGCCCGATAAGCGCCCTTTTCAAGAGCCTCATTGCGTTGGTAGCATCTTTAATTTTCTGGCCACTCGCTACCGCGAAAGGCGCAATTTTTCGCCTTCAACTTTTCATTACCGCTGCAGTCGCTGGGTTACTCTTCGGGCTTGCTCCTTCGCTAGAGCAAGTACGTCCCAAGGTTTCCACAGCAGCAAAGCACTATCTATATTAACAACATATAACTAATAAGAGGCGGCTTTGATCCACTCAATAAAGCTGCTGCAGAGAATTTATTTACTTATGCGACTCGTCAAGTAGCTGGTTGACAAGCGCGATGTCGCGATCCGCCACGCCAAGTTGTCGACTTAATTCGCAAACTCATTAGTCCGGTTGGCCTCTGCACTATCCGCCAACCTGTATCGTAACGGCGATATTCATTACCCGAGATGTTGAGATTTTGATCCTCGCACGCTCGTCCGCTGACAACCTACCGAGTCTCGTGGGCTACTATCTATATAGGGTGCATTTTTATATGCAAAACTGTTAAAAGACAAAGGTGCACCATTTTCAAGATACCTCAAATCCCGCCAAAGAAGCTCATGGCGGCATTATTTAATTCACTTTCAGCGGATGAAATCCTTCCAATCACCATACGCACACGCGCCGGTGATCTTATGAAATGGACGCCTCAAGCAAACTCTTCTTCTCCCGGCCGACTCGTGGGTGCCGAACTCCTGCCCCTCCGACTCGGGACGCCCGTGGCGACACTCGGCTCGCCGCCTCATCTGGCGGCGTCACAGACGGAGGCGATCGCTTCCATCATCTCCTAAGGAGGTCCTCAAGATGAACTCATCTCGAGAAGGCTGCAGATCCGAATCTGCGATATAAATATTTCGTTACCACATGTAGCATAAACGAAGGTATTTCCTTATTAAACTTTCTCTTCATACTCACGGCTCGTTGAGGGCTGGTCCTTCGGCGATGATTATGCTGTCCGATTTTCTCCGACACCGGACCCCCGGTGAGGATTTCTTCCCACGCTTAGGGGCTTTGACCTCCTGATCTTCTGAGGCGGTCTCTTCTTTCTTCAAGGAGGGATCTTGGTTCTCTCCTTCACGCCTTTGGGCAAAGTATTAGCCTTTATTTCCTCCATCCTGTGGGCGCAACCTCCAACATTCTCACAAAGATGGGCTCCAGCAGGTCTCGGGAGGGGGGCCGACACCTTATCAGCCTTGATCGCGCCACCCATTCCTCAGAAGAACAAAGGGCCAGGAGACTAACTTTTGAAAGGCATACAAATAGAATGTCCGGCTCGAGCTATTTACCTGAGTATCCGGCGATCGCGCTTAAGCCTCGCCCCGGTCGAATCCGACACGCCACCGCGTCCAAGAACAGCTTGTACATCTCCGTGGGTGTCGCACCCATAAAATGCTGGAGAATATGAGGTCCCTCCCGATTGAACTCCCATAAACGGAGAGGACGACGCTTGCAGGTAGGAGGTGCCTGAATAGCATGACTGTGATCACCTCGACCTGTGTCGATCTCCCTTGTTTGGAGGTCTCGAACTGCCCTCGCAGTGAGGGCACGCCCTGACGGCCCCCAGCTTGAGCCCTTGGTCGACCCACGACATCGCTTGTCAGGAGGTCCCGGTGAAGGAGGGCGGCGGCTTTTGCTTGTCAGCCCTTGGAGCAAAGGATGTAAAACCACTCCTGCCATAAACCCGCCTCCTCTTGAAGGAACCTTCGAGCCACGGGCATCGACCTTCTTGCTTATGGTCGCTTCGCCAAGATTCCGCTTGACGCCCGATCATCTTCGGCCCACTCTTAAATGTTTTCAGCCACAGTCAAGAGTGAGGTGACGCGGAGGAAGGCTTCGCAGACAATAATGAATGCAGAGATGTGGAGGATGGACTCGAGCTAAATCGGGAAGTCCAGCCCATAGTAGAACAGAGCCCTCTCATTAAGGGATCCGCTGGAAGCCTAATCTCGACGGAGGTGAGATGCGAAACGACGATTCGCGGCCTCGGGTTGCACGGCCTGCCCCGGGCAGCAACCTGTGGCGAAACTTCATAGGCCAGGCACTTGGCCTCCGCAACTTCATTATGTCCTCTCCGTGACGGAGGAGGGCATCCACCGCCCCGGAGGTCGGAGCCGACATTGTTGAGGATCCGGGCGTCGAATCAAGCTCGTGTTGGAACCGGGAGCGAAGGAAAGATTCGATGCGAGGTTAAAGAACCGTGACAGGCCTTGGTCCTCTTATAAAGGGGGAAGAAATACCAAGGGCCGCCTGCGGACCGCTTGAGATTCCCTTCGATAGAGGAGGCGGGCGACGGAATGGTTGGGTTACCCACGCACGTATTGATGAGGATCCCGAATAAAAGGGAACATGATCTTCGCCTGACAGACGTGCTGGGAAACCGCCGCTAAACGTGCCGAGGTGGAAATAGTAAAAACGATTCAAACGAGGGCTTGGCTGCGTGTGATGTCACGCCGCATAATACGCGTGAGCAGATTGAGCTAAGTGTATATTTTATTCTCTACGCTGGAATGTGGAATTTATTTTGCGAGCCGACACTATCCTCGGTGTTCATTATCTTCTCCGAATTATTCAAGGAGGGGAACCCGCCTTTGCAATGCCGAACATTATGCACGCCGGACTTATCGGCATTGAAGACCGTTCAGGGCTACCGAGGAGTCCGACTAGGGTGTCCTGACACCGACTATCAATATCCGCGACTCCCATACTACGAAGATAGAAGATTGAAGACTCCTACCGTGTCCCAAGGTACTTTCCTTGGCGGAAGGCAAGCTTGGCAACACGGATATGTAGATCTCCTACCATTGCAACCGACTCTGTAACCCTAGCCTCCTCCTGTCTATATAAACCGGAGGGCCTTAGTCCGTGAGGGACTAACATCACATTACAACAATCATACCATAGGCTAGCTTCTAGGTTTAGCCTCCTTGATCTCGTGGTAGGTCTACTCTTGTAATACCCATATCATCAATATTAATCAAGCAGGACGAGGGTTTACCTCCATCGAGAGGGCCCCAACCCGGGTAAAACATTGTGTCCCTCGCCTCCTCGTTACCATCCGCCTAGACGCATAGCCGGGACCCCTACCCGAGATCCGCCGGTTTTGACACCGCAGGTTTGTATAAAACTATATGCTTTGATCAACTCATCAAGGCGATATTCCAACTCCGAGATGCTTGCACCAGTCCATAGATGGATCGCCGAGCTTGCACACTTTGTTAGCACCTTTAGGATTGGCACAACCTTCTTGTTGTATCATATACAACTCTTTTTAAGAAATCCATTAAGGAATGCACTTTTGACATCCATTTGCTAGATTTCATCAAATGTGGCAATTGCTAACATGATTCGCATGGACTTAAGCATCGCTATGAGTGAGAAAATCTCATCGTAGTCAACACCTTGAACTTGTCGAAACCTTTTATGCATAATTTGAGCTTTGTAGATAGTAACACTACCATCAGTCTCCGCCTTCCTCTCTTGAAGATCCATCTATTCTCGCCATTGCCGATCATCGGCAAGTCAATCAAAGTCCATACTTTGTTTCATACATGGATCCCATCTCGCATTTCATGGCCTCAAGCCATTTCACGTAATCTGGGCTCATCATCGCTTCCTCATAATTCGTGAGGTTCGCCATGGTCTAGTAACATGACTTCCGCAATAGGATTACCATACCACTCTTGTGCGGATCGCATCGTCGACCCATGAGGTTCGGTAGTAATCTTGATCTAAAGTTTCATGATCATCATCATTAGCTTCCTCACTAATTGGTGTAGGAATCACTAGAACTGATTTTTGTGATGAACTACTTTCCAGCTCGGGAGAAGGAACAATTACCTCATCAACCTCTACTTTCCTCCCACTCACTTGTTTCGAGAGAAACTTTTCTAGAAAGGATCCATTCTTAGCAACAAAGATTTTGCCTTCGATCTATGCTAGAAGGTGTACCCAACAGCTTCCTTTGGGTATCCTATGAAGATGCACTTCTCCGACGGTTCGAGCTTATCAGTTGAAGCTTTTTCACATAAGCATCGCAGCCTCAAACTTTAAGAAATGACAACTTTGGTTTCTTGCCAAACCACAGCTCATAAGGCGTTGTCTCAACGGATTTCGATGGTGCCCTGCTTAACGTGAATGTAGCTGTTCTAATGCATAATCCCAAAACCATAGGGGTAAATCGTAAGAGACATCATAGATCGCACCATATTCAATAAAGTGCGGTTACGATGTTCGACACACCATTACGCGTGGTGTTCTAGGTGGCGGAGCTGTGAAACTATTCCACATTGCTTTAAATGAAGGCCAAACTCATAACCCAAATATTCTCCTCCATGATCGATCAGTAGAAACTTTATTTTCTTGTTATGATGATTCTCCACTTCACTCTGAAATTCTTTGAACTTTTCAAATGTTTCGCATTTGTGTTTCATTAAGTAGGTATACTCATATCTGCTCAAATCATCTATGAAGGTTAGAAAAGAATGATACCCGCCACGCAGCATCAACACTCATTGGACCGCATACATCGGTATGTATTATTTCCAATAAGTCACTAGCTCGCTCCGTTGTTCCGAGAACGGAGTTTTAGTCATCTTGCCCATAAGGCACGGTTTGCAAGCATCAAATGATTCATAATCAAGTGATTCCAAAAGTCCATCATCATGGAGTTTCTTCATGCGCTTTTAATCGATATGACCTAAACGGCAATGCCACAAATAAGTTGCACTATCATTATCAACTTTGCATCTCTTGGCATCAATACTATGAATATGTGCATTACCACGATCGAGATTCAATAAACCATCAACATCGGGTGTATGACCATAGAAGGTTTTATTCATGTAAATGTAATAACAATTATTCTCTATCTCAAATGAATAACAGATTGCAATTAATATGATCTAATCATATTCATGCTCAACGCAAACACCAAATAACATTTATTTAGGTTCAACACTAATCCCGAAAGTATAGGGAGTGCTCGATGATGATCATATCAATCTTGGAACCACTTCCAACACACATCGCCATTTCATCCTCAACTAGTCTCTATTTATTCTGCAACTCCTGTTTTGAGTTACTAATCTTAGCCACTGAACAAGTATCAAATACCCATGGATTAATACGAGCACTAGTAAGGTACACATCAATAATATGTATATCAAATATACCTTTGTTCACTTTGCCATCCTTCTTATTCGCCAAATATTTGGGGTAACTCCGCCCAATGACCATTTCCATTGAAGTAGAAGCACTTAGTTTCGTGCTTAGGCCCAGCTTTGGGCTTCTTCACGGAGTGACAACTTGCTTGCCATTCTTCTTGAATTTTCCTTTCTTTCCTTTGCCCTTTACCCTGAAACTAATGGTCTTATTTAATCATCAACACTTGATGCTTTTCCTTGATCTCTACCTTTGTTGATTTCAGATCACGAAGAGCTCAGAATTTCTTTCGCCATCCCTTGCATATTATAGTTCATCAAAGTTCCAAAGAATTTGGTGATGGTGACTAGAGAACTCGCCAATCACTATCTTATCCGAAGATTAACTCCCACTTGATTCAAGCGATTGTAGTACCTGCAGACACTCCGAGCACATGCTCACAGCTTTGAGCTATTCTCCGCATTTTTAGCTATAGAACTTTTTGAGACTTCATATCTCTCAACCTGTATTTGCTTGAAATATTAACTTCAACTCCTCGAACATCTCATATGGTCCATGACGCTCAAAATGTCTTTGAAGTCCCGATTCTAAGCCAAAGCATGGTGCACTAAACTATCAAGTAGTCATCATATTAAGCTAGCCAAACGCTCATAACGCCTCGCATCTACTCCTCGTAATAGTTTTGTCACCTAGCTGCATCAAGGACATAATTTTCTCAGAAAGAAATGAGGATAAACCTCAGATCACGGACTCAAGTCCGCGATCATTACTACTATCATATTTCAACTTAGTTTTCTAGGAACATATAAAACATAGGGAAGCCACAACGCAAGCTATTGATCTACAACATAATTTGCAAAATACTATCAGACTAAGTTCACGATAACTTGAAGTTCAATTAATCATATTACTTAAGAACTCCCACTTAGATAGACATCCTCTAGTCATCTAAATGATCACGTGATCCAAATCAACTAAACCATGTCCCATCATCACGCGAGATGGTGTAGTTTTCAATGGTGAACATCACCATGTTGATCATATCTACTATATGATTCACGCCGACCTTCGGTTCCAAAGGTTCCGAGGCCATATCCGTGATATGCTAGGCTCACCAAGTTTAACCCAAGTATACTGGTGCAAAACTGCTTGCACCTCTGTATGTGAACGAGAACTTATCACACCCGATCATCATGTGGTGTCTCGCACGAAGAACTCAGAGAGTAACGGGCATACTGGGGAGAACACTTATACCTTGAAATAAGGTATCATTGTCGGTGTCAAGAACGGCGGATCTCGTAGGGGGTCCTAATCGTGCATCTAGGTGGATGGTAACAGAGACAAGGGACACGATGTTTTTACCTAGGTTCGGCCCTCTCGATGGAGGTAAAACCCTACCCCCGCTTGATTGATATTGATGATATGGGTAGTACAAGAGTGGATCTACCACGAGATCAAGGAGGCTAAACCCTAGAAGCTAGCCTATGGTATGATTGTTGTAATGGTTGTTCGCATTACGGATTAAAACCTCCGTTTATATAGACACCGGAGAGGGCTAGGGTTACACGTAGTCGGCTACAATGGTAGGAGATCTACATATCCGATTGCCAAGCTTGCCTTCCACGCCAGGAAAGTCCCATCCGAGCATGGGAGGAAGTCTTCAATCTTGTATCTTCATAGTCTTGGAGTCCGACCGATGATGATAGTCCGCTATCCTGACACCCCCTAGTCCAGACTCCTCAAGAGCTCCTCAACCAGGCTTCAATGACGACGTAGTCTGGTGCGATATTGTTTTCGCATTGCAAGGCGGGTTCTCCTCCTCAATAATTATAGAAGATTGCTAACACCAGATAGTGTCCGCTCAGAAAATAAATTCCACATACCACCGTGAGAGAGAATAATATGTACACAAGTTCAATCGCCGACGATTTTGTATGGACGCCACGTCACACCACTACCAAGCCTTTACTTGAATCGCTTTTTATACCACCTCAGCGCATGTAGTAAGCGGTTTTTGGCACGCTTTGTCGGGCTAGATCGTGTTCCCTTATTCCGGATTCCCATCAATACGGATATGGGTAACCCAACTGCGCCATTGATTGCGGCGCTTGGGAGATAAGCTTAGTTTTACCAGCCGGGGGACGATGGTCTTCGTTCCGCCCATATAAGGGGATAAGGATCCACCTTTTTACCCACGCCTTCTTCCTCCTTGCTTATCCATCTCCGCACTCGAGCTCTAGCGCCCAACCGCACATCTCGCCTCAACCTTCCCAGCCATGTCCGGAGCGAGAGGCAAGTGGATGGCCTCCTCCGCTATGGAGGGGCACATCGAAGCTCGCGGCACCGATACATGTCCAAATGACATCACAAGACTGCCTGCCTCGACGAGGCAGCCTCATCCCCACCCCCAGCCCCATGAGAGGGTCATATTTCTTCCCACTTCCTCCGCTGACCGGCTTCCCACTTCATCCCTTCGTCTGGGGCTCATGTACTACTACGGCCCCGACCTCCACGATCCGGCGCCAAACTTCATCCTCAACATCTCGGCGCTTATCGTCGTAGGCGAGGCCTTCCTCGTGATCCAGCCCCACTTCTCGCTTGTGGCTAAAGACCTTCAATGTCAAGCCAAAGGTTGTGAAGGGCGTCCAAGCGGAGTGCAGAGGTGCTATGGTGGGCAAAATGCCCAAAGTCACTTGGCTCGAGGGTGCCTTTGTGGAATCCGCCAAAGGGTGGCAATCGGGGTGGTTCTACATCACCGAGCCGCAGGACTCTAAATGGGCAGCGCCCCGAAGTTCAGATTTGGTACCCCATGCAGCTCACCTCCGGAAAGAGAAGGGCTTGCTATGGGTAGTTCAAGGAGCCGACCGGACTCCATTCCGCTCTGCACTCCTGTGAACAAGAAGCTTGCTTGTCAACGTGATCCAAGTCATGCTCGCTCGCCGGATTCTCCCCGCCAAGAACGGGCCTTCAATTTGTGGGAGTTCGATCCGCACAACACCGACCTCGAAAGTGTGCTCTTCGACACGACGCATTTGGTTGCCCGAGGGTGCTGTTCAAGGGCGGGAAGCCCCGATCCGCAATCAAGATCACGGATTCAAGACGCAGCTTTTACCGGCGAGGTAAGCTATGTTATACTTTATGGGACACTCATTTCTTTCATAGTTTGACTCTATGTGGGATCTAAACTCCCAATGCCTTTAACAGACTCGCAGAAGACGTCCCGACAGTGTTAACTATCCGCCCCTTCCGTAAGACCCAGCGGACACCCGCTTGACGGGCTGTTGGTCCCGACACTTTACGTGGTGCCGGAGAAGAAGGCCAAGAAAAGGCCACGGAACCACCGATGAACGAAGATTTAAAGAGGATGCCATCCGGCATCCCCAAGCTTAGGCTCTGGCACTCTTGAATGTTACCTTGGGGGCCTGGGCATCCCCAAGCTTAGGCTCTTGCCACTCCTTATTCCATAGTCCATCGAATCTTTACCCAAAACTTGAAAACTCCACAACACAAAACTCATCAAAAACTTGTAAGTCTGCTAGTATAAGAAAATAAAACTACCACTTAGGTACTATAATGAACTCATTCTAAATTCATATGGGTGTAATACCATCTGTACTTCAACTTATCTATGGTTCATACACCGATACTACTCATAGATTCATCAAAATAAGCAAACAACACATAGAAAAACATAATCTGTCAAAAATGTAACAAGATGTAGGAATCAGATCAAACATATACTTATGGAACTGCAAAAATCCTACCAAATTAGGAAGTCCTAAGAAATTCGTACCAATCCATAGCAGAAATAAATCAGATCGAAGCATCGCTTTCGTGAATTAACAAAACTAATTTGTTGGGTGCAAAAGTTTCGATTTTCAGCAGATCAACACAACTATCACCGAAAGCTATCCTAAAGGTCTTACTTGGCACTTTAGTGAAACAAAGCTATAAAACATGATTACTACAGAGCATAATCATGTGGACACACAAAAATAGTAAGGGTAAATATTGGGTTGTCTCCAACAAGCGCTTTTCTTTAATGCCTTTCTAGCTAGGCATGATGATGACAATGATGCTCACATAAAAGATAAGAATTGAAACATAATGGGAGCATCATGAAGCATATGACTAGCACATTTAAGTCTAACCCACTTCCTATGCATAGGATTTTGTGAGCAAACAACTTATGGGAAAAATAATGAACTAGCATAGGAAGGTAAAACAAGCATAGCTTCAAGATTTTCAACACAGAGAGAGGAAACTTGACATTATTGCAATTCCTACAAGCATAAGTTCCTCTCCCATAATAATTTTCAGTAGCATAACGTAATGAATTTAACAATATAACCAGAACCTAAAGCATTCTTTTCATGATCTACAAGCATAGAAAATTTACTACCCTCCTCATAAGCAAAATTCTTCTCATCAATAGTAGTGGAGCAAACTCAACAAAATAATTATCATGTGAGGCATAATCCAATTGAAAACTAAAATCATGATGACAAGTTTCATGGTTATAATTATTCCTAATAGCATACAAGTCATCACAATAATCATCATAGATAGCAACTTTGTTCTCATAATCAATTGGAACCTCTTCCAAAATAGTGGAATCATCACTAAATAAAGTTGACACTCTTCCAAATCCACTTTCATGTTCATCACAATAAGATTCAACATCCTCCAAAGTAGTGGGATCACTACTTCCTAAATTTGACCCTCTTCCAAACCCACTTTCATCAATATAACCATCATAAATAGGAGGCATGCTATCATCATAATAAATTTGCTCATCAAAACTTGGGCGACAAAAAATATCATATTCATCAAACATAGCTTCCCCAAGCTTGTGGCTTTGCATATCATTAGCATCATGGATATTCAAGGAATTCATACTAACAACATTGCAATCATGCTCATCATTCAAAGATTTAGTATCAAACATTCTATAGATTTCTTCTTCTAGCACTTGAGCACAATTTTCCTTTCCATCATACTCACGAAAGATATTAAAAGACGGGTTTATGAGACAAACTTAACTCCATTTTTTGTAGTTTTCTTTTTATAAACTGAACTAGTGATAAAACGAGACTTGATTGCAAGATCTAAAGATATACCTTCAAGCACTCACTCTCGCAACGCTGCGCTAAAAGAGCTTGATGTCTACTACACAACCTTCTTCTTGTAGCCGTTGTTGGGCCTGCAAGTGCACAGTTTGTAGGACAAGAGCAAATTTCCTCAAGTGGATGACCTATGGTTTATCAATCCGTAGGAGGCGTAGGATGAAGATGGTCTCTCTCAAACAACCCTGCAACCAAATAACAAAGAGTCTCTTGTGTCCCCAACACACCCAATACAATGGTAAATTGTATAGGTGCACTAGTTCGGCGAAGAGATGGTGATACAAGTGCAAAATAGATAGTAGATATAGGTTTTTGTAATCTGAAATAATAAAACAGCAAGGTAACTAATGATAAAAGTGAGCGTAAACGGTATTGCAATGATAGGAAACAAGGCCTAGGGTTCATACTTTCACTAGTGCAAGTTCTCTCAACAATAATAACATAGATAGATCGATAACAAGCCCTCAACGTGCAACAAAGAGTAACCCAAAGCCACTAATAGCGGAGAACAAACGAGAGATTATGGTAGGTACGGAACCAACTCAAAGTTATTCTTTCGGATCAATCTATAAAAGAGTTCGTACTAGAATAACACCTTAAGACACAAATCAACCAAAACCCTAATGTCACCTAGATAATCCATTGTCACTTCAAGTATCCGTGGGCATGATTATACGATATGCATCACACAATCTCATATTTATCCAACCAACTCAAAGTACTTCAAAGATTGCCCCAAAGTTTCTACCGAGAGTCAAGAACGGTGCCAACCCCTATGCATAGGTTCATGGGCGGAACCCGCAAGTTGGTCACCAAAACATACATCAAGTGGCACATGATATCCCATTGTCACCACAGATAAACACGACAAGACATACATCAAGTGTTCTCATAAAACACTCAATCCGATAAGTTAACTTCAAAGGGAAACTCAATTCATCACAAGAGAGTAGAGGGGAGAAACATCATAAGATGCAACTACAATAGCAAAGCTCGATACATCAAGATCGTGCATAGAGGGAACACGAGAGAAACACGAGAGAGAGAGAGAGAGAGAGAGAGATCAAACACATAGCTACTAGTACATACCTCAGCCCCGAGGGTGAACTACTCCTCCTCGCATGGAGAGTGCCGGATGAGGAAGATGGCCACCGGTGATGGATTCCCCTGCAGGTGCCGGAACGGGCTCGAGAGGTTTTGGTGGCTACAGAGGCTTGCGGCAGTAACTCCCGATCTATCTTGATATTCGATGGTTTTAGGGCACGAGGGTTATATAGGCGGGCGAAGTCGGTCGGGAGGTGCTCGAGGGGTCCACGAGATAGGAGGCGCGCCAGAGGGGGCGCCTCATCTCCGGCTCCTCGAGGGTCTTCGACTTGATCTCCAAGCCTCTAGGATGATATTCTTCCAAAATCACGATGTCAAGGTTTCATTCTGCTTGGACTCGCTTGATATTCCTTTTCTTCAAATACTAAAATAGGCATTAAAACAAAGAATATGGGTTGGGCCTCCTGTTAGTAGGTTAGTCCCAAAATGATATAAATGTGTAAAATAAAGCCCATAAACATCCAAAAAGGGTAATATAATAGCATGGAAGAATAAAAATTATAGATACGTTGGAGACGACGTAATCCCCATGCAGCTCACCTCCGGGAAAAGAAGGGCTCACATATGGGGCGATCATGAGTCGACCGACTTTAATCGCATCAGAATATGAAGGACAAGAAAATCAATCTTGTCGACGTGGTCCAGTCATGCTTGTCCACCGGATTCTTCCGTATAAAGACGGGTATTTAATCTGTGGGAGTTCGCCCCGCCAACACCGACGCCTAAAAGCTCTATGTCATGACACAAGGACGCATGGAAGGCTTATTCAAGGCCTCCAAATACCTCCTTCCACATCCGAGGACATGGACTTCACGCCATGCGCCTCCGTCCGGTGAGTTTTCTCGACTACCATCGGATTTAGTTTTTCCCAATGTACTCATGGGGAATCCTAAGTCATTGTATGTATTTGATCAGAATATGGGAGATGGCGGAGCGGATTGACTGTCCGACTCCACCGCCAAAAGGCTCAGCAGATGCTCTCCTAACGGAGATGCTAGTCCCGTGCCCTACAAGGCGCCGAAAAGAAGGCCAAAGAAGGCCCCGGGACCGTGAAGGGTCTCCGCGAAGGTTAGACGGACGCCCCGTCTCAAGACGACGAGAGCACACTCCTCCTCAAGGGAGGAGGAAGAGGAAAGGGCCGCTCCATCCGGAGAGGACGAGGGGCCTGGGCCAGCGCCCAGGGACCGGAAGGGTCCCCGGCGCAAGGTCATTATACCTCGCCATCCAAAGACGACGAGGCAGATCTGCTCATGGAGGCGGGGAAACACGAAGGAACTTTGCCTCCTCAAGACCGAAGGAGAAGAAGAGGAAAGCCGCCGGAGGGGAGGCTAGATTAGTGCGTAACCGGCATTAGCACCGGTTCAGAGTGTTTATAGTGCCGTTACATAACCGCACTAATTAGTGGTCACTAAAGTTTTCTTTAGCACCGGTTCAAGACGAACCGTGCTAAAGGGCTACCACGTGGCACGAGCCCGCCTCCCGGGACTGAGTTTTAGTACCGGGTTTGTAAGACCAACCGTACTATAAGGTTTGGAGGGTTTTAGTTTTATGATTTCTTTTTCATTTAATTTTGTGTTTCCATTTTAATTTTTTTTGTTTGCTGGTATTTTACGATACTACACATTGTACACGTATATATATATATATATATATATATATATATATATAATTTCTAGTAGAACCAATCATGCATATATATATCACATCAATGTCTCACAAATTAAACCACCATATTAATTAATTCACACATACACACATGTACAGATATATACAATTTCTCCTACATATGAATGTTGCCTTCGAGCAGCCTAATTGGTTTCGAGCACGATGACAATTGAAAGTGGTTTTCATTGGGGCGTAGAAGCGGTAATAGAATTCTCCATTCGGATTTATGACCCGTCGAGCAAAATCCCGCTTATTTCTCTCTGAAGTGCTTCTACGCCTCGCTTCTATGAGCTTCTCCGCACCTCTTTGAACTGTTAAGAAGGAGATCAATATGCATGTGTATTAGTTGTGTGACTAGCTAGATATCGATAATGGTGTAAAATTGTGAATAGTGTTCTACAAGCGCATCCATTGTCAGTTTTTGAGATCTGCTCTTTCGGACGCCATCATGTAATATTCTTGCAAACGCAGAATGCACATTACAGATCAAGCACTCGCTACCGCTTCTGTGGCCTTTACGAGAATGGAATTTGATCGATAAAAATTAATCAAGCATGATAATTAAAGAGATGGCAGCTAGATAGCTAGCTAGCTAGTACTACTTAATTACTTACCTTGGGTCGAAACCATTCAAGCTTTTAGTTTCACTCGCCAAGTGACGCCGATGAATCTTGCCCAAGCCCCGCCTCACGACAAAGAAAATGAATAAAGGTTATTAAATAGTTCATATCATGAAATGACGAACTAAATAGGCCGAGATATATAGTTAATAATGATTGAAATTACCTGCCGACTATCCCATACAAGATGTTAAAGTCGTGTTTTTTGAGACTAGTGAGTCCAAGATTTCAACCTGCTCAAGGCCAACTTTAATGATACACAAGACCCAGTGAAATCTGCATGCACACACGCTACATGTCTTAATTAAGCGGGCATATGTTAGCAAAAACATGTAGCTAGCTAGTAGGCAAAAACAGAGAATTTGTATAGTACAAGACAAAGGTGACTCACCCAAAGTGGTAAGGAAGTAGTATATCTTCATTGTATTTGAGGCGCTTCAAGAACTCTAGCATGCTGATTTCTACTTCCTTTGCATGATGGTCATTTATCTTCCATGTGAATTCATTAACGGTGTTTGGGTCAATGAACCCAATGCCATAGCGCCCACCTTTTTCTCATTTCATATATCTTCATCCCGCATAATACCACGTAAAAGAATATATATAGTGAGGATAATTACAGTAATAATGATTGATCTCAAAAGGATCACTACAGCTAGCTTGAGACTTAAATTATAGAAAGAAATCACTTACGCATAATAGCAATCGATTTATAGATTTGTCGAGTGCTTCCTTATTGTATAACTGAAACAGTTCTAAATACTCAACGGACTCCAGCTTTCTCATGGTAGTAATGGTCCTCCTGACATTCACCATGAGGGACACTCGATCTGAAATCTTGGTAATGTTCATGTACCATTGATGCAATTCATACATTCTCGCTGGGAGGTTCTTTGACTTTGTCCGCGCGACCAAAGGTTGGCCCCTGACATATTGCCGCTTTACTTCATCCTCTCTAAGCAAAGGCATGGGCTCGATCTCAGGAGTTGTCCAACAGTTGATGTTGAGAACTTCAGCCGCATTATATGCTCCTCCGCTATTACCACATTGCCCACCCTCGAACATGCATCGCTTTGCCCACAATAATATTGGGGGCGCCAGATCACCTCGTTGTTGGCACAACAAGTTTAGGATCGATTATACTACTGCTCTCCCAAATTGGGAATGGTTTTCCAAGATTTTTGGCAGCTGCTTGTTTGCTCGATCCCGATGTAGACGTGCTCACCTCCCTTTGTAGACGTGCTCGATTTAACTTCCCGATGTGGCGCCATAGTCTGTGGTCAACAATGTGCTTGAAGCGTGGTGGTTGAGCCATACGAATGAAGTGGTCAATCGCTTCTCAAGCACTTTCTCCTTGGCGGCGGTGGTTTTTTGGCAAAATGGGCTTCCACTCGCCTTCGATATGGCTGTGATTTCTCCTCGATGGTCGAAGACCTCTCATGAAGTGGCTTCTGTGCTTGGACCATATTTATACCGCTTGCCTCCGCCTGTATTTCTCCACCTGCACTACCTCGACCAGACGGCACGCACTGTAGTCTGGGGTGTCTTCATGATTGCCGAGGCGGCGGAGATGGCACGACGGACTGAGTTGGACGAGGAGGAGGGCCTGAGGTTGTGCCGGACTTGGAGGAGGAGGATGTCCGACTGTGCGGACTTGGAGGAGGAGGATTGTCCCGACACTTTGCCGGACTTGGAGGAGGAGGATTGTCCCGACACTTTGCCGAACTTGGAGGAGCGGAGTCTCACGACTTGCGTATGGACTTCGACGAGGACTCGGGTGACGCGTGTGGGTGGCCTTGGAAAGATGATGCAATCCTTTTTCCATAGGATGATACGATGTTTGGCCTCTCCGAGAAAGCGCCACCGTCACCTCCAAAGAATGTCAAGTCAGTAGCCTCGAATATGGGTCCAAGACTCATCAACCACGACACGAGCATAGCCCGCCGAATCGGGTTGCAATGGAAGGTTGCCTCGGGGATTTGTGAAAGCAGCCGTCCGCCACCTTCATGGATATGTTCTTCATTTTGTAGTGTAGCTCGTAGCTAGTGTTCTCCGTGATGTCATCCACGGGTATCTACCAGCATTGGGTCGTCTCGACGGAACCCACGCTTCTTCTCGGCATGGATGGGCCGTGCTATCCAATGCTGGATCATCCGCTAGCCGCAGAAGCTGCTGAGACCCCTTTGATGGGTAAGTGAGTCGATCGCTTCTCTCGCCGCCGCTGAATTTGACCGCCAATTCCGCTGACTTGCTTCTAGGCCTTGAAGGCGCTTCATAGTCCCGCTCTCCGCTCCTCCTCCATCTTCCTCTTCTTCTCCTCCGCAATCTTCTTTCTCGCACGGGCTCTATAGTCGGTGTTCCATTTAAAACCCTCATACCACGGAATAGCGCCTTTGCCTCGTGTTCTTCCCGTGTTCGTGGATTTCCAGCACGCCAGAAGCTCATCGTTTTCTTTGTTGGGCTGGAACACCCCCGCTCGCGCCTCTTCTATTGCAACAAGTATCGCATCGCTCGGCTCCTTCGTGATTTGCCCTCGCCGAAACCTTTCCGCCTCCGGTCCAACTCCCCCAAGCGATAGAACTGCGTCGACCTCGTGGGCCAGCTCTTAGTAGCCGAGTGACACCTCGATCCTCCATCTCTTTCTCGACTTATCCCACTTAGGCATTGCCACCGATAGCCACCGCCCCAACTTATGGAACTTATCCTTTTTTGGCATTCTTCTTGTTTATTCTCGATCGCTCTTTAGCTAATTCAATCCTTGAATTTCACGTAAATCGCCCAATGATCACGCTGGTTCTCCAGTTGTTCCTTGAATACCGGAGTCTTCCTTCCTCCATCGACGCATTTGTTCCATTCACCATTCTTGTAGTTCTTGAATGCGTCGCCATCATCTTAAGAGCAGCCTCTTTGACTTTCTCGCACATCTCGCTTCGTGAAATGATCCGTAGGGTGAAATGTTCCATGAGAGTATCCCAAAGCGTATCTTTTGATTCTTGTCGACATAAGTAACATCTCGACGGGCTTTGCCGGGCGCTTCCATTCTTGAAGTTTGATCGAGTTGGTCGCTCACAAGAACTCCGACCGACGAACTAACTTGTCCGCAATCTTCTTGAGCGCTATTGGTTTGCCAAGAGGGCCGCATGCCTCGATATTGTACTTTATGCCCGGCTTCAACTTTTTGTTCGGGCCTCGCCGTCCCTGTTTTCTCAAGATTTGCTCGATCCGATGGCTGAAAGAACAAAGATCGATTCGCTAATATATCTTCAAGTCATTTAAAACATGTGATGATCACCAGATGCCCGCTTATATAAATATATATACCTCGCCGGTGTTTGTTGTTTCAGATCATGTTCTTCGTCATCGCTATAATCATTCATGACTTCGCTGTGATCGAATATCATATCACCCTCTCCGTGTTGTTTAGAAATTCGAGCCGCTATAATCTTCTTCATTTTGATTATCATCCGCCTCACAGATCATATCGAATATGGTCTGTTCTCCATCTCCGTCGGTATTGTTCCGCCATAGCTTTTGTTTAACTAATCCAAAAGAAATATAAAACAATTTAGTATTCAAATCTCTAATAATAGATATAATCTCTAATACATCATCCGTAATAATAGATATAATCTCAATACATCGCCCGTAATAATAGATATAATCTCAATACATCGCCTCTAATAGTACATCACTAGCTATTAGCTAATAAAGATCAATACTACGTAAGAATCTAGGACACTCATGTTCCTCCTGCGCAAGGGACACCCAAAAGAAGGAACCTCACAGATCATAGCTGAAGTGAGATCCTCAAGATATCGCCACGTATTGGAGAACTCGCCGCCTCTAACGCAACCATGTAGCGATGGACGCCGTTTGCCGTCCTCCTCGACACGGCGACGCATCACCTCCGGGCCAGTCCTCCGCACCAAATCGCCCACGCGAACGCCACCAAACGAGATCGTGGTCGACGACCGACCCGCGCCGGTTCTTGTCAAGCGGCGCGCTTCTCCAAGCAGCACTCTCCAAAGCTTTCTGCGAGCCTCAATCCCGACATGGGTCGGCCGGACGCTGCCGACGGTCGACAAGAGGATGCGGCCGGCATCGTCGAGAACAAATACTAGCTATATGCCCGCAAAAGTAACATTTTTTAATGATTGATTTTGATAACTAAAATTTCTAACATTTCTATATATATAACTAACATTTCTATAACATTTCTAACAATGCTATATATAACTAACATTTCTATAACATTTCTAATATTTTAGAACTAAAAACAGAAAAAAATTATAATATTACTATATATATAACTAACATTTTTATAACTATTTCTATAACTAAAAACAGAAAATTTCTAACAATTCTAACTTTTTGTAACTATATATTTCTATAACTAAAAACAGAAAAATTTCTACAATTTCAAACATTTCTAACAAATCTAATAATTTAACATTTCTAACTATTTCTAAAAACAGAAAAATGTCTAACAATGTATAGGTAGGTGCTGCCATGTCACCGGGCCGGCTAGGCGAGAGGCGATTTGAGGATGCCAAGGCGACGGGACGGTGACGGGCGGGCGACATGGACGATGGGCGACGACGGACGGGACGACGGGCTCGGGCGGCACGGGACTAAGGCGATAGGACGGGCGGCGACGACGGGACGACGGACGACGACGGGACGGGCGGCGACGGGCGGCGACGACGGGATGGGGTGGGCGACGACGGGCGGCGACGACGGGACGGGCGACGGGCAAGCGACGGCAGAGGAGAAGAAGCAGAGGAGATCAGAACTCGATTTAAAATTTCAAGTGTTTACTTTATATATATTTTAGTACCGTTGGAGCCACCAACCGTACTAAAGGTCTGTTTTGCCAGCTAATCGGGGAAGCGATTTCCTTTAGTACCGGGTGGTGGCACAAACTGGTATTAAAGGCCCCCTTTAGTACCGGTTTGTGCCACGACCCTAAGATTAAAGGCACTGCAAGCAGCGGTGCGGAAGTTTAGTCCCACCTCGCTAGTTGAGGGGCTACCGTGACCGGTTTATAAGCCTCAAAGGCGGTAGCTCTCTCGAGCTCCTCTCCTAGTCAGCCTACTCGGGCCACCTGCCCTCCTCGCTTAGGTATCTATCAAGCTCAGGGCCTGCATCCCGCCCAATGAAAAGTTGTGTCGCTGGTCGATGTAAAGCCGCTTTGGCCCAGAAGAGGGCGGCTTTTTTTTGCTTTTATTTTTTTTGCTTTATTTATTTTTGAGTTGTTTTTGTTGTATTTAGAGTTTTTTGTGAATATTTTTGCTTTAGGTACAAAAAATTACAAACTTTCTTAGTGCCTAGTAGATTTCAAATTTGAATAGTTTAAATTTTGAATTATTTGAAATTTGTGTGAATCACTAGTTTGTGAATAACTTAACTTTGAAAAAGTTTTTCCAAAGGATTCTTTTTTCTTATGTTCAATATTAGTGTGTTTTATCATTATATTCAATTTAGTAGTGCTTAGGTTATTTAAAAATGAAATGCCTTTGTAACAGTTCAGTTTTCTTTTAAACCTCGATGTTTCAAAGAGATTGTCCATTTTGTACACGGCGCATCCAGTTTTTGTCGTAACCTCTCTACTTTCTTGCACATGCTATTTATATGAAATTATGATACCATGCCAACTTTCAACCTTTTCTCGAAGTTCATTTGAATTGCTTTTCAATTTCAGTGGTCATTTAGCTGAAAAAATCAAGAAATGCATGAAAAGAATTTGTTTGCACATAAAATTTGTTCGCTTCAAATGCCAAAACACATAACTACCCTAACTATTACAGTATATTCCTCCTCGGTGTGAAACACGTAAGAAAGTGATGATAGTGAGGCCGATCACATCCTGCATCTTTGGGTGTGAAACTTTTTCTTCAAGGTGTCCCTTTGCGCCAGAACCATGGAAAATCTTCATCATTTAACGGGATTCTCGTCAATATTCACCGTGAATGGAGCAATTTCATCAAACTTTTCATAATCTTCCGATTTGTCCGCCTTGTCATCCACTCCCACGATGTTTCTCTTCCCGTAAGAACTATGTGCCGCTTTGGCTCATCGTGACGATGCATTCGCTTCTTATCTTTTCTTTTTCTTGGCTTGGTAGACATGTCCTTCACATAGAAAACCCGTACACATCATTGGCTAGGACAATGGTTCGCTCAAGACACGCAAGATTGTTGAGATCCACTGTTGTCATTCCGCATCGCTGGTCTTCCGTTACCCCGCCCAGGTCATATCGACCCATTTGCACCAAACAAAGGGACCCTTAAACCACGCCGATAGTCAAGTTCCCATATGTCCTGTGATATAACCATAATATGTTTCCTTCCCGCCTTGGTTTCTCGATCAAAGCGACACCACTGCTTTGGTTGGTGCTCTTCTTATCTTGGGCCATCGTAAAATGTATTACCATTTATCTCGCACTTTGAAAGTCATTATATTCAAGATGGTAATCGACAAGCAAGTATGTGTCATCTTCAATAGAGGTGGTATGCATGGTATGTGGTTCGCAAACCAATGGCATAAACTCCGGTTTGTTCACGTAATCCACTCATCGATCCGCCCGGTGTTTGGAGCGCAAAATTCTTGTGTTCATCCATATACGAGCTACCAAGGTGGAATTTCAGAGATCTGTAGTGTGCTTCAAAGGAGAGAATGTCCGCCCATACATATTATTTGTTCCTCCTAGCGCGTTTTTCCATCCATCGCCTTATGCCGCGATTCAGAACACCAATCGCTTATGGTCGCATAAAGTCAATACAAAACTCAATGACCTCTCATTTTGATGGCCCTTGAGATGCTTCCTTTGGCCTAGCACGTTATGAACATATTTCTTTAAGACTCCATGAACCTTTCAAAGGGGAACATATTGTGTAGAAATACAGACCCAAAACGTTAATCTCTTCACATAGGTGAACTAGGACGCAAGGCCATGATGTCAAGAAGGATGGTGGGAACACCAACTCAAATCGACAAGACATTGCACCAAATCATTCTCAGAATCTTGGTATGATTTCGGATCGACACTTTCGAGATTCCATTGAGAAATGCACATAGCTTCACAATGGCTAATCGAACGCTTTCCTAGAAGCCCTCAATGCAACCGAAGCAGCTATGCTATAATCACGTGGCGCTCATGAGACTTTAGGTTCTCAAACTTTTTCTCCGCCATGTTTATTATTACCTTTATATTCGGCGAGAAGTCGACGGTACCTTAATATCGAAAGTGTGCATTCAAAGAAGATTTCCTTCTTCTTTGGTAAGAGCGTAGCTTGCATGACCTTGATGTATGCCCTCTCTCCGCTGCATACGCTGCTGGTCCTCCCTGCCTCGTGTGTATCTTTTTTCTTCCCATACAAGCCCAAGAAGCCAAGCAGGTCACACAAAGATTCTTCGTGACGGCATCACGCCGATTATGGAGCGGACCTCTAGGTCTTTCCAATATGGCAGGTCCCAAAATATAGATTTCTTCTTCCACATGGGTGCGTCATTCCGTCGTCTGCCCTTCGAACAGGTTGTCCGCCAGACCCTTTCCAAATATCACCTTCAAATCCTTGACCATATCATGTACATCAGCACAAAGACGATGGAGAGGCTTCGTCCGTGATCCGCCTCACCTTTGAAATGCTTGCCTTTCTTTTCTTACGGATGCCTGCTCGAAGAAATCGACGATGTCCTGTACACATTCTTCTTACAACTATTCAAATATATACCGTCAGTATCATCCAAACAAGGCGGCATCCGTGGTATCCCTTGTTTGTCCGTCCCGAAGGTTACCGAGAGCAGGCCAATCATTGATGGTCACGTAAAGAACGCCTTTGAGGTCAAATTCTTCCCCATGTGCTCATCCCACGACGCACACCTGCTCCATTCCACACCTGTAAGAGTTCTTCAACTAATGGCCTTAGGTACACATCAATGTCGCTAAGCTGGTTTGCTTAGGGCCTTGGATGAGCACCGCATCATAATGAACTTCCGCTTCATGCACAACCAAGGAGGAAGGTTATACAAACATAGAGTCACGTGCCGTGCTATGGTTGTCGCTTCCCCAAAAGGATTAATGCCATCTCGCGCTTAGACCAAACCATACGCCTCCTTGCGCC